>CAWUFW010004248.1:1190000-1591344 GCA_963921515.1 Calotriton arnoldi
ATTGTTTTTGTGCAGGAAGATGCCCCTTCTTTACTTTACATCAGACCGCTCTTCAAGAAGAAGAATCTGGGCTAACCAAACCCCGAAAACTACAGATCGATCTCCAAGGCCTGTTAGAAGGTAAACCATTTGAAAGACCAGTTTTTACTCAACTCTCCAACTTTACTGAGGAAAATAACTTAATGTTGGACCAGCAAACTGGATTCAGACAAGGTAGAGGCACAGAGTCAGTCCTCATATTCATATGGGACTATCTAAAACTCACAGTGGACCGGAACGGAGTGGCTGCCTTAATGCTTCTGAATGCATCAGCAAACCATGGCACTGTTCACCACCAGACGCTACTGATGGAGCAAGGACTCACAAATGAGACTTGCTCGGATGCAATCTCCTCGAAAATATTAATGTATTAAACTCGTATTGTTTGTACTAATAACTGCACACACAAATATAAGTAGCAAGGAAGCTTGCTTATGTGTTTAAACTAACAAGTAACGCTTGTCTATTCTAAAATGGCCGCTAAAACGCGGGAACTTTACTGCGCATGTCTCAACCATATCACGTGGTGTGACGTCTTTCTTTGCTGGTGGGAAACTCTTGCTTATGGGCAGTGTACATTAAAATGGCTGCTACATGTGTTCACGTGCTACAGCTTGCTCTTGTGTTGCAATTAAACTGTGGTATTTAACGCTACTAATGCGGGATAGAGTTTATAAATAATGGGAATAGAGTAGAAAGAGTGGGAATACAGTGAAACAATTTTATTTGTGATTTTAATATTTTCTTCTTTGACTTTTATTAGTTTGTAAATTTGGGCCTGGGGTTTGGTGAACTGAAAACTCGTGTGACAATGGTTCTGCGCATGCGCCCTGAGTGGCTGCCCAGAAGGAAAGGGATGAAGTCAACCTGGACGTCGTCCAAGGCCGTGACCTGATGGCCAATATTGTTGTACACATAAATGTCCCTACTAATATGCAACAATGTACATGAAGAATGAATAAACTTTGTCATGAGACGGGTGGGAAATAAAGCAAATGTATTAAAATTGATGGGCGGTATTTTAAAACAAAGAGCTTTAAGAAAAATGAATTAAATCAATATGGTGTGAGGATCAACCCCCTGTCCCTGTCCAATCAGAAATAGTGGTCCCATAATTCTGCAACATTTAGAGGAGGTACATGGGCGTAGAAGGGTATAATAGATATAGAATTAGTTAATTAGAGGCAGGAGATGCAGAGAGGATACGGAGGAGCTCAGAGGACAGGCATAGGCTCCAGACGTACAAGCTGATCGATTGCAGGCTGAACCGCTGTCCAGAGAGGTCCTGAGGTGGGGGCGGCGGAGTACCTTAGAAGGAAGACACAGGAGAAATCGGAGAGAAGCGAAGTACCAGAGAGGGGAACGATGCAGGCGTCATTGATAGAGAGGTCACCGGTCCTGTCCTGATCCGGGAGGAGGTCTTTGCTCTTCATCCTTCCAGGGTCCTATCTTTTCCAACTCCTTGGCCAAGGGGTTTGGTTCTCGCACTTTAGGTAAATATAAATGCAAACCTTAGTTGCGCTGCTGTCTCTATCTTCTCCTTTCCTAAGGGACCGTCATTGATCGACATTTGATTATTATGCTTCATCCTTGATATGCGATTAAGTATCATGTGGTTCTGTATTTTACTCTGCTAAAATCTTTAGATAAACATTTTTAAAACTTCTTGACTCAGTGATTATTTCAGAAATTATGAATTGTATGGAACGTCACTCATTTTAAATTTCCCAATTAGCAAAGGATTCATTGGTAAGTCATTACTCTTCAATCAGAAAGTAATTGGTAGCAAGGATTTGATAAAGAGTACAACTGACCCACCAGCGGAAATTGCTAGCGTAGTATGAATGTATGGGCCCAAGTGAGTATTTTGTGTATGAATGCTCGTTGCTAGTAACCCGCTGGATCAGTTTTCTGGTTATCAGAGGATGGTTGTGCTTTGTTAATTGGGTAATGAGAATAATACTTCTATGAACTAACATCCGTTATTGTTTAAAGTTTGTTTTATGTTGTCCAGAAATCCCCGGGGAAAATTGAATAGCGGATGGTAAGTGGAAGCCATACTGCAGTGAGGTTATCTGTCAGGCAGAAATAGTACTGAAAAGTTAAGTAGGGCTATCAGTACTTGTTAGGGACTTTATGCATGTGAGTAACAGCCAAGGAATATGCTAGTGAAATTTTGATGTTATATCACCTAGAAAGGGTAACATTGAAGAAGTAGCAGGTATTTCTGAAACTTGCGTGAAGAGTAAACGGAAGGGTTTTACTCGTAGTATATGTATAGTAAACGGAAAGGTTTTACTAAGTGTGAGAGAAACTATCTTTTCAATTTTAGAGAAACTGGCACGATAGCGAATGTTCCATGTTGTTACTGAATTTTGATAAGAAGCATAGAGAAAATAAAGTTTTGCGTACGATTTTGTAAAGGGAGGGTCAGCTACCGGAGAGGAAGCTGACGTCACAAAACGCCGCGCTTGGATTGGTTGAAACCGCGGGCGTAGAAAGACTCTTGTAAAGGAGGGGTCAGTAGTCAGGATTAGTACCTACGTCACAGGTACCGCGCTGGGATTGGTTAAAACCGCGAAGGACAGAGAAGCGCAGATTGTGAAGGAGGGGTTGGCAGATAAACGTCACAAAAAAGGCCGCGCTAGGATTGGTTCAAAGGCAAAAGTTAGCTGGAATCTGATTGGTTGTTACCATAGAAGCTGAAATCCTAGTGGATAGTGGAGATTGTATGTTAAAACTTGATCCGACTTTAATAGGAGTTCGTCCGGATAGGAGATTCCTAGGCTTTGCCGA
Organism: Calotriton arnoldi; assembly: GCA_963921515.1. NCBI lineage: Eukaryota > Metazoa > Chordata > Amphibia > Caudata > Salamandridae > Calotriton > Calotriton arnoldi. The sequence continues at coordinate 1,192,836 of CAWUFW010004248.1, forward strand.
ATATAATTTTATACATCGAGATTTACCCAGAATGTACGGAGAGAAGAGGAAAATGTCATTCCTACAAAAGTTTAAGAATTATTTTAAAAAGGATAAACCAATCAAAACTAGGGAAGGAATTATCATTCCACCAGCTAAAACGCCTGCTTCATTCATGATGATGGAGAGAGGTTATCATACTTGCGTATGGATAGAGAATTGGATGGAATATACCAAAAATGATGGAATATTAGCTTTTCCCGATAATGGTACGTTTAATGGAAGAATTCTTCAAAATTTGAGATTAAGAATGAATGACCTAGAACCCAGACCTAGATTAACTCAATACGAAGCCTTAGAAGAATGGGAAACCGAGGCATTTGAGCGTGACCGATCCAGAAGTAATAGGGGTTATCGGGGATTTTTCCCCAGATATCAAAATGAGTCAAGGGACGGTCAGATGAAACAGTGGAGAAGAGCGATGCTTACAGAAGGTCTGTATCCGATACTAATGGCAGAAGAATCATTAGGGAGTAAATGCACAGAAAAGACAAGACACTTGACTAGATTTGGAGATTCCGAAGATGAATTTATGGAAGATATATTAAAGAATCCACCACCATATCAGGAAGGGACAAGCGGATGCACTCCAAGTGCACCGTTGTTAAGAACACCTTTGGTACCACAAGTATTGCATGATTCACCAGTTAGTAGAGTACTTCACAATAAAGAAAAGGAAGCAATAGACAAAAACAGAGCAGAATTAATTCAGAAAGTAACACAATTGAGTATTCATCCTGATTCATTGACCATACCTGTAACAATTGGTCCAGTGGTTCCCTTGTACGGTGACAAAGTAACTTATCCCAAACCTTTAGTTATGCCTACACCTGTGAATGTTCCTAAACCTGAAGCAGTAGTAATGGTTGAAGATCACTTTAGTGATTGTGAGTCTATGATTTCATTAATGGACTTGCCCATTCGAGATTCTGTAAATAGTACTCCCAGAAGAGTAAAACCTGGTTGCTCCAAAGATGTAAACATAGTAACCTCATCAGGAACAAAAAGTGGCACAGTAGTTACACCTGAAGACTTAGAAAGGTGGGCACAAGGATCAGATAAACAGAGTTCACCCCAAAAGATCATGGACATTTATAAACTAAAAGTTGAGTTAGAAGAAATGATAGCAGGAAATGTAGGGGTAGATCGCCTAAATACTTACGATGAAGAAGAATTATTGTTCATATGCAGAAGCATCACAAGAAATGTAAAAATATTTCATGAGAAATTATCAGACTTAGCTCAACAGATGGGAATTGAAATAGGGAAGTCAAAAGTATTACAAAAACCCTATAGAGCAGATTTTTCAGATAAGGATTTGGAAAATATGAATGCCTCTGGAAGAAAATTACAAGTAAAGGAATTAATGACAGTCTTGCAGAAATGGGGCGAACTAGATAAATGGAAGGTTAGATGGACAAAGAAAAAAGAAGAGGCCCGATACAGTAGAACAACTTCTGAATATTTAATGAAGGAAACAGGGAAAGGAGATCAAATGTACCCAATGCGAGAAGTTCCAGGAGGGGGATATGTACATGTCCCATGGAGCAGACAGGATATTTTGTCATTTACGAATGACTTTCCAAAGTTGAGAGAAAAACCAATTGAATGGTACAAGCAGGTTGAGAGGTTTGTGAAGGTGTCAAAGGTATTGTTGAAAGATTTGGATGGTTTGTTTGACATAGTGGTACCTGCCGATTTATGGACAGATTGCAAAATCACAGTTGATTGGCCCAGTGAAGAGTATCCTAGAGATCCAAAGACAGGTGCCCCGTCAAGCGATGTCATGAAAAAGTATCAGCAGGTGATAACTTACCTGAAAGGGAAAATACCACCAAAAGAAACAGACTGGGTGAAAATAGATAGAACTACCCAAGAAGCTAGTGAATCGGTACATGCCTACTATGAGCGTTTATTGCAGGTATTCAAGCAGTATAGTGGATTTGAGGACATTGGAGATAAAAACATGAGTCAATTTGTTTATTGATTTGTTTATGGCTTAAAACCAGAGATTTGTCAGATGATTAAACAGCACATGTTGTGCTGGCAAGGGAAACCGATTGACGAGATTCTGAAATATGCGAAATATTGTGGAGATGACATTGAGGATCGACACAAGAAATTGCAAGAAAAAGTGATGTGGGCTCAGGTAAAGATGGCTGAAAAACGGGGAATTAATTTGGATAATCCAAGTGATAATCAGGGAAAAGATTCTGGAACGAATGGTGACACTGGAAATGGAGGAAAAGTGAGAGGACGAATGAGCAGGGAAGAGGCTAAAAAGAAGTTTCCTTGTCACGGGTGTGGAAAATTGGGGCATTGGAAGGATGAATGTAAAAAGATTCGGAATAATAATGGCCCAAATCAAAATTTAAATCCACAGACGCAGAATGACTCACAGCAGGGTGTAAATCCTCAGAGTCAGTTGCCACTTGCACCTATACAGGGTAATGTAAGCAGAGCAAAGCATGGTACAGACGTCGGATATCAAGGAGGAAGTGGTAAGAATGATTATGTAACCTCACAATTTCTTTTACAGGACGACTTCTGTTCCTATAGTTCATGACGGTGCCTGGGAGAGGGGGAGAAGGAGTGCATACTTGGTGCATCCTTACCGGTAGATCAGTCAGGTCCATATGTTGAAGGGAATGTGAAAGGTAATGATATTACTTTCCTTTTGGACACTGGTGCTACTAGGTCTACTGTGAGAACAGCAGACATCCCAGACCTTCCTCTCTCTGGAGAAGCTATCCAAGTTGTGGGAGTGGCTAATCAAAAGATTAGAACACCTCTTACCGAACCAATGGAAGTAAAAATCGGAAACTTTAGAGAAATGCATCAATTTGTAGTGTGTGATTCCAGTCCAGTAAATTTATTGGGCCGGGATTTGCTATGCAAAATGAATTGCACAATTTTCTGCACGCCGGATGGTGTGGCAATTCAGACCCCAGATGAAGACCATGTATATAAATTTATGATTGCAAAGCAAGGTACAGAAGTAGGTGAGATGTTTTCTTTAATAACCAAAGACGAGTTACCAGAAGAACTGAAAACTACAGTGAATTCCATGGTATGGGATTTCACGGGGAAGGAAGTAGCACTTATGGCCAAAATAGACCCAGTTAAGATTACTGTAAAGGAAGGTGCAATTTTCCCAAACACAAGACAGTATAAAATGAGTGCAGAAGTAAAAGCAGGAGTCATTGAAGAAATAAACAGAATGGTAAATCAGGGAATACTAAAAGAAGTAATGAGTAGCCCTTGTAACTCACCAATCATGGGTTTGAAGAAACCTAGTGGAAAATATAGGATTGTTCAGGACCTACGCAAAAATAAATAAGATTGTGGAACCATGTTGTCCTATAGTGCCAAATCCTGCTGTAATTTTATACCAGATACCTTGGAGTGCAGGATGGTTTACTGTGATCGATTTATGCTAAGCATTCTTTTCCATACCATTACATCCAGATAGTCAGTATCTTTTTTCATTTAAATTCGAGAACAAGGTCTATGTATGGAATCGTGTTCCTCAGGGGTACACGGAAAGTCCTTCCATCTTCAATCAGATATTGAAAAAGTGCCTAGAGAAACTAGTGATGCCAGGAAGCTCAGTCTTAGTGCAGTACATAGACGACTTACTAGTAGCATCTAACACCAGAGAGGACTGTGTTGTTGACACCATTGCATTATTAAATCATTTAGCTGAAGAAGGGCATAAAGTTTCACCTGAAAAATTGCAGTTTTGTACAACAGCAGTGAAGTATCTAGGACACCAGATTGAGAGGGGCAAAAAGAGAATAACAACTGAAAGAATAAAATTAATAAAGAAAATGCAGATGCCTGTCTCTCAACGAGAAGTGAGAATGTTTCTTGGAATAGTAGGTTATTGTCGACAATGGATACTAGGATTTTCCCTGTTAGCAAAGCCATTAATTCAGATGACGAAAAAGAAGGCAAAGGACCCAGTTGAGTGGGATGATGAGAGCGTAGGTGCGTTTGTAAAATTAAGAAATGCTTTGTGTGCAGCACCCGCCCTAGGCATGCCTGATTATAAAAGAAATTTCGCATTATTTTGCCACGAAAGAGAAAATTGTGCCCTTTCAGTCTTAACCCAGAGACATGGTTTAGACAGACGTCCTATAGCATATTTTTCTGCTACATTGGACCCAGTGGCAGCCGCATTGCCAGGCTGCTTAAAAGCAGTGGCGGCTACCTGTTTGAGCATTGAACAAAGTGAGTCAATTGTAATGGGACATCCTGTAAAAGTGTTTGTTCCACATGCGGTTGTGATTTTGTTAACAAGAACACGAACTCAGCATCTTACTCCTAGTCGGCTGACTAAATATGAAAGAATAATACTGGGTGCTGAAAATGTGACCATTGTAAGGTGCACAATAGTAAATCCAGCTACCTTACTACCAGACCCATATCATGAAGAAGTTAAAGATGACGAAGAGGAACATGATTGTTTACAAGTCACAGAGTTGTGTACAAAACCACGTCCTGATATTCAGGAACTACCCCTCAGGAAGCCAGACAGGGAGCTGTATGTTGATGGTTCATGCCAAAGGCATGAAGATGGAAAACTAACTGCAGCGTATGCAGTGTGTGAATTACCTGGAATAGTCGAAGCATCCTATTTACCAGGAGTCAAATCTGCACAAATAGCTGAATTGATTGCATTGATAAAGGCTTGCAAAATTGGGAGGAATCAAAAAGTAACTATATTTACAGATAGCCAATATGGTTACGGGGTTGTGCATGATTTTGGCCAACTATGGATGCAGAGGGATTTCATGACTTCTTCAGGATCCCCCATTAAAAATGGACAGTTCGTAAAAGAACTACTGGAAGCAATACAATCACCAAAAGAATTGGCTGTGGTGAAATGTGCCGCACACCAGTCAGGAGATGACTGGGTGGTAGTCGGCAACAGATACGCAGATCGTGTGGCTCAACATTGTGCCAAAAACAGATTGTCAGTAAATAAAAGGATGGAGAGAATGGGAATCAGCTGCCAACTTATGCTGTATGCACCTCCGGAAACATGGAATGAGGTAAAACGATTGCAAGATGATGCTGATGAGAGTGAAAGGAGTACATGGATTAAAATGGGATGTTCTCAAAAGGCAGACGATGATGTATGGATTTGTGCCGATGGCAGACCAGTCATGCCCGACTGTCTGCTTTCACAAATGGCTAGGATGTATCATGGAAACACACATGTAGGGAGAGATGCAATGATTAGGCTCTTCAGACAAAATTGGTACAATCCAAGGTTTAGGGCAGTAGCAGAGAGTCTTTGCCAGAGATGTTTAACTTGCCAACTGCATAATCCAGGAAGAAAAACAGTACTTGGGTTTGGGAAAATTGGAAAGGCGGAGGGTCCCTTTATGAGATTACAACTTGATTTCATTCAATTACCACCATGTAGAGGGCTGAAATATGTACTAGTCATAGTATGTCTGTTTTCAAAGTGGGTGGAGGCATACCCTACCAGAAGGAATGACAGTATTACAGTCGCAAAGTTGTTGCTACGCGAACTCATTCCGAGATTTGGTTTTCCAGTAACTTTGGAATCAGATAGAGGAAAGCACTTTAACAGTGAAGTAATTAAGATAATCTTTGAAGCATTCCAAATTGAGCAAAAACTGCACTGTGCATATCGTCCAGAGGCTTCTGGAGTGGTTGAACAAATGAATGGCACAATAAAATCCAGACTGGGAAAAATGTGTGCATCAACATCATTAGATTGGCCAGATGCATTACCTCTTGTTTTAATGGGACTCAGAAGCATTCCTGATAGGAACACCGGATTGAGTCCGCATGAAATAATGATGGGAAGAGCAATGAGACAAGCACATGTTCCCACAAATAAACTGCTGAATATATCTGATGATATGGTTCTGGATTATTGCAAAGGATTGGCTGACCTAGTGCGTTCTGTCTCTCACCAGGTTGGAGAAGACGCAGTTTCCAGGCAGCCTGAACAAGAACATGATCTGAGTCCCGGAGACTGGGTGGTAGTGAAGAATCACACCAGAGAAACGTGTCTATCACCTAGGTGGGGCGAACCTTGTCAGGTCATACTGGTCACAAACACAGCAGTGAAGTGTGCAGGATTTCCTAATTGGATTCATGTAAGCCACCCCAAAAGAGTACCAGACCCTGAAGAAGAAAATCCTCAGACAGCATCAATAACTGAGGAAGCTGAAGGTTGCACAGCTGAAGAATCTCAGGTCCGAGATTCAAAGGAAGCTGAAGAAGAACAACCGAGCACAAGTCAGGACTGGATACCGGTGGTGGAAATACCTGAAGTGTACCATAGAACAAGAAGTCAAGCAAATTTAGAAGAAATTGAAGAAGATCAGATAGGTGAAGAAGAAGCAGCTCAGGAAGAAGAAGAAGAGATAATAAAAGAACCTGAGCAGGAACAGATAGGGAGAGGAAACTGGGCTCAAATTAAAGTAGAACCAACAGATTTTGAGCAGGGACAGACAGGTCTAGAAGAACGCGGTCAGGCTGCAGAAGTACAGAGAGCAATAAGCCCTGATCAGAACCAGTTAGATCAAGAAAAGTACACAGAAGAAGATCTTGAGAATCTCGAGCAGGAAAACGTAAATCAAGAACAAAACCAGTTACTAGAGACTCACAGTGGAGCAGCTGAAGACAAACAAATCAGACCGGAAAAAGAACAAATAGTAGAAGAAACAGAAATTGAAGAACATCAAACTGTAACCCAACCTGAAAATAAAAGAATTTCTGAAGAAAGAAATAAAGAGACAGTGCAAAAAGAGAAAACAAGAAAAGGTGATCATTGGCCTAGTGTAATTAAAAGAGTAAAATACCACATAACAACCAGAAGTGAAGATCCAGATCAAGTGAATGAAGTAACAAGCCAAACGGGACAAGAAAATAAAAGTGAAAAACGAAGAAGCAAAAGACTGAAACTTGTGAATAACAAATTTAAAGGTCCTGATTGGACTTATATTATTCTTGAAGATTACGAGAGCTCAGAATCAAGTGAAAGTGGTGACGAAGGAACAAGTGCGGAACTGATCTATGAAAAAGAAATAGAACCACCTTAAGAAAGTAAAGAGATTTGAAGAATACGATAAGAAGAGCAATCTTCCTTGTCAAAAATGCCTGACGATAGAGTTACTGGGAGACCAAAGCAGAAAGGTTGTAAAAGATGTTGTACTATATGCATATGCAATCTGGTAGTGATGCTTATAGTTTGGTTATATGTGTTTTCGTAGCAATTCCTTACCTTATGATAATAGATAAAAAGATTAACAACGAAACCAAGGAAAGGACAGATAACTTGAAAAGTAATAGAGTAGAACTAAAGGCAGAAGACGAACCAGAATTGCATCATGAAGTAACAGATAACGACACTAGTCTGAATGTTTTCACAAAATTATTGTTTCAATATGTAGATACCATGGAAGTTAGTAATTGTTATGTCTGTATGAAACTACCTGAATCAGTAGCAGAAGGGTTAACGTATCATCACTTGCCATTAACCTATGGCATATCCTGTAGTGTACTGACTAGTTTATTTTATAGAACAGGGCAACTTCAGTATTATTATTCAAATATAGATGTGATTTTTTCTGAGGTTCCGATTCAAAAGAATATGAATCCAGTGCTTAGTAGCAAAGATGCACAGTTTATGGGAGAATTTTTCTTAACAATGAAATCAATAGACATAACACATGCACATAGAAGCAATCTAACATGTTCATTACATGAAGAAGAAAAGGTATTTTTGAATTTAGTGGAGAATAGAAGACAAGATTTCCAAAAGAAAGCTTCTGAGCATAAGGCTCATCTGCCACCATGGGCTGAGAAAGAAGGTAGTTACACACCTGGCAAGGCTCAAGCTGCTATGGCTCTAGATTTTGTAAAAACAGGGAAAATTTGTCTGCATAGGTTAAAGACTGAGTATAACAATGTTTTCATCGGTACCAGTGAATGTGAACATAATTTCTTAATTCTTGGAGGTTGGCGACTTAAAGGAGGAACAGATTCAGTTTTTCCTGGAATCTATTATGTGTGTGGGAATAAGGATTACTTTAGGCTTCCTGCACGGTGGTATGGAAGTTGTTATTTTGGAATAGTATTTCCAAAAGTATACCACGTAAAAAGAAACACTGGGAGCAATGAAAATACTGTTGAATTAACACGTAGAAAAAGAGCTAGTTTTTCAGAAATTGTAGGTGATATATTTGGTGCATTGATACCTTCAGTGGGAATAATTCTGAACTCAAGGAAAATATGTAAATTATCGACAGTGGTTGATCGTTTATCAACAGATACTGCTGGAGCATTTCTAATGATTAATGCAGAGATGGTTGCGATTAGATCAATGGTTATGCAAAATCGACTTGCTCTTGATATAATACTGGCAAAAGAGGGCGGAGTCTGTAAATTATTGAAAACGAAACATTGTTGCACGTACATACCTGACAAAAGTGCAGAAATTGGAACGTATATACAGAATATAACTAAACTTGAGAAGGAACTAAAACCACTGGAAGTTGATAGTGTATGGGAAAGATTGACAAATAGTATTAGGTCAATTGGTACTTGGTTTGCTAATATAGGGAAAGGACTTATAGGTAAAATATTAGTACCCTTAGCAGGAATAGCAATAATAGTATTGTCAATAACCATATGGTGCAAATGTTGTAGAAAGAATGAATCGTATAATGTGACAGGAAAAGGAAAGAAGAGAAAGTTTGATGAAATTGAACTTGAAGATTTAAGAAGCGAATTGTACAAGAAACTGAAAGGAGATGTGAAAAATAGAAAGTGTAAAATTGAAAGTGAAACTATATTATGCTAAAAGTTGGCATCTGGTTGTGGGTAGTATTTGATGGCTCAGAAACGCCATCAGAGAGGGGATTGATGGAGCAAGGACTCACAAATGAGACTTGCTCGGATGCAATCTCCTCGAAAATATTAATGTATTAAACTCGTATTGTTTGTACTAATAACTGCACACACAAATATAAGTAGCAAGGAAGCTTGCTTATGTGTTTAAACTAACAAGTAACGCTTGTCTATTCTAAAATGGCCGCTAAAACGCGGGAACTTTACTGCGCTTGCCTCAACCATATCACGTGGTGTGACGTCTTTCTTTGCTGGTGGGAAACTCTTGCTTATGGGCAGTGTACATTAAAATGGCTGCTACATGTGTTCACGTGCTACAGCTTGCTCTTGTGTTGCAATTAAACTGTGGTATTTAACGCTACTAATGCGGGATAGAGTTTATAAATAATGGGAATAGAGTAGAAAGAGTGGGAATACAGTGAAACAATTTTATTTGTGATTTTAATATTTTCTTCTTTGACTTTTATTAGTTCGTAAATTTGGGCCTGGGGTTTGGTGAACTGAAAACTCGTGTGACAATGGTTCTGCGCATGCTCCTTGAATGGCTGCCCAGAAAGAAAAGGATGAAGTCAACCTGGACGCCGTCCAAGGCCATGACCTGATGGCCAATATTGTTGTACACATAAATGTCCCTACTAATATGCAACAATGTACATGAAGAATGAATAAACTTTGTCATGAGACGGGTGGGAAATAAAGCAAATGTATTAAAATTGATGGGCGGTATTTTAAAACAAAGAGCTTTAAGAAAAATGAATTAAATCAATATGGTGTGAGGATCAACCCCCTGTCCCTGTCCAATCAGAAATAGTGGTCCCATAATTCTGCAACATTTAGAGGAGGTACATGGGCGTAGAAGGGTATCATAGATATAGAATTAGTTAATTAGAGGCAGGAGATGCAGAGAGGATACGGAGGAGCTCAGAGGACAGGCATAGGCTCCAGACGTACAAGCTGATCGATTGCAGGCTGAACCGCTGTCCAGAGAGGTCCTGAGGTGGGGGCGGCGGAGTACCTTAGAAGGAAGACACGGGAGAAATCGGAGAGAAGCGAAGTACCAGAGAGGGGAACGACGCAGGCGTCGTTGATAGAGAGGTCACCGGTCCTGTCCTGATCCGGGAGGAGGTCTTTGCTCTTCATCCTTCCAGGGTCCTATCTTTTCCAACTCCTTGGCCAAGGGGTTTGGTTCTCGCACTTTAGGTAAATATAAATGCAAACCTTAGTTGCGCTGCTGTCTCTATCTTCTCCTTTCCTAAGGGACCGTCATTGATCGACATTTGATTATTATGCTTCATCCTTGATATGCGATTAAGTATCATGTGGTTCTGTATTTTACTCTGCTAAAATCTTTAGATAAACATTTTTAAAACTTCTTGACTCCGTGATTATTTCAGAAATTATTAATTGTATGGAACGTCACTCATTTTAAATTTCCCAATTAGCAAAGGATTCATTGGTAAGTCATTACTCTTCAATCAGAAAGTAATTGGTAGCAGGGATTTGATAAAGAGTACAACTGACCCACCAGCGGAAATTGCTAGCGTAGTATGAATGTATGGGCCCAAGTGAGTATTTTGTGTATGAATGCTCGTTGCTAGTAACCCGCTGGATCACTACTACACAGACACCATAATCTTGGAAGATGTGAAAGTGCTCTAAAATGGGTTGTGGGGGAAGATGGCATCTAGCTAAGCTAGGAACACTGCATGTTCTTATTTTTGTCTTTTCTCTCTTCACATTTTCAGTTTTTGTAACTCCATGTATTCTTGGCGCTTTTGATGGGAAAGGCGGAGAAATGTCTGCCTATTGAGAGAATTTGATGGTAACCTATTTTCTTCTATGGTCATGCACTGTCTGCCCACCGGTCTGTGCCGTACTGCTAGATATCTTGGTATCTCAGATTGCAATCGGCGCTGTTGGGTGAGAGTGCCCTTCCCTGGTGTTTGGTGCAGGAAACTGCTTTTGCAGTTTTTATGGCGCCCGAGGATCTACACGACAAAGGCTTATGGCCCCCCAAAGCTCGAGAAATTTAAAATTGCCAGAACTTCATCACATGTTCATAAAGCTGTGATTGAACTCCTAGGAGCAATGGTGAATTACTCAGTTGTAGCGAAGAGATGGCAGTTTTGCATCTGACTGCCTCTCTTGTAGCTATGATCCAGACAGGGACTGGTGCTGAGGTGGGAGCTGATACAGAATAGTTGGCAAGGTCGAGGACTTCCCTCTTCTTCGTCTCCCAAGAACGTGTCTGCATTGGGTTCAGCACGTCATCGTACTCAATGTGTTAAGGTTAGTGGAACTGTGATTAGAATTTGGGGAGGTGAACATTCTAAGAACCCTAGAATGTTGGGGGCGTTTTGAGGGGAGTATCGTTGGAGCCAGAAGAGCTCTCTGGTGGTTATTAAGCTGCCTCATGTCTAAGAATAACGACGCACCTGAGAGTGTCAGCTTACCTTTTCATTTCGTGGACACTACATAATTGGCGATGAGCGAGCAGGACTTGAGGCAGCGCTCACCCAGTACAGCGTGAATACTACATATGGATGATTGCGAGGCTATGTTGAGAAACTTCGCCAAGTACAACAGAAAAACAGCAGGTCTGCACTGAGTTGCTGAGGTTTTGGTGGTGAGTCTGCACTGAGCTGATTGTGTTTTTGGCACTAAGCGCTTTTGGGTGCAAGCATTAGGCCCATAGTTCCCAGGGAACACTGCATGTGTGATATAATGCGCAGCGCCCATCTTAGTTTGGTCACTTGCTCAAGGGATAAAGGGAAGCACATGGATATCCTGTAAAGACGCAGTCCAGCACATCAGAGGTAAAGCAGGAACCTTTATTCCAGTAATAGGCATACAAGTCTAACGGGCCCAGAGGATCAGCACCAACTGAAGCTGATGTTCTAATCCACTGTTCCCTTACATTCTAGTACAGCATTACACTAGATAGAAGGGCAGAACAATCCTAACATTCTGTACCATAAGTAATACAAAAGGAGGACACAGGAAATACAATATGCAGTAGTGTAAGGAACACCACATATCTCCCCTTCTCAATAAAAAATAAAAAAATTGTGCAAAAATAAATAGTAATTAATCACGAAGTTTGCTTGAAACTCTTCTTACCCTGCAACTTCTCCGTAAGTTGGCATGCGAGGAAAGCGAAGACTGCGGACCAGAGAAATTGCTAGGCTGTGTGAACTTGGCAAGGCGGGAAATACTCCACCACTGACCATTGTCAAGACGAACAGCGTGGCCCTTAATCTCAGCAATGTAGTGTGGTTGTCTGAATTTTGATGCTCCTTTTTGCAGTAATAAAGGATCTTTAACCCTGACCAAGTCACCAATGGTAAACTTAATCACTATTCTTTTTCCAGATTGACAAAGTTTATCATATCTAAGGTGATTAGAATTGTCAGAGGCAATCTTAGCCCTGGAGGCTTCCGAGGGAACAGAACAATGACCATTGAAAACATTGAGTTTCCAAAAGGGACAGAGAGAAGAGGAAACTTTTCTGCCCCTCATCAACTCAAAAGGAATGGCACCTGAAACAGAATGGGGAGTGGTCCTATGTGCCCAAATCATGTTTCGTACAGCCGTCTTGCAATCACCATGACTATTTAGGGTACTCTGCACACATTCAACTAGGACCCTATTAAACCTCTCAACTTTACCATTCAATTGGGGGTGATAAAGAGGGGTGCGTAGGTGTTTCACCCCCAGTTTGGCCAGAAATTCTTGCATAGAGGCAGAAGTGAATTGCGCACCATTATCAGTTAACAGCTCCTCCGGGACACCTTCTCTGGAGAAAACATCCTGCAGGAAACGGATGACAGCTTTGGAATTGGAATCAGAAACACCTCTTACCTCCACCCACCTGGAGAGATGGTCAATGAGCACAATGAAATGCCTCATACAGTTGGGCAAAACGTGAAAAGGACCGAGGAGATCAACCGATACTCTTTGCCAAACCCTGGCTGGACACGGGACAGGTTTGGGTATAGGAGTGCTGGTTGTAAGGTGCTTGTCACTATAACAACACTGTACACAATTCTTGACCAAATTATCAATGTCCCGGTCCATGCTGGGCCACCAGAAATCATTTCTGATTCTGCGCTTGGTGGCATTCATCCCCAAGTGACCAGAGTGAGCAGTTTCCATTATCCTCACTCTGAAGACGTCAGGAGGAATGAGTTTGCTATCTCTGACCAGTAAACCATTCTCGATGGAGAGTTCGTTAGAAATTTTACAGTATGGCTGTAAGTCAATGGAAAGAGATCTCTCTTTGGGCCACCCTTTGACAACAAAATCCATTGCCTGCCTTGAGATGGAATCATTGGAAAGAGCGTCCTGCCAAAGTGACATGTCAGGACAAATGACAGTGTCATCCACGTTGGCGATTATACACTCCTCAATGTCATCTGGAATATCAGAAGTGGTTTGGAGATTTTCTACAGGAAGTCTGGATAGAAAGTCCGCCTTGACATTCTTGCCCCCAGCTATGTGAAAGACAGCAAAGTTGAACTCCAGGGGTTTGGTGGACAACCTAGCCAATATGGCTGTGGACTTTTTGAGTTTGGAACCGGACAGAATGTCTACTAAGGGTTCATGGTCCGTCCTTAGGCAAAACTTTCTTCCCCAGACATAGGATTTAAACTTTTCAACGCCCCACACACAGGCCAGCATCTCTTTTTCTATCACTGAATACCTCAGTTCAACATCTCTCATTTTCCTGGACGCAAATCCTACAGTTACTTCCCTTCCACCATACATCTGAGATAACACCGCACCCATGCCATAGGCGCTGGAGTCAACATTAATAAACGTGTCACCATCCTCCACATAAGGTTGGAGAGCTGGAGCAGACAAAATACACTCTTTAATTAAAACAAAGTGTTCCTGACATGTGGCTGTCCAAATGAATTCTGAACCTTTTTTTTTAACAGATTTCTAAAGCACTCAGTAAGACTGGAAAAGTTCTTAATGAACTTTGAATAAAATTCGCACAGACCAAGGAAGAAGCGCAGCTGGTCTTTATCAATGGGATGTGGAGCATTAACAATGCCCTCAACGATGCTGGGTTTGGGCTTGACACCATCCTTGGTAAGCATATGACCAAGGTATTCAATTTCATTCACTGAAAAAGAACACTTATCTTCTCTCAAGGTGACACCATTGCTTTGGAGGATTTGTAAAACAAGCTCTAAGACCTGATTATGTTCAAGTTCTGTGTTCGTATGCACTAAAATATCGTCCTGGAAAATTAGAACATTAGGGACATGTTGAAACATCATAGTCATAACTTTCTGGAACACAGAAGCCGCCGAGGCTAGTCCAAATGGCATCCGGCAGAATTGAAATGTACCATCAGGTGTTACAAAAGCTGTAAGGTGGCGAGAGTGTTCATCAAGAACTACCTGATGGTACACCGAACGTAAATCCAATTTGGAAAATCATTTGGACTGACCTATAGCAGTAATGAGGTCGTCTATACGAGGTAACGGAAAGTTCTCCACCCAAATAGCCTTGTTGACAGATCTTAAATCAATACATAAACGAAGTTCTCCAGTCCTTTTTTTGGCTAAAGCAATGGGAGATAACCAGAGAGTGGCATCAACACGTTCAATAATGCCATCATCAAGCATCTTGTTAAGCATGACAGTAAGATCACTTCTTATACTATAAGGAACATTCCTTAATTTGTGTTTAACTGGAGGTACACCCTCTCTTATTTTAATAGAATGCACAAAATCTTTAATTTTTCCAATCCTATTTTCAAAAACCTGTGAATAATTATCTTTTCATTGCGAGGAGTCGGAAATTGAATTAATCAAGGAAACTGGATTCTTCTGACCAGGTCTTATAATCATTCCAAATTCAGCCTGGTGCCACCATCCTAAAACATTGATGCCTTTAAGGGCAACGCAAACTTGCCATGAATGGTTTTGTTTTGAAAAGCAATATCAGCCCAAAAGTAGCCAGCGAGGTCAATCCTGCTACCCTCAAATGCAGTGGTGATAACATCAGGGGGTAGTAAGACCATATTGGATCAAGATTGTTTATATTTGTCAATTGAAATGATAGTGATTCTGGCACCTGAGTCAATGAGTAGCGAAATATCATGGGACTGGATGGAAACCTGGACAAAGGGATCCCCAAATCTTTTATCTGTATGTACATTATTTATGTTCAAGTATTCAACAGAAACAACAGATAGAGATAATTCTTCAACTCTTTTATCCAACTCATCTGGTGTTTCATTAGGCAGATCTTGAACACTCCTAACTGGAAAACGTTTTCCCCCTCTGCACACCTTGCCAAAATGGCCAGTCTTTTTACATTTGTAACACTCTTGGGTAATGGCTGGATAGTTTCTGAAATTCGAAAGATGGGAAGGCGAACCACATCTGTAACATTGAAAACCAGAAGAAGGACGTACAGAAAACTTGTTCCTGTCTGGAATATCTTTACTCTTTTTTAACTTGGCATCGTTGAAAGGTTGTCGAGTGGCGGAAGAAGAACTGGTGGCAGCTACCGTGGAATAAGTGTTGGATTCCAACTGTTTAGAGGCCAACTCTGACCGTTCGATACTCTTAGCTATGTCAATGGTTTCATCCAAGGAAGGATTTTTACAGGAAAGTAATTTCTGTTGAATCTTCTTGGAATAGCACCTGGAAACAATTTGGTCTCTTATTAATTGAGAGGTAAAATCATCAAAATCACAATAACTAGCTAAAACCTTTAAAGCAGTGACATAAGTGTCTATAGATTAACTCTGAGACTGAATGCGAGTAAAAAATTTGTGCCTGTGGACCACCAGATTGACTCTACCTTTGAAATAAGTACTCAGTTGTTTGAGGGCTAGTTGGTATTCGTCCATGTCACCACTATCATGGCCAGTGTAAGTAGGTAAATGATCATAAACATTTTGACCCTCAACACCTAAATAATAGTAAAGGAGACTGCGTTTCCTATCAGGTTTGAACTTCATACCATCAATGGCTCCTAGTTAAGCATTAAATGATCTGAACCATAACCGCCATTTTAATGGTGGTTCACCTGGATCCTGTAAAAAATAGCTAGGAGGAGTGACAGACTGCATGGTGCTGGAAAAGAAAAAAAAAATATGCAGAGAAGAGTAAAAGTGAAAAGAAAGAAGGAGTGAAAGCCGAAAGGAAAGGAGAGGAAGAGAAAACAGGAAATCCGGAAATATGGACCACAGAATTAGTAAGAAAAACAAAAATGAAAAAAATAAGTGAGTGAATCTCACACACGCTGGACGCAGGTACAGTCAGTGTAAACAATAGACAGAGAGTGTGTGGATCACTGGGTCCACAATGTAAAAACGAGGTCTTGTCGTAGAAACAATGCTGCAACTGTAGATGAGTAGGTGAACGTGCACACATAAACCAGTAAGTGTGTGGATCACTGAATCCACTGGTTGTGAACGTTGACAGAATACCAGTAGGGTGTGCACGTAAACACCAGGAAGTGTGTGGATCACTGAATCCACTGGTAACGAAGGTTGGCGTGCTAGTGCTGGAAGACAGGAAGTGACATAACGACCTCAAGGAGGAAACCGGAATGACATCCCACGGTTACACAGCCGACGAGGAGCTCCAAAGCGCAAGGATGCAGTGCACAGCAAAACGAGAGGCTGGAGAAGTTGAGAAATGCCGGGAGCGGTGGGCGGCGCGGCCCTCAACACAGAGGTGAGTGAAGGAGTACGGGAGAACGTCAAAGCCGGAGCAGACTCCCACAGCTAGACGCAAAGCAGCCGCCCGCACGATGAGTAGCGGTATCCAGGGAAACCAGTGATAGAGGCATCAGCTGGCGTGTCCAAGGAAACAGGAAAGGAATGTCCAAGTAGCAAAGCGGAGCGCGTGCGGAATCGCTCGAGAGAAGGCACGCAGCTGAAATTTAAAAGTCAATACTGGTGCTCAGGAGGCTCGGTTGAAGAGCGAAGCAGGAGAGAGGAATAAGAGCGCAGGCTCAAAAATTGAAGGATAGAGCAGCGAAGGTGGCACAAATATTTCCAGAATAGGGAGGAGAGTCAAAAAAAAAATCCCTGGGCCCGTTGGGAAGACAAGAACACTGCACAGTACCTTAATGAAGTAGCGCAAAAGGAACTGGAGCAGGAAAACACTCTTCAAGCAGAGCAGGTCCAAATCCCATGTAAGTCGCCAATTGTAAAGACGCAGTCCAGCACATCAGAGGTAAAGCAGGAACCTTTATTCCAGTAATAGGCATACAAGTCTAACGGGCCCAGAGGATCAGCACCAACTGAAGCTGATGTTCTAATCCACTGTTCCCTTACATTCTAGTACAGCATTACACTAGAAAGAAGGACAGAACAATCCTAACATGCTGTACCATAAGTAATACAAAAGGAGGACACAGGAAATACAAAATGCAGTAGTTTAAGGAACACCACATATCCCATGAATCTATGTAGGAATTTTGAAGTAAATCAACCAATCCAGGAGAGGGTTTACTAAGATTTATTTGAGAGACAGCACAGTACCAGCCCTCAGTCCAGGTAGTCAACTCCCCACTGCCCACCATTCTAGTACCAGAACACAGGCAAAGAAACTGGCATAACAATGACCTTAGAAAAATAACAAGCCTCTTAAAGTGAACCCACAACAACTATATAAATGCACAACACATGTAACACACCTATCCCCTTACAAAACACACACACAGAACACACCACGAACTGACAGGAATACCACAAAGACTGCAAACTACACAAACTCAACAAATTTGCCAGGAGGCCTCCTGACACGACTACTAAGTTTGATCCTTGAAGCCACACTTTCAAACGGATCCTTCTCATGAACATCATCCCACCATTTCTCCACCTTTCACTTAGCCACCCACCTAACATTCCATACTTTCCCATCTTGAGTGACCACACTGTTGACCTTAACCACTTTAATAGCTTTACCAAATATAGGCTCACTTTTGGACAAAACCCCTGGTTTGTGTATCCTGACCCTGTCTCCTACAGCAAAATCAGGAACTTCGGTCTTCCACTTGGTATCATAAGCATGTTTGATTTTTTCCTGCTTCTCTTTCACCCCCAATGCTACCTCTTCTCTCACCTTTCCCTCAACCTAATCTAACTACTTCCGCTTGAACCACCAGGGACACAGCTTAGAAACAGGATCTCTCCCTTTAAGGAGTTTAAATGGACTAACCTCTGTGATGGTATGAGGTGCGATGCGATATGACCACAACTTCTCTCTTAGTTTGTCCTTCTACTCTCCTCCTGAAGCAGTAGTAACATGAGACATAAACTTGACCTATGGCCACTTCGAGTGGTAATCCATCACCACCATAGCATCCTACACTCATGTGGCAAAAAATGTAAAGGACCAGAGATATCAAAACATATTTTCTGCCGCGGAAACTCAGGCCACTCAAAGGGACACAAAGGAGCCGGCACCACTTTGTGTAGCTATTCACTGTTAGCACATACTCCGCACTCTCACACTACTCTGTCCACAGTTCTATCTAAACCTGGGCACCAAAAATTGGCCCTGATCAACCTCTCATAGACGATATTCCTACATGTTCTTCATGAGCTATCAGCAAAATGCGATCACGTAAACCATCAGATGGTATGCACTTCCCACCTTTGAACAACATTTCTACTTTCACTTCCAGCTCCTCAGATACCCTCCAATAGTGATATAACTCTGCCGGAATCTTCCACCTCTTAACTTTTCACGTGTGTGTAGGAGTGAGAGGAAGAAAGGTGTATCTCTATTCAATAGTAAGGCTGGGACTACTAAGGAAGTGGCGTGTGTCAAGTGTGTGTGTGGTTCGAATAGTGACATAGAAAGAGGAAGTGTTTTATCTTTGAATAAGTAGGAGTGAGAGGGAGAAGCTGTTAAACCTCCCTAATGTAAAGTACAAGTGCTTAGTTTGGAGTTGTAGTTTATGGCGGACTCTGGGTCTCCTTGAACTATAACTATTTCGTACAGAAGTTTGGAGATATCAGAACTGTGGGTGGACTAAAAGAGCCAGACATTATGGCACAAAGTTTTATAGGGTCTACTATTGAAATGAGAGGATTTATGGAAGTGGATGTGATGTTCAACGGTAGGACAGCTCATATTAAGTTGTATGCTGCCAGAAAAGATGTGAATGTTTTGGAGTGGAAGGATCAGTGTAAGCTAGGCATCATCCTCGCAGTAAGGCATCTGTACTAGTGGTTGGTGACCCAGAAGATTGTGCCTTGTTGATTTCCCAGTTTCCTGAGGTGTTTTCAGGAAAGTCGGGTAAGTTACAAGGTTACTCTCATCGTATTAAGCTTAAAAGTGGGGCTATACCTGTGAAACAAAAACTGAGGGGGTACCCATTAACGTTAGAGAGGAGCTTAGTAGTACTCTTAAAGAGATGTTGGACTGAGGAATTATCGAAGAGGTCGAGTTCTCTGAATAGATATCTCCCATAGTTTTGGCCCACAAGGCGGATACAACTTTGAGATTAATCATCAACCTTAGAACATTAAATGCAAATATTGTGGTAGACTGCCATCCTCTACCCAACATCAGTGAGGTAGTTAGTATGTTGGAGGGGGCAACTGTGTTCTTTACGCTGGATTTGAGTTCAACTTACCACCAAATTGAACTCAGTGTAGACTCTAGGTCTCTCACCGCTTTCATTACTCCTCAAAGTTTATACCAGTTTAAGAGGATGCGGTTTGGCCTAGTGTCGACGGCATCCGTTTTCCAAAGAGCGATGTTTCAAATTTTCAGGGGAATGAAATTGTTTGTCAAATGTTTTCAAGATGACATTTTAATCTTTTAAAAAAACAAGCAATAACACCTGGAGCATTTACAACACGTTTGTGCAGAATTGAGTAAGCAGGGTTTGACCTTGAAGGAGGGCAAATGGAAGTTGTTCAAAGAATCAGTAGACTATTTGGGACATGCGTTGTCTAAAGAAGGGGGTGGTACCGAAGCAGTCATTGGTGGGTGCCAATGTCAACGCCCCTGCACCTAATAACAAAGAAAATGTACTCTCGTTTACTGGGCTCTGCAAGTCCTACAGCAAGTTTATCAAGGATTTTGCAACGAAAATGAAGCCTCTAAGAGAACTAACACGGAGGAATGTGGATTTTACATGGTCTTATAGACAACAGCATGTATTTGATTTAGTGAAATCTGAAATTGTGGGAGTACCTACTGTAAAGCCTTTCTGTATGAACAAAGAATACATAATTACTGTGGATGCCAGTCTGTATGGTGTGTGAAGTGTTTTGTCACAGAAGTGTGGAGGTGAAGAATGGAATGTGGCATTTGCTTTACTCACCCTTAGTGAGGAAGAAAGGAAATATGCGGTGATAGAAAAGGAGCCTCTAGGATGTGTGTGGGCAGTGGAGCACTTCTGTTAGAGAAACAGCCGTAACAATGCGGGCTGAGGCACGCATGCTGTTCCCCCGCAAGCGTAACAACGCTTGCCTGAACCTCAAGTCTACCTTAACCACACATGTTCGGATTGGGCAGGGAGAGAAAGAGGAAGCATCAGAATAGGAAGCTCCGGCGTGGACAGTTAAGTTGACTGGGGTGGGTTTGGGAGGGGTAGTTTTTACGGGTGGGGTCGGCTTTAGCGTTCAGGGTGGGAGGGTCAGGGTAGTTTTTGGAAGGGGGAGAGGGTTTTAGGTATCAGGGTGGGGGAAGGCCGGGGTAGTTTTAAGGGCTTTGGTCCGGTTTGGGGAGATAGTTTTTAGGGCTGGGGGTCCGTTTTAGGGTTCAGGGTGGGGGAGGTTGGGGCAGTCTTTTTAAAAGGGGACAGAGTTTTAGGGCTCAGGGCAGGGGGAAGGAGTCAGGGTAGTTTTAAGGGCTGGGTTTGGGGGGAGTTTTTAAGGGTGGTGGTCGGTTTTAGGACTCAGAGTGGTGGGTATGAGTAGTTTTTTTAAAGGGGGCAGGATTTTAGGCCTCAGGTCGGGGAAAGGGGTGGGGTAGGTTTAAGGATGGTGGTGGAGTAAGCTTTAGGGCTCAGAGTGGGAGGGCTGGGGTCTGTGTAGTTTTTGGTAGGGGCAGGGTTTTAGGCATCAGGGCGGGGTGAATGGAAGGGGTCATTTAAAGGGCAGGGCAGGGTAGGTTTTAGGCCTCAGAGCGGGGGCAGAAGTAAGGGGACATGATTTTAGGGCCTAGAGTGCAGGTAGGGGGGGTCGGGGTAGTGCTGATCTTTACCACACATATCCCTTTACTAATCGTGCCTTTACTACAAAATTGCGTGGTAAAGGCAAACGTGATAAAGGACTGCGTGGTTAAGACGCATTCATGGTTGGGACCGCATTGTAGAGGCACCCGTGGCTCAACCATGAGTGCCTCTGTCATACAACCCATCTGTAATTATGTGTGGGGTTCTTGGTTCTTGTTTTACCCTTAAGACTAATCACAAACCGTTGATGGGGGTCTGGTCTCCTGGTGAGGGAAGTTGTGCTACTGCGCGCATTGCTAGGTTGATGTCAAGGCTTCAAGAGTATAACTCCAAAGTGGAACATGTACCTGGGAGGAAAAATGTTACCACAGATTGTTTGTCAAGGCTTCCATGTAACAGCAGTGAGGAGAGTCAGACAGAGGGAAGGAAGAAGGAGACACGGAAGTTATTGCCAGTGTTGCTGAGGTCATGTCCAAGGATTTTGAGGGTGTTGACGAGGATATGTGGAAAGTGGCGGTGGAAGAGGATCTGGTTTTTGAAGGAAGTGTCGTTGTGTCTCAAAGAAGGTTGGCCTAAGAGGTGGGAGATTCCGGCAGATTGTATACTTATTGGATGGTATCTGAGGAGCTGGAAGTGGAAGGAGAAATGTTGTTCAAAGGCCGGAAGTGCATACCGCCTGTTGGTTTACGTGATCACATTTTGCTGATAGCTCATGAAGAACATTTAGGTATGTCGTCTATGAAAAGGTTGATCAGGGCTACCTTTTGGTGGCCAGGTGTAGATAGACTTGTGGACAGAGTAATGCAACATTGTGGAGTAAGTGCTAAGAGTGAGAAGATGCTCAAAGTGGTGCTGGCTCCTTTGTGTGCCATTGAGTGGCCTGAGTTTCCCTGGCAGGAAATTGGTTTTGAAATCTCTGGTCCTTTCAAGTTTTTGCCCCATGAGTGTAGGTTTGCTATGGTGGTGGCGGATTACCACTCGAAGTGGCCAGAGTCAAGTTTGTGTCTTATGTTACTACTGCTTCAGTGATTGAATTCTTCAAAGAACTTTTTGCAAGGTAATGTTATCCTGAGGTTCTTATCATGGACAATGGTGTGCAATTAAAGTCACAGGAGATGAGTAGTTTTCTTACATTTTGCAAAATTCATCACGTCACTACCACACTGTATGAACCTTGTGGCAATGGGCAAGTGGAATGGTTCAACCATGTGTTGAAGGAGAGAAATTTGTGGGCACATGATTCTGGAGGAGAGTGGAAGGACAAACCATCACAGAGGTTAGTCCATTTAAACTCCTTAAAGGGAGAGATCCTGTTTCTAAGCTGTGTCCCCAGTGGTTCAAGAGGAAGCAGTTAGATAAGGCTCAGTGAAAGGTGAGAGAAGAGGTAGCGTTGAGGGTGGAAGAGAAGCAGGAAAAAATCAAACATGCCAAGTGAAGGGCTGAAGTTCCTGATTTTGTTGTTGGAGACAGGGTCAGGATATGCACACCAGGAGTTTTGTCCAAAAGTGAGTCTACATTTGGTAAAGCTATTAAAGTAGTTAAGGTCAACAGGAACAGTGTGGTCACTCAAGATGGGAAAGTATGGAATGTTAGGTGGGTGGCTAAGTGTAAAGGTAGAGAAAGCATGAAACAATGGGATGATGTTCATGAGAAGGATCCGTTTGAAAGTGTGGCTTTCAAGGATCAAACTTAGTAGTCGTGTCAGGAGGCCTCCTGGCAAATTTGTTGATTTTGTGTACTTTTCAGTTTTTGTGGTATTCCTGTCTGTTCGTGGTGTGTTCTCTGTGTGTGTTTTGTAAGGAGATAGGTGTGTTACATGTGTTGTGCATTTATATAGTTGTTGTGGGTTCACTTTAAAAACCTTGCTATTTTTCTAATGTCATTGTTATGCCAGTTTCTTTGCCTGTGTTCTGGATCTAGAATGGTGGGCACTGGGGGGGTTGACTGCCTGGACCGACGGCTGGTACTGTGCTGTCTCTCAAATAAATCTTATTAAACCCTCTCCTGGATTGGTTGATTTACACAAAATTCCCACATAGATTCATGAGATATCCATGTGCTTCCCTTTATTCCTTGAGCAAGTGACCAAAGTAAGATGGGCTGCGCATTATATCACACATGCAGTGTTCCCTGGGAATTATGGGGCAGATTTACAAGCCCCTTGCGCCACTTTTGCGTCATTTTTCCCATGTTAAAAATGACGCAAAAGTGGCGCAAGGGGCTTGTAAATCTGCCCTTATGTGCCTAATGCTGGTACTGTACTGTCTCTCAAATAAATCTTATTAAACCCTCGCCTGGATTGGTGGATTTACTACAAGTGACGTTACCATAGCTGCCATCTTGGGCGTGACTTGGTATATTTACCTAAATTCGAATCGCCATTTTGAATTGGGCAATACATTTGATAATTTTATAGTGGCCATTTTGGTACAGGCATGATGCGTGAATTGTGCTAAAACTGAGCTGCCATTTTTATTTGGGCAATTTTCATTATCTTGGATGCCATTTGAACTTGATTGTTTCAGCTTTTTAGACTTAATACATGTTACTGTGTTAAGTGTGGAAAAGGAATTTTGTGGTTTTTTTTTCCACATCTTTAAAGTTTGGCGTCTTACTGAATTACATTGGCCAATATTGTGACGCCACCACCATTTCTGCATGTAGCAGGTGAACCTCCAATGGAATGGGAACTGTGATTCCCTGTTTTTCAAGCACATGTAGATCTTTTAGAGGGGGAAGATTGTTCACCACAATTAAAACACTGTTTGGGATAAATGGGTTTGAAGGAATCTACAGGTGATTTGACTGTATTTGAACAAGCAGAGAAAAGATTAAAAAAACTGATTTGGAAAAAAAAGATACAGTGATGGAAAGATTCAAGTTTTATTCTTGTGCCCAAAAAGAAGAAGAATCTATTGAGGACTATGTCTCAGCGTTAAGAACTTTAGCTGGGTTTTGCGACTTTGAGACTATTACATACAATCAAGTCTTGTGTGACCAAATAATGATGAAAACAAAGAGTAAGAAAATCCAAGAAAGATACTGAGACTTCCCTGTGTGCCATTATAAAAAATGCTAAGGGAATTGAGCAATCAGACAAATCTGTAAGCGAGATTAGAGGCCAATATCAAAACACTATTGAAATATGTACTGAGGTTAATACTGTAAAAAATAACCCTAATGTTAAGCCAAGGAAGAATTCTGAAGCTCAACGGTTGGACAGGAAAGGCAATGGCATGCGTGTTACAGATATGGTAGTTCCTACCATATAGGCAACTTCAAAGGGTGCCCAGCCATAGATAAAGTAAGCTTAAACTGTAAAAAGAAAGGACACTTTGGGAGAGTGTGCAGGGCTATTATGACTAACAAGGTCAATTGTATTACATTTGATGAATTTGAAAGGGAAACACTCGGAGCAGGTTCTGTGCTTTGCGTTTCTGATAAACAATCCAAAGGATTTCCAAAGTGCATTCTAAAGTTGGATGGGAAACGCATTTAGTTGATGGTGGATTCTTGTGCGTGGTACAGTATAATTGGTTAAACAATGTTTTGCGAGCTGTGGAATGAGCGTGAGTTATACCCACGTGATGTACAACCGGGGGGATATTCATGATATAAAATTAATTTAGAGGGCTATTTTTGGTCTGACATAGAATTTAATGGTAGTAGGACAAGAGGGAAGATTTATGTGGCTAAAAGGAAAGAGGCTATTTGGGCTGGCCACATCAACAAGAGTTGGGAATGAAGCTAAATCCCAAGGCAGTTCCTTCTGTGTCCATAGTCACTGTTGAAATACATGGTTCTGACTTTGTGTCAGAATTAAGTTGCTATATCATAAACTTGTCAAGGAGCAACTAGGAAGATTCCATGGGTTTAAACACAAGACTGTTCTGAAAGAGGGGTCTGTTCCTGTCAGACACAAGATCTGGAAAGTATCGTTGGCTTACCCGGACAAATTGAAGGAGATGTTACATGATTTGTGTATGAAAAAAGTAATTGAGCAACAGAGCCTTCACCTTGGGTATCTCTTGTGGTGATTTCTGTGAAAAAGTCAGGTGAATTACACCTATGTGTTGATCTACGCAGCCTAACCAATGAGATCTGAGTTGATAGACACCCCCTACCTTACATGCATTAAATAGTTTCTACACTTGCTGGTGCAGCAGTATTTTCAACCATTGATTTAGCAAGTGCGTATCATCAGGTTGAGTTGGAGGAAGAGTCAAAATACCTTACTGCATTTGTAACTCCTGAAGGGATGTATACATTTTTAAGAATGCCATTTGGATTAGCGAGTGCCACTTCTGTGTTCCAATGCCTTATGAAGCTAACGCGTGCGGGTGTTACGGGTGCAGTTGCATTCCAGGATGATATTCTGGTATTTGGAAGAAAGTATAAGGAGCATGATAAGAATTTGTATGTGGTTTTGAGAAGGTTACAGGAAAAGGATTTAACAGTGAGAATGAATAAATGTTTCCAGAGAAAGAAAGTCGATTATTTGGGCCACGAAATTTCTGAGAAGGGTATTAAACCCTAACTAAACCCTGTGGGTGCTATTGTGGATGTGGGTGCTATTGTGGCTGCTGATCCTCGAACTACCAAGGAGCAATTATTGTCATTTTAAGGCTTACCTGAGTTTTACGTCAAATTTGTGGAAGATTATGCTAGAAAAGTTGACCCATTGAGAGCTCTCTTGAAGAAAAATGTGAAATTTGAATGGGGGAAAAACAAGAAGCTTTCAAACTTTTAAAGAAGGCAATTGTGCATGCACCTTGTTTGAGACCTTATGTGGTTGGTAAAGAGTGTGTAATATCTGTGGATGACAGTAGTGTTGGTCTGGGTGTAGTTCTCATGCGGAAAGACAATAAGAGAGAATGGATCGTGCATATGCATCTCGCACATACTTTAATCTTTGGAAAGGAATTATGCTGTGATTGAAAAATAACTGTTAGCGTGTTCTTGGGCAGTACAGCATTTTAGACAATTTTTGTGGGGAACAAGATTTGTACTCAGAACTGACCCCAAGCCTTAAATTATTATGCTATCAGCTGATGGTGGTAGGAAATTGACAGCACAGTTGGCTCACTTAGCAGGTAAACTGCAAGAATATCAATGCATTGTACAGTATGTTCCTGGATGTGAAAAGGTCCATGTGGATTGTATAACACATTTTCCTTTGGAGTGTGGTGGTGAACTTGACGATGAATTTGAGTGTGATGTGGCTTATACTGTGGAGGATTTAAAAGAATGGTGTGTGGATAGTGAGTTTTTTTAAATGTTTTAATTTTTTAATTTATTAGATTTAAAACAGAAAACATTCACGATATATGAATTGCATAGACATTTGCGTATCTAGACATTGTAGATGTTAGCAATGACAGACATAAAAAAGATATATTTGACAATACCCGTTGTAGCATCTTGCAGGAGACCAGTAATACACAAGATATACACAATGATAGCCTGAAGTACTGGAACATGACAGTCATGACCACATAAACTCCCATCATGGTCCCGGAGTTGCAGTCGCGCACAGGTTATGGTAAAATAACATACAGTAGCATATCTACTTATCCTTAGTGGTATCAATTGGGTGTGCAAGGAGATACGTTTTGAGGGGGTCCCATATGTCCCTGGGTCTCGAGGCCAATGGTAACAGTTCCGCATAAGTGGTCGTTTGATCCTGCCAGAATAGCATATCTTTAACCCAGTCCTTGAATTTAGGAGCTCTACCCCGACCCCATCTACATGCTATTCTTCGCTTGGCCAATAGCAGCCCTAGGGAAATGAATCTCCGGTATCTCACCTCTATGGTCTCCGTGTAGCTCAGAAGAGCAGTTAATGGTGAAATCTGAACTAGGGGCGATGTCATCTGTTGCAATGCTTCAAACACTTGTTTCCAATAGTCTGTGATGCTGGGGCAAGTCCAAGCAAGGTGTAGAAAGACTGTCTGTTCCATCCCACACCTGTCACAGCGGTCGTTATCCCGCAGTCTGTGCCTATACATCTTAACGGGAGTATAATATATGTGGTGCAAGAATTTATAATGTATAATTCGTAAGCGACAACTGGACGACACCAGCTGTCTGTTTGCAACAGTAGAGCCATCGTTTCTTCGTAACTGTCTGCCCCAATTCTATTTCCCATTTCTCCCGTGCATCACATCGTACCGGGGTTTGGTTGGAGTATATGTTATGGTATAATGTGGACACCACATGTGAAGTCGTCTCCATTAGTAACAGCGTATGTAGGGGTGCCAGTGTTTGTGGTTAATGGGGATATGAAGGCGTGTGTTCTTTAATGCCTTGCCGCAGCCTGACATATAAAAAAATATCCATGGGAGAAGGTGCGGGTGTAGTGAATATCTGTTGCAATGTGCGGAATTTCCCATTCAAATATACATCTCCCCATGCGCGTATACCGAATTTGGCTTTGGTGTGTTTAAAAAACCCCTCCTGTAGTACCGGCATCTTAGGGTGATACGCTAGGGGAAGTATGGGTGAGTAGATCATAGGCACTCGCAGGCGCATGGCTATACGCTGCCAAGTTTTCACTGTGCATGTGACTGCTGTAGGGTCGGTCTCTCGGGGTTGGGGCGTGCTCAACATGACTCCCTCCAAAGGTATGGGATCTCCCAGCCATTGTTCCACCGCCACTTGCGTCATGTACTTAGGTGGGTGAAACCAGTATTGGGCGTAATGTGCTTGCGCACAGATATAGTACAATTCCAGATCTGGAATATCAAACCCTCCATGAGAGTAGGGCCTAGTGAGCACCTCCCATTTCAATCTGGCTTGTTTGCCTCCTCATAATAGCTTAATCATCTCAGTGCGTAGAGCCTTAAAGAAATGTCTACCGGGGTCAAATGGAATGTTCATGAATAGATACAGTAGCTTGGGGAGAATAACCATCTTTATTAGTGAGGCGCGCCCCGCCATAGATAGAGGAAGAGCAATCCATCTCGTGACACAGCTGGTAATGTGTTCTAGGGTTCTGCCATAGTTTAAGCGCATTAATTCTTCCCGATCCGAGGTGACATATATCCACAGATATTTCACCTCCGTAGCACACCATTCTATTGGGAAGTAGGGGTCAAACTGCGTCGTAGATGAGGTGAGAGGAAAGATCTGGGACTTCGTCCAGTTTATATGTATCCCTGACCATTCCCCAAACCGGACAAACTCGCGCAACATGGGGTTTAAGTTCTGCTGAGGGCCTCTAATATACAGGGTGATAATATCTGCGTATAGGGAGATGAGTATTCGGCACATTTGGCACCGCAGAGCTTTATCGTGATGATGCTGTCTGACTTTGGCCGCAAGGGGCTCAATTGCGAGAGCAAAGAGAATAGGGGAGAGTGGGCATCCCTGCCTCGTTCCTCGCGTAACTGGAAATGGTGAGGAGACCAAGCCATTAATCAGGACTTTGGCAACTGGTGAGTTGTATACTAAGCTTATCCATGCCAAGAATCCTTTGGGAATACCCATACATTGCAATATGTTGAATAAATAGTCCCATTAGACTGAATCAAAGGCTTTCGTAGCATCTAAATAGACCGCCGCGAGAGCCAGGTTGAAATCCACATTATGTAGTATAGAGAATAATGTGCGGAGATTATGGGATGTCGCTCTCCCAGGGATGAAGCCTGCCTGATCAGGCAAGACTAGTTTCTCCATCAGGAGGCTCAACCTATTAGCAAGCATTTTGGCGAGTATTTTTGCGTCATTATGAAATAGGGACAGCGGCCTGTAGGAATCACAGGAGTCTGCAGGCTTATTCGGTTTTAAAAGAGAGATAATGAGGGCTTCCCTCATAGAGCTCAGGAGGATGCCTGTTTCATGGGCTTCTTCATAGACCTCTTTCAGTATAGGGATCAAGTGATCTATATAGGTTTTGTAGAAGTCTATTGGGAGGCCATCCGACCCTGGGGCCTTACCAGATTTCATTTGCATGATAGCAGTGCGTATCTCCTCCGCTTCAAATGGCGCTGCAAGGAATTCTCTCCGCGAATCTCCTAGCCAACCAATAGCCACATCTCCCAGATAGTCAGAAAGGTCCAGTGGGCATTGCCTGCGGGTACTATATAAAGTTGTATAATATGCAGTGAAAGCATCTAGTATGTCCCTGCTATCTCTATGTCTCGCGCCAGCATCATCTTTCCATTCCGCAATATAATTGGAGAAGCGGGGTCTACGGATCTCCTCCGCCAGGGCTTTACCCGGCCGCTCCCCTTCGCTGTATCTACGCGCAGTGAAGTATTTCCCCCTGAAGCGAGTTTCTCTTTCAGCCTATCTATATAGTCCGAGAGTGTGTCCCTGAAGGTGCCTGGAGTGTGCCATTTATGTCATTCTCCATGTCCCTTTCCAATGCTTTAAGCTCTCCCTCCAAGCGGCGCAGACATTGACGAATGTCTCGCAACACTCCAAAACTTTTGGCCATGCAGAAGCCGCGTATCGTGACCTTGAAGGCCTCCCATACTATACCCACATGTGTGACCGAGCCAATATTTCTTTGGAAGAAGTCAGTAATTTCTTGACACAGTTCGGATTTAAAGACTGTGTCTAGCAATGTCTCCGGAATGAGTCTCCAGCTCCTTGGAGCCAGACGTAGTGTCGGAGGACAATGTCAAGCACACCGGGGCGTGATCGGAATATGTCCTGGCCAAGTGTTCAGCTTTAACTATCCATGGCCCAATTCCCCGAGTGACCACCCAGTAGTCCAGTCTGGCCCAAGTGGAGTGCATAGTGGCGTGATGTGTTCCCCCCCTTCCCTCTGGGTGAACATATCGCCAGGCGTCTAAGAGACCGTTATCAACAAGCAGATCGGACAATATACCTTGCGTTTTAGTATAGTGGTGTGGGAGAGGCTTAGAACGGTCTGTAACATGATTCATTGCCACGTTAAAATCTCCTCCCCAAAGTACATGTGTGGAGCCTATTTCAAGAATTTTACCCCAAAGTGTAATATAAAATTCTGGATCGTCTACGTTTGGTCCGTAGCAGCACACCAATGTAACAGAATGTGAGTCCAGCCTGCCCCACAACATGCAGTATCTCCCTTTTGTATCATAGGTCATGCCCTCCATGATGAATGGAGATTTTTTTTTCATCAATATCGCTGTGCCCCTAGAGTATGAGGAATAAGACGATAACACCCTGTGCATTGCCCATTTGCTAGCAAACATGGGGGGGGCGTGCCGAGTCAAAGTGCGTTTCGTGAAGCATAGCAATGTGTATATGGTGCCTATCTAGGTATGTCAGTATCTGCCGGCGCTTGCGCGGGTCTCCTAGCCCCCTGACATTCCACGTCAAGAATCGTATTTTAAAAGTGTCAGCGTCTTAAGGCATAGGGGAAGTGTTAGACGAGTGCTACAAAGGTATGTAAACCCTGTCCTGTCAAAGATGCTCTCTGCGTGTATCAACAGATTTATCCATTGCAAGTTACAACTTATGAAAACATGAAAGAACAATCCCAATCCCACCCCCTCCCACAACAGCATCCCAATCATGCTGGTATCTGTGTGTCCACCCACCACCCATATAACATAACTGGTCATGCAACCGTTAAAGTCCCAACGTATATGGGGAACGCCCTTGGGGGGTACAATAGGGGGCACACGAGGTTCTCTTTTCCCACCAGATGATGGAGGAAATCCATCCTAGGCTAGGATAGGGGAAGAGAGTGGCCCAGCATTGTTCATGTTCAGTTCCGCATATTATAACATTTATTCTCTCTCCGCCTCCCCGCTACATAACCTACTTATCTTAGTGTAATATCATGTTAATGCCGTCCAGGCATAGAGCGGGTTAGGTGTTCAGTCAGGCAGACAATCCTGAAGTAGAGAAGCAGTCTCTCCGGCCAGAAAAGTATGTGAAGATGTCAGGCGTCCGCAAAATTCCGCGACAACCCGGAGGGACATGGACCACTTATCTCATTCAGATGTCGGTGACGTGGATCTGGACGGGGTGTCCTGTGACATGCGAGGAGAGGTATGTCGTATGAGTCGTTTAAGGAAGTCTTCCACTTGTTGTGCGTTAGTGAAGAAATATTGTTTGCCCTGGTGCATGACGCGTAAGCACGCCGGATATAGTAACGCATAGTCAATTTGCGCCTTGCGCAGTTTCAGCTTCACTGGAACGAATTTCCACCTCGCCTCTTGTACTACTGGAGTGAAGTCAGGGAATATAGTAAAGTCATTGCCTTCAAAATTCAGCTGTTTTGTCTCTCGGGCCATTTTTAAAGCCACATCGCGGTCCCGAAAGTTGAGGAAGCGAGCAATAATCGGGCGAGGATGACTTCCCGGAGGAGGCTTGGGGCCCAATGTGCGATGCGCCCTTTCGATTGTCAAGTGTTGCGAGAAGACTTCATTACCGAAAGTCCCGCGCAGTAGGCGTTCGACTAATTCCTCCATCTTACCAGTGTTGGTACTTTCTGGAAGTCCAATAATACGCACCTTATTACGCCTACTGCGCGCTTCTAAGTCCTCATTTTTGGCATCGATTACTTTTAGTACTTTATCTATTTGAGCGATATGTTTTTGCATTTGGGTCGTGGTGTCTTCGCCATCCGAGATGTGTTTTTCCGCCTCTACAATCCTTTCCTCATGCTTGTCCAGCTTATGTACAACGGAGTCCAATCGAGCGTTCATGGAATCCATTTTGGACTCTATGGAGATTAGGCTGTGCTGCACCGCGAGCAGGAGGGTTTTTACATCATCTTCCCGGAAAGTTTCTGGATCTTGTAACCGCTCTGCGCTGGCATTATCTGGGTCATCCGCACTGGATCGTGTGATGTTTTTCCTGGCTTCAAAGGGCAGCTTTGATTGCTTGCCATCCGTTTTCCCCGTGATGGATTTAACACAAGGGCTCTGTGTCCAGGTCAAATCTCCGGATATATGGGCCAAGGTTTCGGTGAATCAGCGTGGTTCAAAGGGTGGAGGGGGATTGAACACCCCAGCGTGACAGACAGGTCTGCAGTTTGAATATGTGGCACAAATCCACCAGCGCGACAGGGTCTCACCTCTGTGCGCAGGCTAATCCACGCCAGTACACGGAGTCAGTTCTGTATAGGCACGTAATTGTGTTGGGTGTACTGCGTGGGCGATCCCCCAGACAGTAGGGCGTGTGCATACAATAACCACCAAAGCCAAGGCAGTCACTCCAGCTACGGGGTTCAAAATCACCTATATCAGGCTCCAAACTCTATGCGCATCTCATGGGTTGCAACAAGTACAGTGTCTGAACAGGTGTAAAATAAAAAACCAGGTTAGTGCTGTCTGGAAGTACCTCCCTCTTCCTGTGTATCAGATGCTGCTTTATGTATGCTGCATGGATCATGGCAAAGCTGGTGAATTTGAATGTCCAGGTGTCTCACCTCGCTCGTTCAGGCCGTGGAGGGTAGCAAATGCAGCAGTGCCCGGGAGGCACCCCGTAGAGCAATTTCGCCGGGGCCGCGCCGACCGTTCCTGCGTGGAAAGGCCGCAGCATTGCGTAAGATGGCCGCAGCAGCTGAGGTGAACCCGAGGGAATGCAGTAACGTGTGTAGCACAGCTGTCCGCTGCAAGCTGTTAAACTTGTCTCTGTTGCTCTGGGAGATGCAGATCACTTTAGAACCGGAGACTCGATTGGGGGTCCTGCATGAGGGTCGACTCGATGCACGCTACAATAGGGTGGTTCAGGAGCGGCCTAGTTCCCACATGGACGCCGGGGGCTCGATTTGTTAGAGAGCGCAGGTGTGCTATCCAGCAGTGCCCACCGGCGCCTCCTCACCACCAGTAGCTCCGCGGGTGCCGGCACAGCCTCAGTGCCCCGCGCTCCACCACCACGCCGTGGGAGTCGGTGTTGTGCCGGAGGGTCGCGGCGCCACGGAAGACGGCCGCAGCAGCTGAAGCAGTCCTAAGAGATTGCAGCAGGGAGTTTATCCGGGCTCCTCCCTGCACATCCAGGTAGTGTCTCTGTCACGCTGGAAAGAGCAGAGTGTGATGGATCAGGATCCTCGATCAGCTATCCCACCAGAGCAGCGATGCGCGCCACAGCAGCGCGACCCCTCCGGAGCGGCCTAGCTCCCACATGTGCGCCGGGGGCTCAGTTGGGCAGAGATTGCCAGCACGCTGTCCAGCAGTGCGCGCCGGTGTCTCTGTTCCCGGGTCCTGCGCCACTCTATTTTTACAACAGTGGGTAGTGGATGGTGTCGCGATTGTCCGGCTCGGTCGCAGGATTAGTTCAGACTCTTGCAGGCAGGATAATAGTCAGGATAATGCCAATGGGCGACAAGAGCCCCACTACAGTGTGGCCATATTGGTCGTGCGCCACCTAGCGCCCCGGATAGTGAGTTTTTGTGCGCCATTTCTGAAGACATGTGGAAGGAATTCTTGCACATGATGGTGTTTTGAAATTGGAGAGTGAGTATTTGGTTAAAGGGTGGCCTGAGGAGAGGAAATTAGGCGAGGATTTGGTGTCATGTCACATAGTCAGAAATTAATTAATGCTCAGTAAGGGTATTATTGTAAGAGGTTACAAAATGATTCCACCACAGGCTTTATGTTTTTTTTTTTTACTTTAACTCATGAGGGGCATCCAGGAATGTCTTCTACTAAAAGGAGGATTCGATAATTCTATTGGTTGTCAAAATGGACGATATAATTGACAAGTGGGTGAGACAGTGTGCTCCTTGTTCAAGTAGCGATAAAACTGTTAAAGCATGCGTGGTGGAGAATGAATCCATTTAGTTTCCTGACGGGCTGTGGAGGAAACTTGGTACTGATATAATGGGTCACTTTGCTGTTCTCCCAAGGTAGTCAAGTTTTGCTCTGGTGCTGATTGATTATTTTTCAAAATGGTTGGAGGTAAAAGTGGTGAAAGTGGATTCTAATGTGGTGATTGCATTTTTGGATGACGTTTTTTTACAAGAAAGAGTTTTCAGAGGAGCGTGTGTCGGATAATGGACCTCAATTTGTAAATAGAGATTTTGAATTGCTTTTGTCTAACTGCAGAGTAGTCCATTAAAGAGTGTCTAACTACCACCCCCAGACCTATGGTCAGGTGGAGAGATTTAATAGGATAGTAAGGGAGTCTATTCAGTTCGCTTTCAAGAGTAGGATGCTGTGAAGGGAGGTGTTACAAGCAACTCTCTTAACATGTAGGACTGCTCCTAATTCTGTTATGGAAATTTCCCCATTCAAATTGTTGTGCATTAGGAAACCAGGATGTAAACGTATTACTTGGTGGCTGTGAGGGAAGAAACGAGGTGATGTTCCGGTGGATGTTGCTGATATCAGGAGTAGAGTGAAGGAACATCGAATGAGGATGGGTTGGAATGAGGAAGGATTTCAAGTGCGTTCCAAGTCCCAAATTGAGTGTGGGTGATTATGTAAGAATAAAAGCTCCTAATTTGACTGTTAAAGTATTGCCCAAGGGGTCTGAACCTGTGAGAGTGATTGAGGTTTTCAGCAAGTTGGTGCATGTTGAAGATGGAAAGATTTGGGGGCATATTAACAAGGGCAGTATCGCCACTTTAGCGGCACTTTTTGCCGCTAAAGCGGCGATATTTTTATCGCCCTATTAGCAAGCTGTCGCTAACAGCTGTTAGCGCCAGCTTTATGGCGAAAGCGGACGTTTTCTTGCCGCTTTGCATGTCAGCAATAATTATCGCTAATGACATGTAAAGTAGGCGTTCCCAACTAAAAGCGACTGAAAACAGTCGCAAACACAACTTCCCCCTATTAGCAATGCCCGCGAAGCGATAAAATAATTCGCGCTAACCGCGATTATCGCTGGAATCTAACACCTCTTTAAAACTTGACTTAACCATTCTAGTCAATGGGAGGTGGATTGTAAGGTTAAGTCCTCACCTGCCTATTAGCAAGCTTTTCATTAGCGCGTGGAATTTATCGCTGGATTTCGAGAGCTATTGCTGGGTTTTGCCGCTATCGCTGGATTTTCTATCGCCTTGGAGATAAGCGTTGATAATAATGCGGTATCTCCGCGATGTAATCCAGCGATAAAAAAAACAGCGCTAAGTGCGCTTTGTGATAATTATCGCACATCCTTGGTAGTATGCCCCTTGGAATTTGAGCAGGATCTCTGTGTAAGGATCTCTGTGAATAAAGGTAACCTAAAGAAGGAAGGCGAGTGAGTGTGTGTACACTGAGAGTAAGGCAGATTTTTTTAATTTATTTGGAGGACAAGGTTACTAGCAGCCTCTCTAGTGAGGTTTATACTTCTTCTAGTAACGACAATGTGGGAAGGGGGAACTGTACCTTGTAATTTTACTAGGGGGATGACAATGTGGATGGAGGAAGAGTACCTTGTAGTTCCACAAACGAGGGATTTTTCACTGGGAAGTTGCAAAAATATTCTGAACAAAGTCATCGTAAAAGTCTTCGTAGTTCGAAATATCCTGAGAAGTGCAAGGACTATGTAATAAATTGATCATATAACATGTTTCTCTGTTAATTTTATGTCACTTTTGTACTCATTTTGTGTCATCTATTGTGTTATGGGATGGGGAAACATTTTTTTTTATTAAAGGAGGGGAACGATGTCTGTTAAGGTTAGTGGAACAGTAATTAGAATTTGGGAAGGTGAACATTCTACGAACCCTAGAATGTTGAGAGCGTTTAGGTGG
Organism: Calotriton arnoldi; assembly: GCA_963921515.1. Taxonomy (NCBI): domain Eukaryota; kingdom Metazoa; phylum Chordata; class Amphibia; order Caudata; family Salamandridae; genus Calotriton; species Calotriton arnoldi. The sequence continues at coordinate 1,228,572 of CAWUFW010004248.1, forward strand.
GAGTGTTGGATGGAATCAGGAGAGCTGCCGGGTAGTTGTTAAGCTGCCTCATGTCTAATAATAAACCACGTACCTGAGAGTGTCTGCTTGCCTCTTCATTTTTGTGGACACTACACTTGAGCCCTCCTGAAGTATTCTACCCCACCTGAATGGCCTTTGTGTTGTGTTTTGTAGGAAGAAGGTGGGCATCAGTACATGGAGCTGGAGTGGGAGGTATCCGAGTCAGCCCTCTCTTGTGCAACAGCCAAGTGATGAGGCTAACTCCGCCAAGTCAGAGAGGCAATTTGGCAGAACGAGTCATGGGGCCAGGCGCATCTCGGTTCAGCAGATGACGTGCCTGCTTCAAACTTGCAATCAAAAACTGCGGAAGCTCGATCTTCATATTATCTAGGTAAAGGTATACAAATGTTTGGAAATGCATGTAACTGCCTCTTTAATCACCACAGACAGATTATTCCATCATGTACAGTTCCACATGTGAAAAGTGCTCTGGAGAACATTAATGCACTATTCTGTCAGGAAGTTCTTCAATGTGGAACTGACTCAGAATAGCCTAGCCGCAACTTAAATCTGAAACCAGAGACATCTGACATTTCACTCTTTCAACACAATTCTACTACCATGAAAGCATTACATCAATTGTCTCCATCAAGTACATGTGATGTGGGGGTTGTGGTCAGGACGCTGAACATGGCGGCCATTCCGATTTGAGCTGCACCACCGTTCCACACCCATCCAACATTTCAGACAGGCTGGGAGGCCCCCAAGGCATTTGAAGCCCTAGTGCAGGTGGGGCAAGTGCTGAGGAGAGGGCCCAGAGACTCTGTGGCCGTACTGCCAGTGCTTAATTTGTAAAACAATAAGTGCCAGGGCTCTCTTTAGACTGAAGGCACTGAAGGGGCCCCTTGACACGAAGTGCAAGTGGGCATCGGCCCTTGGTGTCAGTCGGGCGGCTGCACCTGGGTGGTCCCGTGGCCCTGGAGAGGAGGTCTGCTGATACGTGGGGCCCGGGGGACCCTCGGGATCTGGGGCTCAGAGTGTGTGACCCTCTGGGCTTCTGCAGGGTCTGAGAGGCGATCTTGAGGTGGTGATGGGTGTCGGCCCCTAGCTTCTACCGGGAAACAGAAATTTGGGGGGGCTGGGGAGTGACCGTGCCCCTGGTGCTCCTGTGGATGTGAGGGGGGCAGCACTGTGAAGACATTGATGGCCACCCCGTCCCCCCTTGTGGAGTCTAAGTCTGAGTGGGCCTCTGCTACTGGAGTCAAGCTAGCCTGGCTGATGAGGGGTGTGATGGAGCAGGGTATTTGAATTTTTTTTTAACCTCCTAATATTTTCGTAAAATAATTAATAAACATGTTCGTTTAAGTAAATAACCAACAATGTATGTTACATGTTAAGGGTTAAAGGTAACACGCTATTCCGTGTGCAAATTAATCAACTTATAATTGTTTACGTGTCTAACATAACATAATATTTTGCGTACTAATTAAATAATAAATGCATGATCTGTGCTTTTAAATAAAACGTGTGCTTGCAAAATAAAGCGATGGTAAGTAAGGGACAGCTTTATATGTTGCTTTTTGCTAGGTAATACCTAATTGGGGTACGTAGAAAGACGGGAGGGAAACGAAAGGGTTTATATTTCTTTGTTTTAACAATATTTTGTTTATCTTTGAAAATAGTGCGCTTAGGCCTGTCGAGCAGCGATATAAAATGGCCGCCAGTTGCTAGAGTACGCATGAGCGGGGGACCATGTGATAGAGGAGAGAGGCTGTGGAAAGGGGATGATCACGTGCTGATGCTGAGAGGCTAAGATGGAAGTATGGTCAAGGCTGTTGTGACCTTTCTGAGCAGATGTGTGCCAAGATGATCAGCAAGAAGCGTGAGAAGTCCAACTGAATCAATAGACGGAACTGTTAAACCCAAAATGTAGCAGAAAAAGATACAAATTGGACTGATCGAAACGGATGAGCAATTGCATGAACTGTGGGAAATGATGCTTGCATGGACATTCCACAAGGAACTGGTTAAGACCAGGAAGTTTGATTAAAATGTATATGGGCCTGAGTTTTGTCCAATGAGAAAGAGTCACGCCATGAAGAAGAAACATTTTATTCTGTAAGCTAGAATTAGGGTATAAGAAGACCTACTCTTGGTGGGAGGGGTTAGTTGCTGCGGGAGTTGCTGAGGTAGTTGCTGCGGGAGATGCTGGAGAAGTTAGATGCTGGAGATGGGTGAAGTGCGGTTGCTGATGCTGACGAGCTGATGCTGCTGCTGCTATTTTTTATTTCCAGTTGAGTATAAGATGCTGCTTTAGGAGAACTTTTATTCCTGATAGATTTTTCATTTAGAACTATTAGATTTTCCCCAGACAGATAGATTGATCTTTTAGAGTTTTTACTATGACAACCTTATTTTTCCGTCTAATAAATATGCTTTGCAATTTCAATTTATTCTTATATTGATGATAAATGTAATGATCTGAATAATAAGCTTAACCTCATTTCCTGCGTTCAAAACTTTATATAAACTTTATTATTCTTTAAACAAATGACTCAGTGATTCTTTAGCTCAATGATTAAAATGAAATATTAAAGAGTTTATTGTGATTGAGCTGGTCTTAATCACAATCAACTGATTCCTACTAGTTGGTCCATCGACCAATGAGCGGAATACCTTAAAGCAAATGAGAAATATTATGTCATGATAAAAGAGGTATCCCGTTTCCTTCCAGCGAATCGTTTTTCTCCTAGGTTAATGACGGAGGAAATCCAGGGAATAAATGAGTAAGTGAATGTATATGCGGTGTTATGGGCCCCACCGTCATATGGATATAGTGTGTGTGTTAAAGGAAAAGTTGCACCTGGATGACCAAAGCATAATAGGAGAATTATTTTTATTGTTAGCGCTGGATCAGATTTCTTGGTAGCAGAGGATGGTTACTATAGATTAGTTTGGTGATTATTGATTATTGATTATTGATAAGTTCATGTCTAACACTTTTTGTTGAGTCGCGTTATGTTATATGTAAGTTTTCACGCTTCCGGGAAGTAGGAAGTGGAACACGTGTGGCAAGAGAAGTCGCATGGAATTGTACATTGTCTGAGTTCATTTTTGGTAATAACACAGGTTGTGTTATAATAGGGACATTTTGCGTATAAAAGGTGTGTAAGTGAAACAGTGATCGGTTTTCTTGTGAAACTCTGGCCTTAATTCTCAGGAGCAGTATAGTCTCCACATGTGTTTTATCCCCAGAGAAACGGGTTTATTGATTGCTTGAAAGAAGGGTAAGGTAGAGGGAAGTACTACTTTATCGGCGAAACAAAAATTCTGTGGTAGGGTAGAGGTAAGCGCTGCCTACTGGAAAATACAGAGTTCTTGTGTAAATGGTTAAAGCTATCTCTTCGGTTTAGTGAATCAGACAATGGAAATGTGTTTTAAATATTGTAACTAACGAAGAATTGTTGAAAAAGAAATTGCCGATAAATATTGTAAAGGAGGGGTCAAGAGCAGAAGTGACGTAGACAAGAGTCGCGCTGGGATTGGACAGTGCGCTAGTCACATGGAAACAGGAGCAGAACTGACGTAAACAGAAGCCGCGCTGGGATTGAACAGTGCGCCGTAGACAGAAATCGCTTTGATTGGAGCTTTGGTGTGAGTCGCGCTAGGATTGGTCCGAATAACGCATAGAGAACAGTGTTGAATTGCGGATCGTTTGAGGAGAAAAAGCGATTGTGAATCATGTCGTACTATGAGTATGGTAGTGAGAAAACGTCATGGATGTCGAAAGTTAAGAACTTCTTTAAGAAAGACAAAAAGGTAGTGACTAGAGAGGGACAAATAATTCCTCCGCCGAAATTACCAGCTTCACACATGATGCTGAAATATGGATATCATACATGCATATGGTTAGAAAATTGGACAAAATACACCAAGAATGATGGAGCATTGGCTTTCCCTGAGAATGGTTCATTTAATGTAGCTGTACTACGGAACTTGAGAGAAAAGATGGTAATGTTAGAACCTAGACCGACACAGTTTGAAGCTTTAACGGAATGGGAAGATGAGATGTATGAGCGAGAGAGATCCAGAGGATTAAAGAATCATGAGTTTGTGCCTGGAAGGTTATGGGGAATAAATCATGAGGACAGAATAAAGCATTGGAGATATGCTAACATGACAGGAGGTTTGTTTCCAGCTTTTACAGTTGAGGAAGAAGCAAAGAGAAAGTGTACAGAGAAAAAGAAACATTTAGTGGTAGAAAAGTATGTGTATGGTGGTAGTGAAACAGATGACGAATAGCTGGAAGATATTTTAAACAGAAATCCACCTCCATACCAACAGACTTCTGCGGTGGTGACACCTAATGCACCGCCAATGGAAACTGGGAGGAATAAAAAACCCGAACAAAGAGATGAGACAAATAGGTCACAAGATCAATTAAAAACTTCACAAAATGAAGAGATAGAAAGTGACAATGCAACTGAATTAGCAAAAACGACAAAAGAATTGACTGAGAAAATAAGAGAACTGACAAAGAATATGGAAGCTGTAACTGTACCAGTAACGATAGGTCCAGTAATGCCAATTTTTGAGAATCAGAAAATTGATGAACGCTCTTTAATGATTCCCATGAATTCACATTTGCAAAGAAAAAGAGAAGGGATGGAAATGAATAATGAAGGTGCACACAATTTGGCTAGTACCTATAGTCCAAGCCCACCTACAAATTTGACGATAAATGAAAATGAGATTAGGAGAATGCCTATGGTGACGGAGTCCGCATCAGGAACACCAGAAAGAAGTAGCAATTGGATAGAATTAAATAGTACACCTGTAGGTCCGACTCCAGATGAGTTAAATGAATGGATGAAAGCGCTAAAAACAAAAGAACCGGAAGAGAAACCTTTAGATGTAATTAGGTTGAAAATAGACATGGAAGAATTGATTTTAGGAACAATTGGTACAGAAAAATTAAAAAATTATCAGGATGATGAGATTATGTTTTTGTGCAAAAGTCTTACATGGAGAGCTAGAAATTTACATGACAAATTGGAAGAGACAGCGAGTGAACTGGGAGTAGAGTTTGTAAAAGTGAGAACGTTGCAGAAACCATACAGAGTAGATTTTTGAGAGAAAGACATAGAGAATTTGAACACATCAGGAAGACTGACCCAAATAAAAGAGTTAATTGTTCTATTGAGAAAATGGGGTGATGTGGATAGATGGAGAAATAGATGGTCAAAAAGGAATGAGAAAACAACAGATAAAGCATCTTTGGCTTTTGCAGTGACAGATAGGGAACCAGTTGTTAGGGAATACCCGATGAGAGAAACTCCAGGTGGTAGTTATGTGCATGTTCCATGGATCAGACAGGATATACTGTCATTTACAAATGACTTCCCAAAATTGAGAGAGAAGCCAGTAGAATGGTACAGACAAGTGGAAAGATTTGTGAAGGTTTCAAAGGTGTTGTGGATAGATCTGGATGGATTGTTTGATATAGTAGTGCCAGCTGATTTGTGGACAGAATGTAAGATTACTATTGATTGGCCAACTGTAGAATATCCAAGGGACGTTAAAACAGGAGCGCCAGGACCAGAAGTGATGAGGAAGTACGACCAAGTAATTACCTTTTTGAAGAATAAAATTCCACCTAAAGAAACAGATTGGGTAAAAATAGACAGAACAACGCAGGAAAGTAAAGAATCAGTGCACGCTTACTACGAGAGATTGTTGTTGGTTTTCAAACAGTACAGTGGTTATGAGACACTGAATGAGAAGGATATGAGTCATTTTGTATATAGGTTTGTGTATGGATTGAAACCAGAGATAAGTGAGATGATTAAGCAGCATATGATTTGTTGGCAGAATAGCACAGTCGACGGAGTTTTGAGATATGCTATGTATTGCAGTGATGATATTGAGAGTAGAGACTGAAAGCAGCACGCCAGACGGTTTCCTGTGCGCATGAAATAGCTTACTGCCAAGCGCCAGGGCATTCTTTTATACTTAAATTCATTTTAGAGACTTGTATTGTGGTTTTTACATTTAGGATCATTTTAGAGATTTGTATTGTGTTTTTATCTGTACTTACTCACTTCTGCTTCTTGCCCGTTTTGCACACCTCATTTTATCTTTTGCCAGTCCCCGGTCCACCACGGTCTCTTAGTGACTGATTGTTGTGGAGGGACGTGGCTCCTCCTCCTGATTCCGTCATTTCCGGCTCAGCTCCGGTATTTAAAAATAGATGGGGATCCGGCCGCGCAGAGACTGAAAGCAGCACGCCAGACGGTTTCCTGTGCGCATGAAATAGCTTACTGCCAAGCGCCAGGGCATTCTTTTATACTTAAATTCATTTTAGAGACTTGTATTGTGGTTTTTACACTTAGGATCATTTTAGAGATTTGTATTGTGTTTTTATCTGTACTTACTCACTTCTGCTTCTTGCCCGTTTTGCACACCTCATTTTATCTTTTGCCAGTCCCCGGTCCACCACGGTCTCTTAGTGACCGATTGTTGTGGAGGGACGTGGCTCCTCCTCCTGATTCCGTCATTTCCGGCTCAGCTCCGGTATTTAAAAATAGATGGGGATCCGGCCGCGCAGAGACTGAAAGCAGCACGCCAGACGGTTTCCTGTGCGCATGAAATAGCTTACTGCCAAGCGCCAGGGCATTCTTTTATACTTAAATTCATTTTAGAGACTTGTATTGTGGTTTTTACACTTAGGATCATTTTAGAGATTTGTATTGTGTTTTTATCTGTACTTACTCACTTCTGCTTCTTGCCCGTTTTGCACACCTCATTTTATCTTTTGCCAGTCCCCGGTCCACCACGGTCTCTTAGTGACCGATTGTTGTGGAGGGACGTGGCTCCTCCTCCTGATTCCGTCATTTCCGGCTCAGCTCCGGTATTTAAAAATAGATGGGGATCCGGCCGCGCAGAGACTGAAAGCAGCACGCCAGACGGTTTCCTGTGCGCATGAAATAGCTTACTGCCAAGCGCCAGGGCATTCTTTTATACTTAAATTCATTTTAGAGACTTGTATTGTGGTTTTTACACTTAGGATCATTTTAGAGATTTGTATTGTGTTTTTATCTGTACTTACTCACTTCTGCTTCTTGCCCGTTTTGCACACCTCATTTTATCTTTTGCCAGTCCCCGGTCCACCACGGTCTCTTAGTGACCGATTGTTGTGGATGGACGTGGCTCCTCCTCCTGATTCCGTCATTTCCGGCTCAGCTCCGGTATTTAAAAATAGATGGGGATCCGGCCGCGCAGAGACTGAAAGCAGCACGCCAGACGGTTTCCTGTGCGCATGAAATAGCTTACTGCCAAGCGCCAGGGCATTCTTTTATACTTAAATTCATTTTAGAGACTTGTATTGTGGTTTTTACACTTAGGATCATTTTAGAGATTTGTATTGTGTTTTTATCTGTACTTACTCACTGCTGCTTCTTGCCCGTTTTGCACACCTCATTTTATCTTTTGCCAGTCCCCGGTCCACCACGGTCTCTTAGTGACCGATTGTTGTGGAGGGACGTGGCTCCTCCTCCTGATTCCGTCATTTCCGGCTCAGCTCCGGTATTTAAAAATAGATGGGGATCCGGCCTGCGCAGCGGACGCGCGCAGCGGGCGCGCCGGCGGCGCGCCAAAGGCGCGCTAAAGGCAAGCCCGTCTGCGCCCGTCAGCGTCCCGGAGGTGGCCGGGGCTGGACACCCTGACGGTCTTGTACTACAACCAAGGCAGGTAGTAACATACGATAGAGAGACACTTATAAAGTTGGGTTCTACTCCTAAGTGTAAAAATGTCATTGACATCTGGGAAAACGATCTCTTACCACGCTGTCAGTATTGTAGCTGGGAAACTACAAAATACACCCTGAATAGATCATTAGCGCCCAATGCACAGATAAAGTTTGCCCCGAGTCAAAGTTTAACGTCAAAGAAACAGGAATACATCAATGCTTTGTTGCTTAATTGCCGCTCTTTAAACAAACATGATATCCACATATATGATATGTTATGCGAAATCAAGCCGGACTTCCTGTTCTTGACTGAAACTTGGCTATCTGATACGTCCAATCCAACTATAGCCACAGCCATTCCACCGGGCTACACCATTTTTAGGAAGGACCGCGTTGGAAGTAAGGGAGGTGGAGTTGCTATTATTAGCAATCAGGATATAGCCATTACTTGTATCCCCATGAATGAAATTGCTGGGGCTGAGTGCCTTTGTTTTCAGGCCACGGTATCCCCCCATCAGTGCATAGCCGGAGTCCTTATATATAGACCACCGGGCCATGCAGGGGCTTTTTTGAAGTCTATCAGTGACGCTATCGCGCCAGTGGCCTCCAGATTTAAAACTTTTTTTGTCTTGGGTGATTTTAATATACACATGGACAATCAGGACACCCCAGAGACTGTCTCCCTAGTAGAATCTCTGGATGCGCTGAATCTTGCTCCATATGTCTTTACTCCCACGCATGTTAAAGGCCACACCCTGGACCAAGTATTTGCCAACTGTTATATCCAGACAGAGGCTCCTGCACCTCTAGTATGGTCTGACCATTATCTGGTGGGTTTTAAGTTTCCTAAGCTAATGAAACTCTCATTGATTCAGAGCAAACGGCCATCTTCTACTTATAGGCCTTTTCACAAGATCACCTCGGCTGCCCTCAAATATGAACTCGACCAACACCCTATCAGGATAAGTGGCAATATAGAGCAGGATGCTGAGTCCCTCGTTAACTGGATATCGCATGGAACTCTGTCCCTTGCCCCTGCAACCCCGTCCTCTACTAGAATTACTAGATGCTCAGCCCCCTGGTTCAACGAGATCTTGCGACTGTGTAGAAAGGACTGTAAACGTCAGGAAAGAGTATGGAGGAAAGATTTTAACGAAGAAAATAAAAGGAATTATAAAGAGGCCCTAAGAGAATATCATAAAAAGATACAGGAAGCAAAGAAAAGCTTCTTTGCATCTAAAATCGAGTCCGCAGGAAATAAAAGCAAAGAAATTTTCAGTATCGTTAAAAGCTTCTCTTCACCTAGGGCTGCAACAAGGCTTTCCCCTCCCTCTGCTGTCTGGATTGGAAAGTTAGCCAACTTCTTCTATACGAAGATTATAACAATTCAATCCTCCTTTGATGGTTTAGCTGGGAAAGATGTGATGGCTTCCTCTATAACTGCCCCCCCGAATGAGGACGGGAGGGCCACCCTCTCCATCTTCCCTCCCATGTCTCTGGAGACGTCTTTATCAATAATGAAGGCCCTTAAATCCGGCTCTCCCGTGGATCCGTGCCCTGCCAAATTCCTGGCTTCAATGGCAGAGGTTCTGAACACCACTGTGAATAACGTTTTGAACGTGTCTCTTCTCAGCGGTCAAGTCCCAGTAAGTTGGAAAAGTGCAAAAATTATCCCTTTATTGAAAAAATCTACGGCTGATCCCTTGGTCTTAACTAACTACAGACCAATTTCCTTACTGTCCTTCTTTGCTAAGACAATTGAGAAATATGTTGACATGGTGATCAGCGACTTTGCTGAAGCCAATAATCTTTTTCACCCAAGTCAGTCCGGTTTTAGGCAGAACCTTAGCACAGAGACGGCCTTGTTGGAGGTCTCTGATTCCATCAAGGAGACCCTGGATAAGGGCGGCAAAGCTGTCCTGGTACTTCTGGACCTCTCTGCGGCTTTCGACACCGTGCCCCATGACCTCCTTCTGCAGAGGCTGCGGGAGTGTGGACTGGAAGGCACGGTGTTGAAGTGGTTCTCTTCCTTTTGGAGGACAGAAATCAAGAGGTCTGGTCGCCCCCGTTTTCTGCCAGGGTGCCGCCCTTGAAGATCGGTGTGCCACAGGGATCTATCCTGAGCCCTGTACTTTTCAATTTGTACATGGCTCCCCTGGCTACCCTGGCAGAGGCAGGGGAGGCTATGATTATATCCTATGCCGACGACACGCAACTGCTGTTCACTTGCAGGAAGGGGGAGGAGTTTAACGGTGTTAAGATTAATAAATGTCTGAGAGATATCTTTGCTTGGTTCAGACATAACCATCTCAAATGTAATCCGGAAAAGTCGGAAATTATTTTCTTTGGCACACCCCCTCTGGACGCCTGGAAGCAATGGTGGCCCTCGGATATGTCTCCCCCCCAGTCAGCTGTTAAGATCGTAAAAAATCTGGGAGTGAAAATGGATGACACTTTATCTATGATACCTCAAGTACAGTCGGTGGCGGGTACTTGCTTCGGGTTTTTGAAAATGCTCCGTAGGTTTCTTTTTCTATTACCGACCTCTCACAGAAAGACGGTCATTCAGGCCCTTGTCACCTCCAGATTGGACTATGCCAACGTGCTTTATCTGGGCCTTCCAGAGTCTATCCTTAATAGACTGCAAGTTGTGCAGAACGCGGCAGCCAGAGCAGTCTTGAGACTTGGTCCTAGAGACCGGATCTCCCACCATTTGAAGAATCTACACTGGCTGCCTGTCCGATGCAGAATACTCTTTAAAGCGTTGGTCCTTGCTTTTAAAGCTCTGCACGGCATGGGGGCACAGTATATCCGCAGAAGAGTCTCTTACTACATACCCGGCCGTTCCCTTAGATCAGCACATCATCATCTACTTGTCATCCCTAAGTGTCTCAGAGCCCGCCGTGGTGGACGCTCGTTCCAAGTGCAAGTGGCTAGATTCTGGAACAAGCTACCTCTATCGCTGAGACAAGCCTCAAGTATAATGGCATTTAGGAAACAACTGAAAACCTGGCTGTTCCAGCATGCAGTTTAATGGCCTTCTGCCTCGGGAACGCTGTTCCTCCCTGGCCTCTGTATCTTTCTATCCTAGCGCCGGGATACTCTATTGAGTAGCTGCGCGCTTTATAAATCCACTCTTAACATAACATAACTCTTAACATAACAGTAGACAGCGTAAATTGAAAGAAAAGGCCATGTGGGCGCAGGTGAAAGTTGCAGAGAAGCAAGAAGCTCAATTGAGTAATACTGGTAATGAAACAGGACAGGTTAGTTCCCGACCTAATATAGGTAAAGGAAAAGGACAAATGAGCATAGATGAGGCAAAGAAAAAGTGGCCATGCCACAACTGCGGAAAGCTAGGACATTGGAGAAACGAGTGTAAATTTCCTCCAAAACCTAATGTGGAAAATCAATAATTAAATTCACAGGTGCAGAGTGAGGTAGTTACTCAACAAGGTCAGGTGCCACAACCACCACTTCCCAAGAGTGTTAACCAACAGAAATACAGTGCAGAAACAGGATTCTACGGAGGAGAACAGGTAACACAGTTGCAGCGTGCAGCTGCAATTTCTCAATATTGGTTACAACAGGATGAGGATGACACGGATGAAAGTTCCTGACGGTGCCTAGGAGAGGGGGAAGAGTGCGTGCTTGGCGCAACTCTAGAGGTAGATCAGTCTGGTCCATTTGTGGATGGAGAAGTGAATGGTGCAAATGTAACATTCCTTGTTGACACTGGAGCTACCCGTTCTACTGTTAGGTCAGTGGAAATTCCAAACCTTCCTCTCTCAGGTGAACATATCCAAGTAGTTGGAGTTTCAAATCAGCAAATTAAAACGCCTCTTACTAAATTAGTGAAGGTAAGAATTGGTCCATTTAGTGAAATGCACCGATTTGTGGTATGCGATTGTAGTCCTGTGAACCTATTAGGACGCGATTTATTGTGCAAGATGAACTGCACTATCTATTGTACCCCAGACGGAATTGCATTTCAGACTCCGGATGAGGATGTGCTGTATAAAATGACAATGGTGAATTTAGATCCAGAAGTAAATGGTTTGTTTCCTGTATTTGATGCGGAAAAAATTCCAATTGAATTGAAAAAGACAGTGGAAGAAGAAGTGTGGGACTTTACAGGAGAAGATGTAGGATTAATGAAAGGAGTAGATCCCGTTAAAATAACAGTGAAAGAGGGAACGAGTTACCCAAATACGCCCCAGTATAAATTGACACCAGAAATAATAGAAGGAATAACGCCAGTAATAAATAAAATGATTGAACAAGGGATTCTAAAAGAAATCCTGAGCAGTCCATGTAATTCGCCAATAATGGGACTGAAAAAGCCAAACGGAACATATAGAATTGTACAAGACTTGAGGAAGGTAAACAAAATTGTTGTGCCTTGTTGCCCGATAGTACCAAACCCTGCTGTGATTCTATACCAGATTCCACGTGAAGCAGAATGGTACACAGTAATTGATTTATGTCATGCATTTTTCTCTATTCCACTGCATCCAGATAGCCAGCCATTATTTGCGTTCCGGTTTGGAGATCGTATTTTGGCATGGTGCCGAATTCCTCAAGGGTACACAGAAAGTCCTTTAATCTTTAATCAGATTCTAAAGAAATCGTTGGAAGATTTAAGAATGCCAGAAAAGTCAGTGATGGTTCAGTATATTGATGACCTACTGGTGGCATCAAAAACAAAAGAAGCATGTGTCAATGATACAATTGCTCTGCTGAATCATTTAGCAAAAAGAGGACATAAAGTGTCCCCTTCAAAATTGCAGTTTTGTCAACAAGAAGTCCAGTATTTAGGGCATAAAATTGAGAAAGGAGTGCGAAAGGTAATGACTGAAAGAATAAAAATGATTCAAGGAATGAGAGCTCCAATGACACAAAGAGAGGTAAGAATGTTTTTGGGAATGGTTGGATATTGTCGACAATGGATAAGCGGTTTTTCACTGATTGCTAAACCATTGCAGAAACTGACAAAAAAGGATGTTAAAGATCCTTTTGAAATGAATGATGAAGAAATGAAAGCATTCAGAGAGCTGAAAAAGAAATGATGTGAAGCTCCAGCATTAGGAATGCCTGACTATGAGAAAGATTTTGAGCTGTTTTGCAGTGAAAGAGATGGATGTGCATTTTCAGTTTTGGTACAGAGACATGGAACTATGAAAAGACCCATTGCATATTTTTCAGCTGTTTTAGACCCTGTAGCGAAAGCATTGCCTGGATGTTTGAAAGCAGTTGCTGCTACTTGTGTGAGTCTGGAACAGAGTGAAGGCATAGTGATGGGGTATCCACTGAGAGTATATGTTCCCCATTCTGTGGAAATTCTCTTGACAAGAACGAAAACACAATACATGACACATAGTCGGCTGACTAGGTATGAAAAAGTAATTTTGAGTGCAGATAATGTGACCATTGACAGATGTATGAATGTGAATCCTTCGACATCATTGCCAGATGAAGAGAGTGTGATTGAAATGGATGAAGTAGATCACGATTGTCTGAATGTGCTCGAATACTGTACAAAACCAAGGTCTGACATACGAGATGAGCCTTTGAAAGAATCAGATTATATTCTGTTTGTGGATGGCTCATGTTTGAGAACGAGTGATGGAGTTCTAAGTGCAGCATATGCAGTTTGCACAGTAGCAACTGTAATGGAAGCATCCTGTCTGAAAGGGGTACGGTCTGCCCAAGTTGCTGAATTAGTAGCTCTAATTCAAGCGTGTAAGTTGGGAAGAAATGTACGGGTTACGATTGTGACAGATAGCCAGTATGGCTTTGGGGTTGTGCATGATTTTGGTCAGATTTGGTCACAAAGGGGTTTCTTGACGTCTGCAGGAACGCCAATTAGAAATGGAGATTTTGTGAAAAAGCTGCTTGAGGCGATACAGCTGCCTAAACAGATTGCTGTTGTGAAGTGCAATGCACATAAAAATGGGGAAGACTACATAACTGTTGGTAATAAATATGCTGACGAAATGGCACAATATTGTGCAAAGAATGTGGTTTCTTTGAACAAATGTCGGGAAAGAGAGCATATTTCTTGTCCTTTGCTTTTTACTAACTCTATTGAGACATGGGATGAGGTGAGACAGTTGCAAGAAGCTGCAGAGGATGAGGAAAAAGATACATGGATAAAAGCAGGATGTAGAAAACATGAAGAAAATGATGTTTGGGTTTATAGAGATGAAAGACCAGTTATGCCTGATAGCATGATTTCTGACATGGCACGGATGTACCAGGGACAAGCCCATATTGGGAGAGATTCAATGATCAGACTTTTTAGACAAACATGGTACAATCCAAAATTCAGAGCCATAGCTGAGAGTCTTTGTCAGAGATGTCTTATTTGTCAACAGTTAAATCCAGGAAGGAAGACAGTAGTGAGTCTAGGAACAATAGGACGAGAAGGGGGTCCTTTCACTAGAATGCAAATGGATTTTATTGAAATGCCACCTTGCAACAGACTAAGGTATGCCCTAGTGGTCGTCTGTTTGTTTTCCCGTTGGGTGGAAGCATACCCAACAAGAAGGAATGATGGTATTACGGTAGCAAAACTTATGCTGCAAGAATTCATTCCGAGGTATGGTTTTCCAGTCACGATTGAAACAGATAGAGGAACGCACTTCCAAAATGAATTAGTTAAACTAATTTGTGAAGCACTTAGTATTAAACAGAAACTGCATTGTGCATACAGACCAGAGGCTTCTGGAATCATAGAGCAAGTGAATGGAACAATCAAGAACAGGTTAGGAAAAATGTGTCAAGCTACAGGACTCAAATGGCCAGATGCATTGCCATTAGTTCTAATGACAATCAGAAGTATTCCGGAAAGGAAAACTGGACTCAGTCCCCATGAAATAATTATGGGACGAGCAATGAGACAAGCACAAGTACCTGTCAACAAACTACTGACTATAACTGATGATCTAGTGCTGGATTATTGCAAAGGATTGGCTGATGTGGTGCGTTCTGTGTTTCATCAGGTTGGACCGGATGCGACCACTCTTGAAAGAAAACCAGCTCACGACTTGAATCCAGGAGATTGAGTCCGTATAAAAGTCCACCGGAGAAGAAACTGTTTGGTTCCTCTTTGGGACGAACCACGGCAAGTGATCCTGGTGACGACCACTGCAGTCAAGTGTGCAGGAGTGAAACACTGGATACATGCCAGTCACACCATCAGAGTTCCAGAACCTGAAGATCGACATGTGAGTCGACATCTGGAAGTATTGGATAACAGTTCAGCATCAGAAATAGAAGAAGAAACAAACAGGGTGCCAGAACCTGAAGATCGACCTGTAAGTCGACATCTGGAAGACCCAACTACAAGTGCAACGACAGAAAGAAGTAGAAGAAATAGCTGAAGTTCCAGATCTTGAAGATCGACCTGTAAGTCGACATCTGGAAATATCAGACACCAGTTCAGAATCTGATACAGAGCATTCAGATTGTGAAGAAATTCTAAAAAGAAATTGGAATTTTGAAAGCATAAGTGAAGAAACTGAGCCAGAAGATAGTGACAGTGAACATCCAAGTACAAGTTGTGGTAAAAATCCTTCGGAGATAATATTGATAGATGAAGAAGGGAGAGTTTCAAACAAAAAGCTAGAAAAATCGGAAAATCCCCGAGGAACAGTATGGACAGATAGTCAAACACGAGAACAGGGAAATTTAGAAGCATATAGAGAGACTGACACAAATTCGGAAGAACCTTGAGGAGGGACAGAAATAGGTGAACGAAGGAAGATAAGAAAAGAACCACAAGTAGAAGAAAATGAAATTATAAGTTTCAAAATAAGAAGCAGTGACGAAAGAATTGAAACGGAGTCTGAAAAAAGTGGAGAAGAAAGAAACCAAAAACTAGAGTCAAGAAAAAGAAATTGGAAAACAGAAAGAGAGGAAAAAGGAAGTGAAGCAAAAAGGCCAAGGAAAGGAGACAATTGGCCCAACGAAGTAAGAAAATTAAGATACAGAATCATAAAGTTGGATGGGAAAAGTGCTGAACAAGTGAATGAAATAAGTCAGAGAGAGCAAGAAAAACAAGGTGGAAAACACTTGCAGAAAACGAAAAGAATAAAGAAGGTAAATCCGAAGTATAGATCACCTGAGTGGTTGTATATTGCTTTGACTAGTAACAAAGAAGAAAAGAACACTCACGAGAACCCAGAACAAAGAAACCTGATGGGAGAAAGTGAAGTGCAACAAACCTGAAGAAGTTTAAATAGTTTCTACCGGATTTGACAAAACACTGGATCTGACGAATTTTACCGGATGTGACAAAGAAAGGATTCTGAGAAAGAATTAAAAGAAAGTACCAAGTAAAGACAAAACAGTGGAGTACAGAGTGGCAAATAAGTCATTTCTGAGGTGTAGTGACACAATTTTCTGGAAAACAAATAAATAAGGTTATAAAGCAAAAATGGAGAATAATAGAGATAGAAAATGTAAATGTGAGTTTTTAAGTAGATGGTGCAAGATGTGTTGCTTTTGTACAGGATTATTAATAACAGTATGGGTGGTTCTAGCAATCACTATTCCAATTAGTTTAGCTGTAGTAGAAATGTCTAATAACACTGAGAAAGAAAAAGGAGCTAACACTCAAGAACCAGTTATTTTAAAGAGTAGTGCAGAATTACACAAGGACAAATCAATAACAGATTTTTCAAAAAATGTTTTTACTAAATTATTATATGAGTATGTAGAAACAATGGATGTAAGAGATTGCTATGTTTGTATGCAGTTGCCTGCATCTGTAGCAGAGGGTGTGACTTATCATCACCTCCCTTTGACGTATGGAATAACATGTAGCGTTTTAGCAAGTTTATTTTATAAAACAGGTAGATTAGAATATTATTACACTGACATAAATAAGATTTTTGCGAAAGTTTCTGTAGTTCCCGAGCTGAACAAAATAAAAGAGGGAAAAATGTTTGGTGAATATTTTCTAGAAGATAAGATTTTAACATTAGATAGTATAATTAGGTACAACCTTACCTGTGAGTTAAAGAAGGAAGAAAGAGTATTTTTAGAGATGGTTGAAGAGAGAAGAGTGAAATTTCAAAGAAAAGTGATAGAAGAGACAAAAACACCTCTTTGGGCGTTTGAGGAAGATAATCATGACAAGAAAAAGACAAATGCAGCTATGACTTTGGATTGGCCCCAACAGGGAAGGTTGTACATTAGAAGAAATAAGACAAGATATGACAATTATTTTGTGGGTTCCAGTATTTGCCATGACAATTATCAAATTTTAGGCGGATGGGGTTTCAAAGGGGGAAAAGATCCAATATTTCCAGGGATCTATTATGTTTGCGGAAATAGGGCTTATTATAGGTTGCCGGACCATTGGTATGGGTCATGTTACTTAGGCCTGGTCTTTCCAAAGATTTTTCATATGGATAGAAAAGAAAAAGGAACACACAAAATGATAAATACCTTTACATGTAGAAAAAGGGAAAGTTTTTCAGAAATAGTAGGTGATATTTTTGGAGCATTGATACCAGCAGTGGGAATATCTTTGAATGCATTTAGAATTCGGAAATTATCCACAGTGGTAGATCGTTTATCTACAGATACTGCTGGAGGGTTCTTGATGGTAAATACCGAGATGGTTGCCATGAGAGCTATGGTGATGCAAAATCGACTTGCCCTTGACATTCTTTTGGCAAAAGAGGGCGGAGTCTGTGGAATGCTGAAAGTCCAACATTGTTGCACTTACATTCCAGATAAAAGTGAAAATATACAGAAGTATATAACAAATATTACAAGTTTGCACAAAAAACTTGTTCCACTGGATGTTGAAAGTGCATGGGGAAAACTTGGTAAAGGGTTTTCTTCAGTAATGAATTGGTTAACAAGAATGAGTGGATTAATAATAGGGAAAGTTATAATAATAGCAACCGTGATAATAATAATAATATTAGTACTGAAGCTTGCAATAACATGTATAAAAAGAAAAAGAAGGCAGAATAAAATAGAATAGGAAAACATGATAAACAAGGAGAGAGAGAGAGAAATGGGTGAAATAGAGTTAGAAGAAATAAAAGAGAACATGTACAAGAAAACGAAGAGACAAGTTGAAAGGGATACAGTTGTGTAAACTAACAAAAAGCAAATGGATAAAAGATATATGCTGTCTGAGAAAATTGTATAACTTGGGTTTTTGTGGTGATATTAAAAATCACCAAAGGGGGAGTTGATGGAGCAGGGTATTTGAAATTTTTTTAACCTCCTAATATTTTCGTAAAATAATTAATAAACATGTTCGTTTAAGTAAATAACCAACAATGTATGTTACATGTTAAGGGTTAAAGGTAACACGCTATTCCGTGTGCAAATTAATCAACTTATAATTGTTTACGTGTCTAACATAACATAATATTTTGCGTACTAATTAAATAATAAATGCATGATCTGTGCTTTTAAATAAAACGTGTGGTTGCAAAATAAAGCGATGGTAAGTAAGGGACAGCTTTATATGTTGCTTTTTGCTAGGTAATACCTAATTGGGGTACGTAGAAAGACGGGAGGGAAACGAAAGGGTTTATATTTCTTTGTTTTAACAATATTTTGTTTATCTTTGAAAATAGTGCGCTTAGGCCTGTCGAGCAGCGATATAAAATGGCCGCCAGTTGCTAGAGTACGCATGAGCGGGGGACTATGTGATAGAGGAGAGAGGCTGTGGAAAGGGGATGATCACGTGCTGATGCTGAGAGGCTAAGATGGAAGTGTGGTCAAGGCTGTTGTGAACTTTCTGAGCAGATGTGTGCCAAGATGATCAGCAAGAAGCGTGAGAAGTCCAACTGAATCAATAGACGGAACTGTTAAACCCAAAATGTAGTAGAAAAAGATACAAATTGGACTGATCGAAACGGATGAGCAATTGCATGAACTGTGGGAAACGATGCTTGCATGGACATTCCACAAGGAACTGGTTAAGACCAGGAAGTTTGATTAAAATGTATATGGGCCTGAGTTTTGTCCAATGAGAAAGAGTCACGCCATGAAGAAGAAACATTTTATTCTGTAAGCTAGAATTAGGGTATAAGAAGACCTACTCTTGGTGGGAGGGGGTTAGTTGCTGCGGGAGTTGCTGAGGTAGTTGCTGCGGGAGATGCTGGAGAAGTTAGATGCTGTAGATGGGTGAAGTGCGGTTGCTGATGCTGACGAGCTGATGCTGCTGCTGCTATTTTTCTATTTCCAGTTGAGTATAAGATGCTGCTTTAGGAGAACTTTATTCCTGATAGATTTTTCATTTTAGAACTATTAGATTTTCCCCAGACAGATAGATTGATCTTTTAGAGTTTTTACTATGACAACCTTATTTTTCCGTCTAATAAATATGCTTTGCAATTTCAATTTATTCTTATATTGATGATAAATGTAATGATCTGAATAATAAGCTTAACCTCATTTCCTGCGTTCAAAACTTTATATAAACTTTATTATTCTTTAAACAAATGACTCAGTGATTCTTTAGCTCAATGATTAAAATGAAATATTAAAGAGTTTATTGTGATTGAGCTGGTCTTAATCACCATCAACTGATTCCTACTAGTTGGTCCATCGACCAATGAGCGGAATACCTTAAAGCAAATGAGAAATATTATGTCATGATAAAAGAGGTATCCCGTTTCCTTCCAGCGAATTGTTTTTCTCCTAGGTTAATGACGGAGGAAATCCAGGGAATAAATGAGTAATTGAATGTATATGCGGTGTTATGGGCCCCACCGTCATATGGATATAGTGTGTGTGTTAAAGGAAAAGTTGCACCTGGATGACCAAAGCATAATAGGAGAATTATTTTTATTGTTAGCGCTGGATCAGATTTCTTGGTAGCAGAGTGATGGTTACTATAGATTAGTTTGGTGATTATTGATTATTGATTATTGATAAGTTCATGTCTAACACTTTTTGTTGAGTCGCGTTATGTTATATGTAAGTTTTCACGCTTCCGGGAAGTAGGAAGTGGAACACGTGTGGCAAGAGAAGTCGCATGGAATTGTACATTGTCTGAGTTCATTTTTGGTAATAACACAGGTTGTGTTATAATAGGGACATTTTGCGTATAAAAGGTGTGTAAGTGAAATAGTGATCGGTTTTCTTGTGAAACTCTGGCCTTAATTCTCAGGAGCAGTATAGTCTCCACATGTGTTTTATCCCCAGAGAAACGGGTTTACTGATTGCTTGAAAGAAGGGTAAGGTAGAGGGAAGTACTACTTTATCGGCGAAACAAAAATTCTGTGTTAGGGTAGAGGTAAGCGCTGCCTACTGGAAAATACAGAGTTCTTGTGTAAATGGTTAAAGCTATCTCTTCGGTTTAGCGAATCAGACAATGGAAATGTGTTTTAAATGTTGTAACTAACAAAGAATTGTTGAAAAAGAAATTGCTGATAAATATTGTAAAGGAGGGGTCAAGAGCAGAAGTGACGTAGACAAGAGTCGCGCTGGGATTGGACAGTGCGCTAGTCACATGGAAACAGGAGCAGAACTGACGTAAGCAGAAGCCGCGCTGGGATTGGACAGTGCGCCGTAGACAGAAATCGCTCTGATTGGAGCTTTGGTGTGAGTCGCGCTAGGATTGGTCCGAATAACGCATAGAGTACAGTGTTGAATTGCGGATCGTTTGAGGAGAAAAAGCGATTGTGAATCATGTCGTACTACGAGTATGGTAGAGAGAAAACGTCATGGATGTCGAAAGTTAAGAACTTCTTTAAGAAAGACAAAAAGGTAGTGACTAGAGAGGGACAAATAATTCCTCCGCCGAAATCACCAGCTTCACACATGATGCTGAAATATGGATATCATACATGCATATGGTTAGAAAATTGGACAAAATACACCAAGAATGATGGAGCATTGGCTTTCCCTGAGAATGGTTCATTTAATGTAGCTGTACTACGGAACTTGAGAGAAAAGATGGTAATGTTAGAACTCCTAGACCGACACAGTTTGAAGCTTTAACGGAATGGGAAGATGAGATGTATGAGCGAGAAAGATCCAGAGGATTAAAGAATCATGAGTTTGTGCCTGGAAGGTTATGGGGAATAAATCATGAGGACAGAATAAAGCGTTGGAGATATGCTAACATGACAGGAGGTTTGTTTCCAGCTTTTACAGTTGAGGAAGAAGCAAAGAGAAAGGTACAGAGAAAAAGAAACATTTAGTGGTAGAAAAGTATGTGTATGGTGGTAGTGAAACAGATGACGAATTGCTGGAAGATATTTTAAACAGAAATCCACCTCCATACCAACAGACTTCTGCGGTGGTGACACCTAATGCACCGCCAATGGAAACTGGGAGGAATAAAAAAACCCGAACAAAGAGATGAGACAAATAGGTCACAAGATCAATTAAAAACTTCACAAAATGAAGAGATAGAAAGTGACAATGCAACTGAATTAGCAAAAACGACAAAAGAATTGACTGAGAAAATAAGAGAACTGACAAAGAATATGGAAGCTGTAACTGTACCAGTAACGATAGGTCCAGTAATGCCAATTTTTGAGAATCAGAAATTTGATGAACGCTCTTTAGTGATTCCCATGAATTCACATTTGCAAAGAAAAAGAGAAGGGATGGAAATGAATAATGAAGGTGCACACAATTTGGCTAGTACCTATAGACCAAGCCCACCTACAAATTTGACGATAAATGAAAATGAGATTAGGAGAATGCCTATGGTGACGGAGTCCGCATCAGGAACACCAGAAAGAAGAAGCAATTGGATAGAATTAAATAGTACACCTGTAGGTCCGACTCCAGATGAGTTAAATGAATGGATGAAAGCGCTAGAAACAAAAGAACCGGAAGAGAAACCATTAGATGTAATTAGGTTGAAAATAGACATGGAAGAATTGATTTTAGGAACAATTGGTACAGAAAAATTAAAAAATTATCAGGATGATGAGATTATGTTTTTGTGCAAAAGTCTTACATGGAGAGCTAGAAATTTACATGACAAATTGGAAGAGACAGCGAGTGAACTGGGAGTAGAGTTTGTAAAAGTGAGAACGTTGCAGAAACCATACAGAGTAGATTTTTGTGAGAAAGACATAGAGAATTTGAACACATCAGGAAGACTGACCCAAATAAAAGAGTTAATTGTTCTATTGAGAAAATGGGGTGATGTGGATAGATGGAGAAATAGATGGTCAAAAATGAATGAGAAAACAACAGATAAAGCATCTTTGGCTTTTGCAGTGACAGATAGGGAACCAGTTGTTAGGGAATATCCGATGAGAGAAACTCCAGGTGGTAGTTATGTGCATGTTCCATGGACCAGACAGGATATACTGTCATTTACAAATGACTTCCCAAAATTGAGAGAGAAGCCAGTAGAATGGTACAGACAAGTGGAAAGATTTGTGAAGGTTTCAAAGGTGTTGTGGATAGATCTGGATGGATTGTTTGATATAGTAGTGCCAGCTGATTTGTGGACAGAATGTAAGATTACTATTGATTGGCCAACTGTAGAATATCCAAGGGACGTTAAAACAGGAGCGCCAGGACCAGAAGTGATGAGGAAGTACGACCAAGTAATTACCTTTTTGAAGAATAAAATTCCACCTAAAGAAACAGATTGGGTAAAAATAGACAGAACAACGCAGGAAAGTAAAGAATCAGTGCACGCTTACTACGAGAGATTGTTGTTGGTTTTCAAACAGTACAGTGGTTATGAGACACTGAATGAGAAGGATATGAGTCATTTTGTATATAGGTTTGTGTATGGATTGAAACCAGAGATAAGTGAGATGATTAAGCAGCATATGATTTGTTGGCAGAATAGCACAGTCGATGAAGTTTTGAGATATGCTAAGTATTGCAGTGATGATATTGAGAGTAGACAGCGTAAATTGAAAGAAAAGGCCATGTGGGCGCAGGTGAAAGTTGCAGAGAAGCAAGAAGCTCAATTGAGTAATACTGGTAATGAAACAGGACAGGTTAGATCCCGAGCTAATATAGGTAAAGGAAAAGGACAAATGAGCATAGATGAGGCAAAGAAAAAGTGGCCATGCCACAACTGCGGAAAGCTAGGACATTGGAGAAACGAGTGTAAATTTCCTCCAAAACCTAATGTGGAAAATCAATCATTAAATTCACAGGTGTAGAGTGAGGTAGTTACTCAACAAGGTCAGGTGCCACAACCACCACTTCCCAAGAGTGTTAACCAACAGAAATACAGTGCAGAAACAGGATTCTACGGAGGAGAACAGGTAACACAGTTGCCGCGTGCAGCTGCAATTTCTCAATATTGGTTACGACAGGATGAGGATGACACGGATGAAAGTTCCTGACGGTGCCTAGGAGAGGGGAAGAGTGCGTGCTTGGCGCAACTCTAGAGGTAGATCAGTCTGGTCCATTTGTGGATGGAGAAGTGAATGGTGCAAATGTAACATTCCTTGTTGACACTGGAGCTACCCGTTCTACTGTTAGGTCAGTGGAAATTCCAAACCTTCCTCTCTCAGGTGAACATATCCAAGTAGTTGGAGTTTCAAATCAGCAAATTAAAACGCCTCTTACTAAATTAGTGAAGGTAAGAATTGGTCTATTTAGTGAAATGCACCGATTTGTGGTATGCGATTGTAGTCCCGTGAACCTATTAGGACGCGATTTATTGTGCAAGATGAACTGCACTATCTATTGTACCCCAGACGGAATTGCATTTCAGACTCCGGATGAGGATGTGCTGTATAAAATGACAATGGTGAATTTAGATCCAGAAGTAAATGGTTTGTTTCCTGTATTTGATGCGGAAAAAATCCCAATTGAATTGAAAAAGACAGTGAAAGAAGAAGTGTGGGACTTTACAGGAGAAGATGTAGGATTAATGAAAGGAGTAGATCCCGTTAAAATAACAGTGAAAGGGGGGCGTGGCTTGGCAAGCCGACATGGCGGACATGGGTTAAGAGCGCTCCGTCCAGCCCACTTAGACATCCTACAATATCCTACCTCTCCGATACTCTCCCGTGACTCCGCTATGCCTCGCTGCTGAATTGCTGCGACGGTCCCTGCCTGGGCGAAAGCTGGTGCAGTGGATGCCCCCGGAGGCGGCGATTCCTCGGTGGAGGTCCGGTGGGGCCTGCGAGGTGCGTGGCCTGGAGCGGGGCCGGGGGTGTTGCCTGGATCTCTGGCCGGCGCGGAGCGGACTTGGCGGTGTTGTCCCGGGACGGAGCGGACATTGGCGCCAGTGTGCACTCCTGGGCGGAGGTCTCTATCCGGGGCCGGCCAATCCTGCCAGGGGCAGATCCTGAGGGCGCAAAGCTGAGGCTCGGCGGCCGATTCGGGCCGCGGCGGCGAGGACGGAGGAGGGTGGTCCGACGCCATCGGCGCGCTGGTGGCTGCTGTCTGGCTGAGGCGGTAGGGGTGGGGACCCGCTGATTCTCTGTCCCCCCCCTTTTTGTTTCTTCCATCCCCCTGAGTCCGGAGGCAGACGGCGAGCGGTGCTCTGGGGCCCTTGATCCTCCTCCCCCCCTGGCGTATCCATCTGGGGGGTGCCGGCGGTCCTTTCGGGCCGCGAGGAGGTGAGTGGTGGCAGCGAGGGAGGCACTTTGCACCGGCGGCCCTGCACACTCGGAGGGGGCGGGGGGGGGTTGCGGCTCTTCCCCCCCCTCTCTCCTACATCATCGATACTGGAGGGGAGTGAGTTGGTGCTTGGTCCATCTTGCCCTGGTGCCTGACTGAGATTGGTGCGCTGGCCCCGGGGGGGCACTCTCGCTCTGGAAGTGCGACCATTACCTACGGATGCCGTTGTGGGGGTCCACTGCTGGTCATTAACACGCGACTTGCCGGCAGAGCTCGACGCTGGGGTGTCTTTGGCGTCCCCCCCCCTCTCATTCTCTCCCCCCCTCCGCCATATGGTGAGGGGTTCGGCGGTCAGGTCGGACCGCGGGGGGGCCCATCAGCACTGGTGGGAGGTGCGGGAGCCCCAGGGGTTGTGGGGGAAGACCCTCGCTGACACCTGCTGCCTATTGCTGTGGATGGAATCTCCCATCTCGGAGGACCAGTTGTGAGGGGCCGGTTGGTTTGGGTGGATCTTCTTTGGGATCCCGGGCGGTGGCCCTGAGCGGTGGATCACATATTTCTGGCGACAGGTGGCGCTCTATTGATCACGTTGCAACTGCCCGGACGGGGCTAAGAACTCCTCAGAGTCCGTCATGACACGAGATAAGGGCGGCGGAGGGCCGCCTAAGCAGGGCCCTATTGATAAGTTCACGGGCCCGGGGGCCGCTGGAGGACCTTCTGGGGGTGTGCCGGACAATGCAGCGCTCCTTGCGGCCATTACACAGTCCAGAGACATGTTAGACGCCAAGATAGGGGCGGTGGGCTCGGACGTCATGCTATTGCGGCAGGATCTGCGGAACGCCATGTCCCGAATTACAGAGGCCGAGACCCGTATCTCTGGAGTGGAGGATGATGTTACCACGCTGAAGGCGCGGGTGGCTGCACTGGAGACCACCCAGCGGGGTCTCGCACTGCGGGTGGAGGATGCGGAGGGGAGGGCAAGACGCAATAATCTCCGCTTCGTTGGGTTTCCGGAAGGATGCGAGGGGGGCGCCATGGAGCAGTTCCTTACGCGGTGGCTCGAAAGTTGGCTTCCACCAGATTCGATGTCCCGCTGCTTTGTGATTGAGCGTGCTCATCGAGCGCTCGTTCAGAAGCCTCCGCCTGGGGCCCGCCCGAGACCTGTCATTGCAAAGCTATTAAACTATCATGACAGGGATGTTATTCTGAAGCAGGCACGTCTCAAAGAACCCCTCCAGTACGATAACGCTCGTATCCTAATTTTTCCTGACTACACGAGGCTGGTCCAGCAACAGCGGCAGTCGTTCCTAGCTGCAAAGGCCCGCTTGAGGGAACTCAAACTCCCGTATGCCCTACTATATCCGGCTCGTCTGCGGGTGGTCTATCGCTCCCGCACCCATTTTTTCGACTCACCGGAAGAGGTGTTTAAATGGACTGATGAAACGGTGCGAGTGCGGGCTCATACGCCACCGGGACGAGGGTCTGATTCCTCCTCGTCGGAGGCTGCTCGGGGGCCCTCGGTGAAGTCGAAGGGGGCCAGAAGGTCGCGCTCCAGGCGCCGCTCCCTGTCCTGTGGTGCGGCATCCCGGGCTGGCTCGGTTTCAGGCCGGCAGACAGTGCAGCCCTGAAAGATGTATCAGCGAGGAGCAGAAGCAGAACAGTTTGTACCTGCTGGATCGGAGAGGCTTAAATGTGGGCCGGGTCCGTTAGTGGATCCGTGCGTCTTGAGGGAGTGTTAGCAAAAGATGGGCTGTGAGTTGGGGATCCATTGGTCGGGACGGACCGGGCCCTCCCGTTGGCGGGTGCGGGACGTACCCGCCGCGACAGATACTTCATTGTGGTTGAGGTATGGGGTGGGGGGTTTGTTGGGAAAAGGGTTGTTTGGTTTGTTGATCGCACTTCACCGCTCAGATAGTCGGCTCATATTTGCACGCCGGGTAGGATTCCACATCCCCGCCCACGCAGTTACAATACTACATGGCAGATATACCCCATAGGGAGAAAATATCCCTGGGCTCTCTCCGTATTCTCAGCTGGAACGTGAGGGGAGCTCTCGATAAAATTAAACGTGGGGCCATATTGCAGCAGGCCAAGCGGGCGGGGGCAGATATCCTCCTACTACAGGAGACACATCTCCTGGGGACAAAAGCCCCTTGCCTTCAACGATATGGATATCAACAGGTGTTCCACTCTGGTTTTGTGAGGGGGTCCAGGGGAGTAGCTATTCTAGTTCATCCTAGGGTTCCTTATGTGCATAGTAGGCTTTGGACCGACACCCAGGGGCGCTATATATTCTTACAAGGCAAGGTGGGGGAGGACTTCCTGATCCTGGGCAGTGTATACGCTCCTCCTCCGCTACAATGGAGCCTGGTGGAGCGGCTTATGGCTATATGGGTGGACATGCCAGATGGAGGGGCTGTTATTGGTGGAGATTGGAATGATGTCATGAATGTGGGCATGGACCGCTGGAGAGAGAGGGGTGTTTCTGAGGGAGGCGGCACCACACGACTGCACTCGCTGGCGACGGGTCTGGACTGGGTGGATGCCTGGCGTCACTTGCATCGGGATGACCGAGAGTTTACTTATCTCTCGGCGGTCCACGACTCCTTCTCTAGACTCGACTACATATTTGTTCCACGAGTGATAGTGGGTAGGGTGATGGGGGCAGAGATTCTCCTGCGAGGTCTTTCTGACCATTCCCCGGTGGCCCTCACCATACAGATGGGGCGGAGGAAGCAACCGTTTAGGTGGCGCCTGTCGGTGTGGCACTTGCAGAACGACGATTATAGGGAACGGATGAGCGATGCTATTGATGAGTATTTGAGAGTGAATGTGGGGTCTGTGATCGGGGCCGATTCTGTGTGGGAGGCGATGAAGCCGGCATTGAGGGGTACAGATATCGCCTGGTGTGCAGCGGCTCGCAGAACACGTAGGGAGGCACTTATCCAGGCTGAGGCGGGTATCGAAGATCTTGAGCGTCGGGGGCGAGAGGCAGGCGGTGGCCAGGCCAGACGCCAATTGCTGTTTGCCCAACAAAATTATGCCGCGCTACTGCTAGACGAGGCCCGACAGGCCTGGCTGGTGACGCGCAGCAGAGTGTATCAATGGGGGGACAAATCCAGCAAGATGCTTCATCGACTCTGCCAGGGGGTGTATCATGCCCAGAGTCTACCGGGCATACTGGGCCCAGAGGGTGTGCCACTCACAGATCCAAGAGCCCTGGCGGAGAGCTTCGCTACATATTATGCGGAACTCTATGCCGCTAATGAGTGTCTGCCTGCAGCCACGATTGATAGGTTTTTGTCCGACCTTCCGCCCAGGGCCCTACCAGATGCAGTAAGAGAGGATCTGGAGCTCCCACTGACAGACGAGGAGCTGGGAGTTGCATTGGGGGAGCTTAACTCCGGGAAGGCTCCGGGACCCAACGGGTTCCCCAGTGAATTTTTAAGCGATACTTCCCACAGGTGGGGCCTCACTACCGTGCAGTGGTGGAGGAGGCGCGAGATCGTGGCTCTCTCCCCGGACTGGAGGCATGCGGAGGTGGTGGTCTTCCACAAGCCCGGCCGACCGCCGGATCAACATGCGTCCTACAGGCCCATCTCCCTCTTGAACGTGGAGGCCAAAATTCTGGCAAAGGCCCTGGCCAATCGCTTACTGCCCCATGTGGCCGCTTTGGTGCATCCCGACCAGGCGGGTTTCATGCCCCAGCGGGCGACTAGACATAACATTAGGAGGGCACATGTCGCGGTGGCGGCCATCCAGCACCTGGGAGCGCCGGCAGCGTTGTTGCTAGCGGACATGGACAGGGCATTTGATTCTCTTAGTTGGTTGTACCTCTTTGCCTTATTACAACGGTTGAATCTCGGGCCGCGGTTTATTTCCTACTTGTCTCTCTTATATACAGATCTTATGGCATTGGTGCGGGTGGCTGGCATG
Source organism: Calotriton arnoldi (assembly GCA_963921515.1). Classification (NCBI taxonomy): domain Eukaryota; kingdom Metazoa; phylum Chordata; class Amphibia; order Caudata; family Salamandridae; genus Calotriton; species Calotriton arnoldi. The sequence continues at coordinate 1,256,800 of CAWUFW010004248.1, forward strand.
GCTTCATCCGTGTTCTCTATTGGGCGGGGGGTGAGACAGGGATGCCCCTTATCCCCATATTTATTTGCCCTTGCGATGGAGCCTCTAGCGGCGTGGGTGCGAATGGACGCACAGATACAGGGATTTGAATGGGACACAGGGTTGTCGGACAGGATTGCATTGTATGCGGATGATGTCCTCTTCTTCCTCACAAATGTGAATAGAACAGGGCCACGACTCCTGCGAATAATGCAAATTTTCGGGGAGACGTCTGGACTTTATATGAATCCCTGCAAGTCCACGCTGTGGATGCTTGGAGGCCGGGTAGATTTAGGCGCTTGGGCATCATCGATTCAGCTGGCAGCAGGAGGACTGAAATATTTGGGAGTATTTATAACACAGGTGCCGGCAGTCGCTTGGAAGCGCAACTTAGTACCAGTGTGGGATCGAGTACGTGAAGATATTAAGATCTGGTCCCGCATGCCGCTGACTATATATGGTAGATCAGTTATATTTAAGATGATCGCGCTCCCTCGCCTGTTATATCAGCTGCAAAATCACCCCTATCCGATTTCTCCTCGCTGGTTTAGGCAGGTAAATGCGGCCCTTGGGCAATTCTTGTGGGATGGGGGTAGGGTACGCGTGGCCTTACGGACGTGCTTCTTATCTACTTACTGTGGGGGATTGGCTTCACCGGACATCCTGTCATACTATCAAGCATCTCATTTGCTCGTATTGAATGAATGGTGGTATGGCGATCGGGAGGACCCGGCATATGCAGTAGAGAGGCGGCTCTTGGGAGACCACTCGCTGCACCGGGTATTATATTCGGCACCTCTACGGAGATCTTTGCCTTCCGCAACGAGGGTTGTGTTCCAGATCTCGCGGCAGGCGCTGCGTAGGATGGGGTGGTGGAACACGCTAACGCGGGAGACTCCCCTATGGGATAATGGGCGGTTGCCACAACTGGCGGCCCTGCCGGGATTTCGGGGCTGGGATCACATAGGGATATCGGTCCTGGGTGACGTCATGAGGGGCCTCGTGTTGAGGTCCTTCCAGGACCTTCAGGCGGAATTTCATATGCCGAAGTCCCAGTTCTACAAGTACCTGCAATTTCGTCATGCTCTGCTGCCTAGTCTGGCGGGACTGGAGTCTTTGGCTGAGTTTAGTCCTCTGGAAGCCAAAGTTTTTATGGGCGAACTACCGGATCGTAAGATCTCGAGAATATATCACACCCTGGTTAGTCACTGCTCTTCCAGGCTTCAAAAACTCCGGGAGGATTGGGAGGGAGATTAGGCCCCTTAGAGGAAGAGGATTGGGTGGAGGCTCTGGCTGCCTCGCGAGGAGCGGCCATAGCGGTGCGCCTGCGCCTGGTTCAATTTAAGTACCTGCATAGGATTTATTATACCCGTATGCGTCTGTGGAGGGCGGGGTTGATTGCCTCCCCGGTGTGTCTACGATGTGAGCGAGAAGAGGGTACGTTAATACACACGGTTTGGCAGTGTTTCTCCTTAGATCGTTTCTGGAGGGGGGTTTTCAGTTGCCTATCAGAGGTGCTGGGCTGGGATCTTCCCCGCTCGCCGAAACTAGCACTTTTACATGTTATGGAGGAGATAGGCGGCAATATCTACAAACGCCATCTGTTGCTGTTAGGTCTTACATTAGCCAAAAGAGACATAGCAAGGGCGTGGAAGGCACCGGGGCCCCCAGCACTAACTGCCTGGAAGAATGGCCTGGATTTCTGCATGGGCCTAGAGAAACCCATTTTCGTTGCCAGGGGATGCCCTCTCAAACACTTTAAAATATGGAAAAGGTGGGCGGATTATAGGGGATTGCTCCTGGATCCGGTCCCGTCGGAGAGGGACCCGCGTATGTAGGATGGGGTTCATTGGGGAGGTTTCAGAGAGAGGGATGGACGATGGAACCCTTGTGGGTATTTCTTATTTTAACATTGGAACGGCTCCGGCTGGAGTTGGTGTGTTGTGCGATCGGGGGGAGGGTTGGGAGGGGAGGGGAGTTGGATTTTGTTTGTATTGCCCTTAATTTCTTCTTGATATTATTTTGTAAAATGTCAAAGTCAATGATAATTGCTTTTGATTCTGCGGTTGCCCCTGGGGTACAGGGCCCCGCAATATATGTGCCACTTGACAATAAAAATTTGTTTTAAAAAAAAAAAATAACAGTGTAAGAGGGAACGAGTTACCCAAATACGCCCCAGTATAAATTGACACCAGAAATAATAGAAGGAATAACGCCAGTAATAAATAAAATGATTGAACAAGGGATTCTAAAAGAAATCCTGAGCAGTCCATGTAATTCGCCAATAATGGGACTGAAAAAGCCAAACGGAACATATAGAATTGTACAAGACTTGAGGAAGGTAAACAAAATTGTTGTGCCTTGTTGCCCGATAGTACCGAACCCTGCTGTGATTCTATACCAGATTCCACGTGAAGCAGAATGGTACACAGTAATTGATTTATGTCATGCATTTTTCTCTATTCCACTGCATCCAGATAGCCAGCCATTATTTGCGTTCCGGTTTGGAGAGCGTATTTTGGCATGGTGCCGAATTCCTCAAGGGTACACAGAAAGTCCTTCAATCTTTAATCAGATTCTAAAGAAATCGTTGGAAGATTTAAGAATGCCAGAAAAGTCAGTGATGGTTTAGTATATTGATGACCTACTGGTGGCATCAAAAACAAAAGAAGCATGTGTCAATGATACAATTGCTCTGCTGAATCATTTAGCAAAAAGAGGACATAAAGTGTCCCCTTCAAAATTGCAGTTTTGTCAACAAGAAGTCCAGTATTTAGGGCATAAAATTGAGAAAGGAGTGTGAAAGGTAACGACTGAAAGAATAAAAATGATTCAAGGAATGAGAGCTCCAATGACACAAAGAGAGGTAAGAATGTTTTTGGGAATGGTTGGATATTGTCGACAATGGATAAGCGGTTTTTCACTGATTGCTAAACCATTGCAGAAACTGACAAAAAAGGATGTTAAAGATCCTTTTGAAATGAATGATGAAGAAATGAAAGCATTCAGAGAGCTGAAAAAGAAATTATGTGAAGCTCCAGCATTAGGAATGCCTGACTATGAGAAAGATTTTGAGCTGTTTTGCAGTGAAAGAGATGGATGTGCATTTTCAGTTTTGGTACAGAGACATGGAACTATGAAAAGACCCATTGCATATTTTTCAGCTGTTTTAGACCCTGTAGCGAAAGCATTGCCTGGATGTTTGAAAGCAGTTGCTGCTACTTGTGTGAGTCTGGAACAGAGTGAAGGCATAGTGATGGGGTATCCACTGAGAGTATATGTTCCCCATTCAGTGGAAATTCTCTTGACAAGAATGAAAACACAATACATGACACATAGTCGGCTGACTAGGTATGAAAAAGTAATTTTGAGTGCAGATAATGTGACCATTGACAGATGTATGAATGTGAATCCTTCGACATCATTGCCAGATGAAGAGAGTGTGATTGAAATGGATGAAGTAGATCACGATTGTCTGAATGTGCTCGAATACTGTACAAAACCAAGGTCTGACATACGAGATGAGCCTTTGAAAGAATCAGATTATATTCTGTTTGTGGATGGCTCATGTTTGAGAACGAGTGATGGAGTTCTAAGTGCAGCATATGCAGTTTGCACAGTAGCAACTGTAATGGAAGCATCCTGTCTGAAAGGGGTACGGTCTGCCCAAGTTGCTGAATTAGTAGCTCTAATTCAAGTGTATAAGTTGGGAAGAAATGTACGGGTTACGATTGTGACAGATAGCCAGTACGGCTTTGGGGTTGTGCATGATTTTGGTCAGATTTGGTCACAAAGGGGTTTCTTGACGTCTGCAGGAACGCCAATTAGAAATGGAGATTTTGTGAAAAAGCTGCTTGAGGCGATACAGCTGCCTAAACAGATTGCTGTTGTGAAGTGCAATGCACATAAAAATGGGGAAGACTACATAACTGTTGGTAATAAATATGCTGACGAAATGGCACAATATTGTGCAAAGAATGTGGTTTCTTTGAACAAATGTGGGGAAAGAGAGCATATTTCTTGTCCTTTGCTTTTTACTAACTCTATTGAGACATGGGATGAGGTGAGACAGTTGCAAGAAGCTGCAGAGGATGAGGAAAAAGATACATGGATAAAAGTAGGATGTAGAAAACATGAAGAAAATGATGTTTGGGTTTATAGAGATGAAAGACCAGTTATGCCTGATAGCATGATTTCTGACATGGCACGGATGTACCATGGACAAGCCCATATTGGGAGAGATTCAATGATCAGACTTTTTAGACAAACATGGTACAATCCAAAATTCAGAGCCATAGCTGAGAGTCTTTGTCAGAGATGTCTTATTTGTCAACAGTTAAATCCAGGAAGGAAGACAGTAGTGAGTCTAGGAACAATAGGACGAGAAGGGGGTCCTTTCACTAGAATGCAAATGGATTTTATTGAAATGCCACCTTGCAACAGACTAAGGTATGTCCTAGTGGTCGTCTGTTTGTTTGCCCGTTGGGTGGAAGCATACCCAACAAGAAGGAATGATGGTATTACGGTAGCAAAACTTATGCTGCGAGAATTCATTCCGAGGTATGGTTTTCCAGTCACGATTGAAACAGATAGAGGAACGCACTTCCAAAATGAATTAGTTAAACTAATTTGTGAAGCACTTAGTATTAAACAGAAACTGCATTGTGCATACAGACCAGAGGCTTCTGGAATCGTAGAGCAAGTGAATGGAACAATCAAGAACAGGTTAGGAAAAATGTGTCAAGTTACAGGACTCAAATGGCCAGATGCATTGCCATTAGTTCTAATGACAATCAGAAGTATTCCGGAAAGGAAAACTGGACTCAGTCCCCATGAAATAATTATGGGACGAGCAATGAGACAAGCACAAGTACCTGTCAACAAACTACTGACTATAACTGATGATCTAGTGCTGGATTATTGCAAAGGATTGGCTGATGTGGTGCGTTCTGTGTTTCATCAGGTTGGACCGGATGCGACCACTCTTGAAAGAAAACCAGCTCACGACTTGAATCCAGGAGATTGGGTCCGTATAAAAGTCCACCGGAGAAGAAACTGTTTGGTTCCTCTTTGGGACGAACCACGGCAAGTGATCCTGGTGACGACCACTGCAGTCAAGTGTGCAGGAGTGAAACACTGGATACATGCCAGTCACACCATCAGAGTTCCAGAACCTGAAGATCGACATGTGAGTCGACATCTGGAAGTATTGGATAACAGTTCAGCATCAGAAATAGAAGAAGAAACAAACAGGGTGCCAGAACCTGAAGATCGACCTGTAAGTCGACATCTGGAAGACCCAACTACAAGTGCAACGACAAAAGAAGTAGAAGAAATAGCTGAAGTTCCAGATCTTGAAGATCGACCTGTAAGTCGACATCTGGAAATATCAGACACCAGTTCAGAATCTGATACAGAGCATTCGGATTGTGAAGAAATTCTAAAAAGAAATTGGAATTTTGAAAGCATAAGAGAAGAAACTGAGCCAGAAGATAGTGACAGTGAACATCCAAGTACAAGTTGTGGTAAAAATCCTTCGGAGATAATATTGATAGATGAAGAAGGGAGAGTTTCAAACAAAAAGCTAGAAAAATCGGAAAATCCCCGAGGAGCAGTAGGGACAGATAGTCAAACACGAGAACAGGGAAATTTAGAAGCATATAGAGAGACTGACACAAATTCGGAAGAACCTCGAGGAGGGACAGAAATAGGTGAACGAAGGAAGATAAGAAAAGAACCACAAGTAGAAGAAAATGAAATTATAAGTTTCAAAATAAGAAGCAGTGACGAAAGAATTGAAACAGAGTCTGAAGAAAGTGGAGAAGAAAGAAACCAAAAGCTAGAGTCAAGAAAAAGAAATTGGAAAACAGAAAGAGAGGAAAAAGGAAGTGAAGCAAAAAGGCCAAGGAAAGGAGACAATTGGCCCAACGAAGTAAGAAAATTAAGATACAGAATCATAAAGTTGGATGGGAAAAGTGCTGAACAAGTGAATGAAATAAGTCAGAGAGAGCAAGAAAAACAAGGTGGAAAACACTTGCAGAAAACGAAAAGAATAAAGAAGGTAAATCCGAGTATAGATCACCTGAGTGGTTGTATCTTGCTTTGACTAGTAACAAAGAAGAAAAGAACACTCACGAGAACCCAGAACAAAGAAACCTGATGGGAGAAAGTGAAGTGCAACAAACCTGAAGAAGTTTAAATAGTTCTACCGGATTTGACAAAACACTGGATCTGACGAATTTTACCGGATGTGACAAAGAAAGGATTCTGAGAAAGAATTAAAAGAAAGTACCAAGTAAAGACAAAACAGTGGAGTACAGAGTGGCAAATAAGTCATTTCTGAGGTGTAGTGACACAATTTTCTGGAAAACAAATAAATAAGGTTATAAAGCAAAAATGGAGAATAATAGAGATAGAAAATGTAAATGTGAGTTTTTAAGTAGATGGTGCAAGATGTGTTGCTTTTGTACAGGATTATTAATAACAGTATGGGTGGTTCTAGCAATCACTATTCCAATTAGTTTAGCTGTAGTAGAAATGTCTAATAACACTGAGAAAGAAAAAGGAGCTAACACTCAAGAACCAGTTATTTTAAAGAGTAGTGCAGAATTACACAAGGACAAATCAATAACAGATTTTTCAAAAAATGTTTTTACTAAATTATTATATGAGTATGTAGAAACAATGGATGTAAGAGATTGCTATGTTTGTATGCAGTTGCCTGCATCTGTAGCAGAGGGTGTGACTTATCATCACCTTCCTTTGACGTATGGAATAACATGTAGCGTTTTAGCAAGTTTATTTTATAAAACAGGTAGATTAGAATATTATTACACTGACATAAATAAGATTTTTGCGAAAGTTTCTGTAGTTCCCGAGCTGAACAAAATAAAAGAGGGAAAAATGTTTGGTGAATATTTTCTAGAAGATAAGATTTTAACATTAGATAGTATAATTAGGTACAACCTTACCTGTGAGTTAAAGAAGGAAGAAAGAGTATTTTTAGAGATGGTTGAAGAGAGAAGAGTGAAATTTCAAAGAAAAGTGATAGAAGAGACAAAAACACCTCTTTGGGCATTTGAGGAAGATAATCATGACAAGAAAAAGACAAATGCAGCTATGACTTTGGATTGGCCCCAACAGGGAAGGTTGTGCATTAGAAGAAATAAGACAAGCTATGACAATTATTTTGTGGGTTCCAGTATTTGCCATGACAATTATCAAATTTTAGGCGGATGGGGTTTCAAAGGGGAAAAGATCCAATATTTCCAGGGATCTATTATGTTTGCGGAAATAGGGCTTATTATAGGTTGCCGGACCATTGGTATGGGTCATGTTACTTAGGCCTGGTCTTTCCAAAGATTTTTCATATGGATAGAAAAGAAAAAGGAACACACAAAATGATAAATACCTTTACACGTAGAAAAAGGGAAAGTTTTTCAGAAATAGTAGGTGATATTTTTGGTGCATTGATACCAGCAGTGGGAATATCTTTGAATGCATTTAGAATTCGGAAATTATCCACAGTGGTAGATCGTTTATCTACAGATACTGCTGGAGGGTTCTTGATGGTAAATACCGAGATGGTTGCCATGAGAGCTATGGTGATGCAAAATCGACTTGCCCTTGACATTCTTTTGGCAAAAGAGGGCGGAGTCTGTGGAATGCTGAAAGTCCAACATTGTTGCACTTACATTCCAGATAAAAGTGAAAATATGCAGAAGTATATAACAAATATTACAAGTTTGCACAACGAACTTGTTCCACTGGAGGTTGAAAGTGCATGGGGAAAACTTGGTAAAGGGTTTTCTTCAGTAATGAATTGGTTAACAAGAATGAGTGGATTAATAATAGGGAAAGTTATAATAATAGCAACCGTGATAATAATAATAATATTAGTACTGAAGCTTGCAATAACATGTATAAAAAGAAAAAGAAGGCAGAATAAAATAGAATAGGAAAACATGATAAACAAGGAGAGAGAGAGAGAAATGTGTGAAATAGAGTTAGAAGAAATAAAAGAGAACATGTACAAGAAGACGAAGAGACAAGTTGAAAGGGATACAGTTGTGTAAACTAACAAAAAGCAAATGGATAAAAGATATATGCTGTCTGAGAAAATTGTATAACTTGGTTTTTGTGGTGATATTAAAAATCACCGAAGGGGGGAGTTGATGGAGCAGGGTATTTGAAATTTTTTTTAACCTCCTAATATTTTCGTAAAATAATTAATAAACATGTTCGTTTAAGTAAATAACCAACAATGTATGTTACATGTTAAGGGTTAAAGGTAACACGCTATTCCGTGTGCAAATTAATCAACTTATAATTGTTTACGTGTCTAACATAACATAATATTTTGCGTACTAATTAAATAATAAATGCATGATCTGTGCTTTTAAATAAAACGTGTGGTTGCAAAATAAAGCGATGGTAAGTAAGGGACAGCTTTATATGTTGCTTTTTGCTAGGTAATACCTAATTGGGGTACGTAGAAAGACGGGAGGGAAACGAAAGGGTTTATATTTCTTTGTTTTAACAATATTTTGTTTATCTTTGAAAATAGTGCGCTTAGGCCTGTCGAGCAGCGATATAAAATGGCCGCCAGTTGCTAGAGTACGCATGAGCGGGGGACCATGTGATAGAGGAGAGAGGCTGTGGAAAGGGGATGATCACGTGCTGATGCTGAGAGGCTAAGATGGAAGTGTGGTCAAGGCTGTTGTGACCTTTCTGAGCAGATGTGTGCCAAGATGATCAGCAAGAAGCGTGAGAAGTCCAACTGAATCAATAGACGGAACTGTTAAACCCAAAATGTAGCAGAAAAAGATACAAATTGGACTGATCGAAACGGATGAGCAATTGCATGAACTGTGGGAAACGATGCTTGCATGGACATTCCACAAGGAACTGGTTAAGACCAGGAAGTTTGATTAAAATGTATATGGGCCTGAGTTTTGTCCAATGAGAAAGAGTCACGCCATGAAGAAGAAACATTTTATTCTGTAAGCTAGAATTAGGGTATAAGAAGACCTACTCTTGGTGGGAGGGGTTAGTTGCTGCGGGAGTTGCTGAGGTAGTTGCTGCGGGAGATGCTGGAGAAGTTAGATGCTGTAGATGGGTGAAGTTGCGGTTGCTGATGCTGACGAGCTGATGCTGCTGCTGCTATTTTTTATTTCCAGTTGAGTATAAGATGCTGCTTTAGGAGAACTTTTATTCCTGATAGATTTTTCATTTAGAACTATTAGATTTTCCCCAGACAGATAGATTGATCTTTTAGAGTTTTTACTATGACAACCTTATTTTTCCGTCTAATAAATATGCTTTGCAATTTCAATTTATTCTTATATTGATGATAAATGTAATGATCTGAATAATAAGCTTAACCTCATTTCCTGCGTTCAAAACTTTATATAAACTTTATTATTCTTTAAACAAATGACTCAGTGATTCTTTAGCTCAATGATTAAAATGAAATATTAAAGAGTTTATTGTGATTGAGCTGGTCTTAATCACCATCAACTGATTCCTACTAGTTGGTCCATCGACCAATGAGCGGAATACCTTAAAGCAAATGAGAAATATTATGTCATGATAAAAGAGGTAACCCGTTTCCTTCCAGCGAATCGTTTTTCTCCTAAGTTAATGACGGAGGAAATTCAGGGAATAAATGAGTAAGTGAATGTATATGCGGTGTTATGGGCCCCACCGTCATATGGATATAGTGTGTGTGTTAAAGGAAAAGTTGCACCTGGATGACCAAAGCATAATAGGAGAATAATTTTTATTGTTAGCGCTGGATCAGGTGATGCTCCCAAACCAGTCCCAGGATGCTTGTTTTCGGTCCAGGGAGAACCTGGCCTAGCAGTTCGGGCTGGGCTGTTCTCGTAGGGAACAGGGTCAATTCTGATTTGCATATGGCTGGGTCTAAACTGGAATGGCGTGGGTAGCAAAAAAACAATGGATTTAGGCCCAGATTTCTGTACTGGGGTGAATGTTTGACAATGATCAGCATTCTGTCCATCAATTGTTCTTTTTGCTTTTGTCAACCCGAGTGGGACGGTATGCCCAAATGTGGGTCCCATGCCCTCCATGCCACTGGAGTCAAGCTAGCCTGGCTGATGAGGGGGTGATGCCCTGAAACCTGTCCCAGGATGCTTGTTTCCAGTCCAGGGAGGACTTGGCCTGGCAGTTTGGGCTAGACTGTTCTCATGGGGAACAGGGTCAGTTCTGATTTGCATATGGCTGGGTCTAAACTGAAATGGCATGGGGAGCAAAAAAACGATGGATCTCTTTACTGGGGTGAATGTTTGACATTGATCAGCATTCTGTCCATCAATTGTTCTTTTTGCATTTGTCACCCTGAGTGGGACGTGCATGCCCAGATGTGGGTCCCATGCTCTCCATGCCACTGGAGTCAAGCTAGCCTGGCTGATGAGGGGTGATGCCGTGAAACTGGTCCCAGGATGCTTCTTTCAGGTCCTGGGATGACCTGGCCTGGCAGTTCGGATTGGACTGTTCTCATGGGGAACAGGGTCAATTCTGATTTGCATATGGCTGGGTCTAAACTGGAATGGCATGGGGAGGAAAAAAAACGATGGATTTAGGCCCAGATATCTCTATTGGGGTGAAGGTTAGACATTGATCAGCATTCTGTCCATCAATTGTTCTTTTTGCAATGCAGAACCTGGCACGCCCCAATGGACCTTTGGCTCTATTCAGGAGCCCACAAACCTCGGGGGCTGGGGAAGAGTTGGATTGGTGGTGTAGGTACACCTGCAGTTGCGGACAGTGAGGAACTGCTGGACGGGGGCACCCAAGTGGCCAGCTCCCCTGGATGGGTCTACGTGCTGGGCCACAATCATCTCCCTGGGACTCAGTGCAAGGTTGAGGCATTGGACTACGTTGTGGGTGGGTGGTGTCCTGCTGACCTCTCCCTCTTCCTTCTCTTGGTGGGGCCATGGAAGAGACCTGTAATGGTCCCATGACCTCTGTTGCCTGTCTCTTGTCGGTAGGTGCACACTAGATACAACAAGGGGACGGACAAACAACCCAGGCCCAGACTTCTCAGAGCTGCATCGACAAATACACAAGACCTGCAGGGGTGGCCGACAAAGAGTCCTTGGTGGCATCTACGCCAACTCAGTCCCCATTCTACAAGCGATTCAAGACTTGGGTTCTTCTCTGGAGAGGAAAATGGGTGAATTGAAAGTGCTGAGGCAAGACTTACACAATATGACCGCAAGAGTGGTAGAGGTCGTATCCCAACAACAGAAGACACCTACCAAATGTTACAAACCACTATTTCTGACCTTAAAAAAACTGTGCACCATCTTGAGCCGCAGGTGGATGATGTGAAGGGCTGCTCGTGACATAACACCATACGCATTGTGGGGGTACCGGAAGGCACAGAGGGGTCACCCCCCACTCAATCTGTAAGTACCTGGCTGACCTCCTGGTTGCCAAGGGAGGGACTGTATCTTGCTTCGCAGGGGAGAGGGCACACAGGCTCATGGCACAGAGACTGCCGCATGGAGCCCTGTCACACCCCATAATTGCTTGCATTTTTAATTTTGCCGACCATGGCAAGATTCTTAGGGCCTCATGGTTACAGGAGAATTTGATATGTGACTCTTCCCCTGTGATGGTCTTTCCCTGACTGCACAATTAAAGTTCAACAAGAGAGACATACTTTCCAGTCTGTCAAACAGAAGCTACGAGCGCTTCAGATTCAATACATGTTGCTCTTTCCTGCTGTTGGACTTGGCCCTTTTTGCAGGATCTTCCCTGAACTTTTTGCCTTCCTCCTAGTGTTTTTTCTGACCTGGTGTTGGTGGTTTTAGGACTCTGGGCACTTTATCACTGCTGTCCAGTGTAAAGTGCATGTGCTCTTTATGGTAAAACGTGGTAAGATTGGTCTACACCTGTTTGGCTAATTTAATTTACCTGTCAGCCCCCAGTAATGTGGTATCTCAAATACCCGGGGCCAGTAAATTAAATGCTTCTGGTGGGCTTGCAGCGCTGATTGCGCCACCCACCAAAGTAGCCTTTCAAACCTGTCTCAGGCCTCTGCCATTGCAGGGCCTGCGTTCGCAGTTTACTGCCGCTGTGACGTGGCACATAAAGTGGGTGCCACGTCTGTGACTCCCGTTTTACTACATATCAGTCACCCCTAAGGTAGGCGCTAGCTAGCCCTATGGGCAGGGTGCATTGTAGGTAAAAGGTAGGACATGTGCCTTAACTGTGTGGCATGTCCTGGTAGTGACAAACAGCCATTTTGGTTTCTCATTACTGTGAGGCTGCCCTCTCATAGGAATGCATTGAGGATTCTCTGATATATGCTTCAGTGGTAATTCCTGATCTGAGAGGAGTAGAGTGGTTAAGTTTGGTATGTTTGGAATAGTGGTAATAAATGCTGCGCAATGGTGTTCGCAGATTTATTATCACTATTATAGAAATGCCACTTTTAGAGGTGGGCATTTCTGTGTTCTATGTGTCTTTGTGCCTGCCTGATGTGTATTGCATGTCTGGCTCTGGAGTGACAGGGGCTGGGTGAGTCAGCACTAGGCTGAATAGGACAACCTGCATTTGGAATGGTGGGAGGAGTAGCACCTGGGACTGAATGGGACTGTGCCTGCCTTCCACAATGCTGGCTCCGCCCCCCTTTGGTGTGTCTGGGGCCAGAGCCTACACTGACAGAGGGGGTGGTGGTGCACCTTTAGAGAAAGGTGTGAGTGCCCCCAGATCTGGTTTGGACCGGGTGCAGAGCCCTGGACCAGGGGGAGAACAAAGTCATAAGGGGTATAAGTATTGGGGCTGTGACCCCATGAAAATAGGCTGCTGTGTGCTGACGTGGAACTGGTGGCCGGCAGGCTGCTGGACTGCTAGGAGGAACCGCCAGGGGACTGGGCTGCTGGGAGGTTGCTGCCTGTTGGGCTATGGGAAGGACTACCACCCTGCCTGGGGAACCCCTGTGCTGGCCTACCTGGGGACACCTTGCTGGTGTGCCCCTGTGAACTCCTATGACTCTGGAGGCTTGGCACCAGGCTGAGCGCTGTGCTTTATATCCTGCCCGGGACCTGGGCTGAGAGCGCTGGATTTATTGGAAACCCCCCTCCCCTTTTGCTTGGGGGAAACTCTTTGTCAGCTTTAGCGCTAGATTTATTGGAGGTGCCCCCTCCCCTTTTGCTTGGGGGAAATTCTTTGTCTGCCCGGTTCTAGGGCCATCGCACCTCCGTAAATCGCAAAAGGAGTGATACTCTTGTCCCAGGAGAAAGTAAGGCTCGACTGCGGAACACGAAGGAAGCAGTCTACAAAACCGGAAGTCAGGCAATTCGAGCCTGACCGTGGGCGGGGCTCCCATGAGGAAAGGGAGAGCCCCGCGTGTTGAAAAAACAAAGGAGACGTCTGTGAGGAGCGGCGTGCGCAGCCCGATCTGACACCAACCACGAGGGGGTCGCGGAGGAGTCCGGAGATGTGTCTGGACTTCTGAGGCTGCTGGAAGGTGAGCCGTGAGCTCCGACTGGCCGTGAGTTTGGCCGCCTCAGCAAGGAAGTCAGGCGAGACGGTGCCTGATGGTGGGCGGGGCTCCCCAGGAAGAGGAGAGCCCTGTGTGTGGCTGGAGTTGTGGGAGAAGCCCTGACAGGATCCTACGTCGCTTGTGGGCGGGGCCCTGGTGCCGAGAAGTAGCCGGAGCCTTGCGGGCTCCACTTCACAACTTTTCGCCTCCCGGCGCCTGGAGGAGAGCCGAGGAGGGCAGACAAGCTCGAGGGGCGCGGCAGCCGCCAGGTCAGTTGGAGTGGGCAGACTGGAGAATCCCCCGGGTGGAGTTTTCCGATCGGGCTCACCATTGCCAGCCAGACTATTGGAGGGGGCATTGCGCTGACCTTTGGGGAAATCGTGGGGCTGCCTCAACTCTTGGATGGGATCAAGGTCCCGGCCCCACTCAGAGCCGAATATGTCTCTTTACACCGCAAGCAAATACCACGCGGTAGGTTACAACGCGGACGTTACATCGTCCGCGTTGTTACCACGCATGGCTTTACATTGCAAGTTGTTTCTACGACTTGCACTAGATGGCGCGCTGGACTTAGGAATAGTATAAATTACTATTCCTAGTCCAGTTAGCGCAACAGCAGGGAATGTGTTGGATTTAAAATCCAACACATTCCCTGGTGTTGCACGCCATCTAGTGCAAGTCGTTGAAACGACTTGCGATGTAATGCCATGCGTGGTAACAACGCGGACGATGTAACGTCCGCGTTGTAACCTACCCGCGTGGTATAACCCGCGTTTAAACCGCTGTTTCCCCTCAGAGCCATAACCCGAGACCGGGAGCGGTCTCCTACGCGGGCAGCTGCCGATTTTAGTACACTGTTGGGGGAATTTTGGGAGTGGCATCACGGGGCGAGCCCAGTAGGGGCCCCGGATTCAGAGTTGCCACACATGTCCTGGCTGCACTTGGGGAGCTAGGGTGGAGGCTTGCTTGCCTCATGACCAGGGGAATAGGCTTCTGTCATTTGTAGGCTACTTTGCGAAGGGGTAGTATTGCCAGAGCCGCTGAATGTAATGGTATGTCACTGGGTGCAGTTTATGCCCTGAGGTGCTACAGGAAGCCTGCAGGCTAACGTGCAAGTGATGTGTACCTGGTGCACTGTAGGCATGATTTGATGATAAAGTGTGCACCTAAGGAATGAAATTAGGACGTTCACTGCTCATTAGGATGTTTACCTGATATGCTTATGCTAAGTGTACCTTTACCAGTAGTTACTGGTTGTTCTCACTAATTGTGATGGTTATGCCTAAAAGGGGCCTGATGTAATTATGATGTTCATGCTCAGGGTTTATACCTAATGTGGTTGATGCATAACGTGTTTATACTAAGTGCCTTACCAGTAGTCACTAGTTGTTTTATTACTTACCTGTTCTAATGGTTCTGACAGTGGCCCGATTGGCCCTGTCCTGTACATAATCCCCTGTAAAGTATTGCCTAGTGCCAGGTGGCACAGTGTATATTTGTGATTGTAATCTAATGTGTTTTCTGAGTAATACAAAGGCTATTTTACTTAACCTTGTGTGGAGTTTCTTTTGTGGTGTGCCTAGTGTGTCGCTGCTGTGTGAGTGTGTTGGGCAAACGCTTTACACATTGCCTCTGTTATAAGCCTGACTGCTCGTGCCAAGCTACCAAGGGGGTGAGCAGGGGTTATCTTCAGCGTGTAACTCCCTTGCCCTGACTAGAGTGGTGGTTTCTGCCTGGCTTAGGCGCAAGCCCTAGCCAACCAGAAATCCCCTTTCTAACACCTGCACAGCTGAAAGTTATATGTCAGACTGAGGCTTTTTTCTTCAATTCAGTTGAAGCGGCTTTGGCATGGCTGGAGGAGAGGCCCCCTTCTCGGCGTGCTGGGCCTTCCACACCCACACGTTCTGACACTGCAGGGCCAAGCCAGGGATGGGGGCAGTTGCGGCATCCATCCTGGTGCACAAGGAGGAGGCACCACTCTGCTGTTGGTACCGTGGATGCCGCAGAACCTTGCCGTTTGAGGTCACTGGATCCAGATTTAACACATGAAAGGGCTTCCCTTTCCCCGGCTGCTGCATAAGCTCTGGATCCCCACATATATCCAAGAAACTACAAGGGCTTGTTAAGCTTGCCTCCTATTGTGGAAGACTCAGGGCCATCAAAGTATTCTTTGCACTCAGACTGTGCCCTGCCGGGGAAATCACATCTCCTGCGCTGCATTTTTAAACTCTTTATTGGGGCCTCTAGACACGCTTTCACTGTCCAGGCTGTTTTGGCCCGACCAATGTGTGCTTCACCGCATGTCGCGGTGTTCGAAATCACCTGCTTTGATAAGAGTCGGCGCTGCCCGCTTGTCAGCTGGGCGCAGCGCACTCTGAAAGAGGTTCCTCCCCTGCAAGGATTAGGGCCGCCCGCATACGCCTATCCTGACCGGCACGAAGACTTGAGTGCCAATGAGGGGGTGTCTTGCAGAAATAATCATTGCCCCGCGGAAGCCTCCCTCAGGGCAGCCCCTCTGGAGAACGCAGCAGCCATGCAGCTTCACCGCTGCAACCTCTGAACTCCCCTCAGCGCAGCCCCTCTCTCGCCAGGAACACGATTGACAATGACCAGGGGGTAACGACATTGACACCCCAGCCCAAGGGGCTTCAGTGCGATGCCAGCAGAGAGGCGGTCCTGGTGAGTGCGCACCTTCCCAATCCCTCACAGTGGTAACTTCTTGGTCTGAGCGGTGCCGCCGCGTCCTTTCTCCTGAGCGGTCCTGCTGCTGACTTTGGACTGAACGGGCCCACTGTGCTCGTTGTGCGGCGGGATTCTGGTGCATGACTGGAGTGGTCCCACTGCTGACTTTGAACCGAGTGGACCAGCTGTCTGCATTGATGATATTGGCTGCACCCTGGTTTTTGTGAGGATCGCATGTTGGGCATTGATGGCATTGGGCACACCCTAGTCTCTTTGAAAGGCACACATTGTGCACTGATAACATTGGACATCCTAATTAACACCTGACAACGTGTACTCCCTAAGGAAGCCATTAAATGCCTTTCCCTTTCATTGGGGGAAATAGACACTAAAACTGCTTCTTGACCTGATTTATGTACATTTGATTATCTCTTGATTTACTGATGGGATTTTGTCGTTTTGGTCTTATTTAATCCAGATAAACAATCTCTACTTGTCTACCTTGGTGTGAAGTCCTTCCTTTGTGGTGTGTTTACTGTTACTGTATGAAGGTGTCGCACAAATGCTTTACACACAGCCTCTAATGATAAACCTGCCTGCTCTGTGCCAAGCTACCAGAGGGTGAGCACAGGTTAGTTACCTTTGGTGTGTAACCTACTTGCCCTAACTACAGTTGTGGGTTCTGCCTGAATTAGGTGCATACCCTAGCCAGCCAGAAACCCCATTTTTAACACATATCTTTGTAGATATGATACTTTCCTGCTCTCTCCATGTCATGCAATGAAGCAGAGCAACTTTGGGTGCTGTGCTGCATTGCGTGGAAGGCTTGGGCCCACGTTTACCTAGACTAAGCCCCTCACATGAATCATAATTAGGCATTCATTAAAACAAGTTACCTGTTCCACGTGCAGTGGCCATCTACCTATCTATGTGTCACTTTTCTCATGGAATTAACGTACACAAGCTGTGCAGTCCTTTGTCTCTTCACTCACCACTGAGGAAGGGAATGCAAAGTTAGGCATGGGAGGCAGGAATCTAATTTTTTTCAGGAAATAGTCTGGAGACGTCCATTGTAGATTTAGATACCATTGATTTCTCACTGCCAATTCTATGGTTGACCCTATGGTTGAATTAGTTTACTTTCTATATCATCTCTCATCATTCAGTCTTGTCTAGCTGTGCTTTGCACACTGATCCATTTAAGTTATTTAAATAAGCCACTCACCAAATATAAAAATAAAACAGGTTTTTTTTATTCCATTTTTTAGTTTGTTTTACATCCGGCATTTCTGTTGTGTTACTGTTTCTTCTTTTAATCTGGAAAGAAAAACTCATTCTCAAACTCAGGGAGGTTATTTGGGCGATTATCACCTGCCACACTTATGATGCCTGAAAACAACCTCATCTATGGATGTGTTTTGTGGAGCCGTATAATATATTAGTATATCCACATTTTGAGGAGAGAGACTGGCCCATCTGTCTGTGACAATTGCTCCTGCTGCAATAAATACACACTCCAAGGATGCACTGGCTATAGGAAATGCAAGATACTTTAATGAGTGCACCTGAGTTCTGCCAACTGTTCATTTTCCCCTTGCCAATAGGTCAAAGGCTCTTGAGCCAAGTAGCATTCTGTTTTGTCATCCAAGTAGTCTTGTACCATCTTCTTCATTGTTCTTCTTCATAGCTGTGGACACTGTCTGTTTCGGAGTTACTGTGCACTTAATTTAAATCCTGGAACATTCATAAAGCAACCCATTACAGATGATGGAATTGAAAATGATGCTGCTGGTGTATTTTAGTAGCAGGTCATTGTGCTACCCAGGGTGGGTGCTGCTGCTGTGGGGTTGTATGACGGAACAGCACAGGGAAATACTCTGCATGCCTTTACCACGCATTTTTCACCCCGCATTTTTTTTGGAACGCATATGGGTTTACAATGTATGCCTTTACCACGCATTGTTTATATATATATTTATATATTAAACCTTCTCCTTTGGCTCCTTTCGCTGGCATGGCGCTCTGGTTAGCTGTGCGTTACCTCGCGGCCGAGCCCGGTCGCCATTAATCCTCCACACACTTCCCAAGGGAAATAATAGGTCGCACTCCGGTTCGTGTTAAAAAAGCTTGCAATGCTTTTATTTTACCAAGTAGCAATTACTTCATATGGCAAACAACCAAAACCAACGCGTTTCGGTCTCAACTGAGACCTTGCTCACGGTAACGCCCCCTTTCCGGACACATGTTTTTAACCTTTCCTCAAGTCATTACATCATTTCCTGTGTCTCATGAATGGGGCATTATGGGTGTTGTAGTACAAAAATATATCACATTTTGCCATTAAAACTAAATACTTTTTCTTTCATCATAAATATTTCAAATATTTTTTTATATAAACTTTTAAACTTATTTTTCCTCCTATATACATGAATGTGGATTGATTTCATGTGTAAACTGGATTTACCTTTACATGTAGCAGGTTAGTCTCACATTTTATATTTTTATGGTAATTCGACTTCATTACCCATTTATACTCCTCAAATGGAGAGTATCAACCACTTTTTTCCAGAAACACCATTTCCTTAAAATATATAATTTTGTTATTAAAATCCACATTCTCATAAATAATCCATACAACTAAATTTAAAGAAAAAGTTGAAATAAACCAAAAAAGTTTTTTGAAATAATAAAATAAAATTCTCCTTAGAGAGTGAAAGGCTGACAGGACATTTTCTTCTAATATCACCAATTTTTACAAATGAATATAAAGTTCTTCACTTTGGTTAAGACCATACGGGGTGAGAGTTCGCAAATTCACAATGTGACGGGATTCTCTTTGTCTCAATTTTCTTTCCCTGTCACCTCCTCTTTCTTGTTTTTTTATATAGTCAATTCCATAAAACTTTAGCAATTTCCAGTTGCTTTCGTGGTTCGTTTCCATATGTTTAGCAACTGCATTGCTTCTGTCTTTGTGTATGGTTGCTCTTACATGTTCAAGTATGCGTTTTTTTAGTTCACAAATGGTGCTGCCTACATACCGTAATGGGCATGGACACTCAATTACATAAACAACATATTGACTTTTACATGTAATAAGATCTTGTATGTTCCATGATTTTCCGTCCGCCATTTGTACTGATTCAATGTTTTTGGCAATTTGACAAACTTTTGCAGTTGAAACATTTCTTGAAACCTTTACTTTGTAGCCACGTTTTGTTTTTCTCTTTTTGGAAATGACTATGTGTTAATCGGTCTTTCAGATTTCTCGCCCTTCTGTATGTTATATTAGGAGTCTTACCCATGATTTTGCTGGCAGTAGTATCTAATTGTAAGATTTTCCAATTTCTTTTGATGATCTGCTTTATTTGTTTAGATTCCTGGGAAAAAGTTGTTATAAATCTTATGGGTTCAGATTTTGAAATATTTCCCTCATTTGTTGATTTTAACTGCAATAAATCTTTTCTGTTTTTTTCATTTGCTTTTTCCCATCCTTTTCTGATTTGATTTTTCGGGTACCCTCTTTTTCAAATCTTTTTGAAGTTTGCAAACTGTTTTTCACCCACTCTTTTTGTTCTGAACAAATTCTTCTTAATCTTAAAAATTCTCCGTAGGGAATATTTTGAAATAAACTTTGTTGGTGAAAACCGCTTGCATGTAAGGTGGCATTTGTCGCAGTAGTTTTTCTATGCAGCGTTGTCTGGATTTGATTTTCCGAGATGTAAATTTCAGTATCCAAAAAAGTTACTTTTATTTTGCTCAGCTAATAAGTGAACTTGAAATTTGCTGGTGTTTGATTGAGTATATTGAAATATTCCTTGAATTCTTGATCTGAACCATCCCATACAATTAAAAGGTCATCAATAAAACGTAACCACAGAATTATCTTATTTAGGAATTTGTCATTCTCCGATGTATATAGGAGGAAAAATAAGTTTAAAAGTTTATATAAAAAAATATTTGAAATATTTATGATGCAAGAAAAAGTATTTAGTTTTAATGGCAAAATGTGATATATTTTTGTACTACAACACCCATAATGCCCCATTCATGAGACACAGGAAATGATGTAATGACTTGAGGAAAGGTTAAAAACATGTGTCCGGAAAGGGGGCGTTACCGTGAGCAAGGTCTCAGTTGAGACCGAAACGCGTTGGTTTTGGTTGTTTGCCATATGAAGTAATTGCTACTTGGTAAAATAAAAGCATTGCAAGCTTTTTTAACACGAACCGGAGTGCGACCTATTATTTCCCTTGGGAAGTGTGTGGAGGATATATTTATATATGTAAACAATGTATTTGTGGGGGGAGAACCCCCACACCCCAAACCTACCTTAAATGTGTGGTAAAGGCATACGTTGTAAAAGGATATGCGTTCTAAAACCATGCGTGGTAAAAAATGCGTGGTAAAGGTACAATGTGGTAAAAACCTTGTTGTAAAGGCTGTTTCCCCTGCTGTGGCTGCACCATGCTTTTAGACTCAGCCACCACTGCTCTCCAGAGGTTGAAAGCAGCACTTCGATTCTCATATGCCCTTGGCATCTTCCGTATCACCTGCTTTCTTGACAATCCACAACTTGTAAACTGAGACATGCACTGCACTGATGAACAAGGAATGAAAGTGAGTAGCCCTTTTTTGTATTGTAGGTCCAGTATTGTGGCACATATGTAATCTTTGGCAGACACAATCTCTTTTTGTAGCCTTTGATTTGGGTTCACACAAAGGATTAGGTGTTGTCCAAAGTAGCTGATTCTCCATATTTTGCTAATTGTCCTGCAGCAGGTTCAACAATGGGATGGTTTGGCTCATTGTACAATCCTTCTTGCTGACTTCCTTTGTCAAAATCTCAAAGTCAATAGCTTTTGCATCAGGCACTCAACTAACCGCCATTTCTCAGACTCCGTTGTCATGGCTTTGGCAGTTGCATATCCTGTCCTCCTTAGTATATAATCATTGACCGAGCTGTACTGCTCAAACAGGCGTTGCAGCATGTAGAATGTGGAGGTCTAACGGGTTATAAACTCCTGTCTGAAGGGACTCTAGTAGCATGCTGAATGATCCTCAGTGTTCTTCCAGGTTTGGAAGGAATGAATGCAATGAGTGCCAATCCTGTGGCAGGTGACCAATATGTTTTTCTTTACCTATTTTTCGAGGAAGTCTAGCACAATTAAGTTGATGCAACGTGCCAAACACAGGACTCTGAAGTCAGCCTTGGCTTTCAAAATATTCCTGTTACTGTCCATGGCAATAAATCCAATGCAGATCGGCCATTCACAGGCTTTGGTATTAAAGGATGCTGTCTGTGAATGTTTCATGGTGATCATTGAAACTGTTCCATGCCTACGAATGCTGATGCTGACTTAAGTTAAATACAAAGATGTTCAGTTCAGAGCAGAACATGCCTCTGACATGCAGATGTTGAGTTAGAGGTGATACAGAGATAGTTATTACAGAGTAGTACATACCTCTGACGTGGTAATGTTGAGTAGGCGTGGATACAGAGATGTTCATTTCAGAGTAGCTCACACCTCTGATATGTAGAGGCTGAGTTAGTACAGATACAGGGATGCCCATTTCAGTGAAGTGCTGTCAGAGGTGAATACAGCACTGAAATGAACACTTTTGTATCCACACCTGCTCACCATAGGCATGTAAGAGGTGCCTGCTGCTCAAAAATGAACATCTCTTTAGCCAGTGTCCACACAGAGCCAGAACCTGAAGAGCTTGCTGGGGTGGAGCAAGGTGTTTGTGTTTGCTTTCCCTAGAGCAAGCTGGGGCTGTGGTAGGGACGGGGTGGTGCAGGTTTCTGGGCTCTTGTAAAGATTGAACCAGGTGATGTATGCAAATGGTACTACTTGACTCAGAGCTGGTTGAATAGAACTGATCTACACTTCCTCTTTGCCACCCTGCACATGAAAAATCACTGGCTTTTGACAACTTTCCTTTTGCCTTGCCACCTGTGGTGGAACTCATGGGCCAATCTACGTCACAACCATCTGATGAGGGGCTTCCCTTCAATTGAGGAGATAGCAAAGACAATGGACCCGATTTATCAAGGTTTTGCACTGCCCGTGTGCCACGCAAGGGAGCACAAGGGCAATGCAAAACCTATGTGAGATTGAACTAGCTACATAAGGTCACATTGCGTGGCCCTGGATGGCTTGATAAATCTAGGAACGCAAGGCAGTGCAAATCGCTGTTGGGACACAGCAACTGTTGGGGCCGCTTGCTTCTGCCACGCTGCCATACCACCCTGGTGGGACTCCCTGTCCCAGGGTGCAACAAGCCCGGATCACGGCTGCAGCTGTTCGGGGGAGGCATGGCTATCTTGCGCTCAAAGCGCTGAGTCAACCCCCGCAGCGCAGGCTGCGCGCGGGCCGCACCCGGGCCAAGGGCGGGTCTGTCAGTGCCCGTCAGAGTCCGGAAGAGGCTGGGCTGAGCCACCCCTCGAACATTTGTCCTTGGACTCTGAGGTACTGTTGGGTCTTGATTAATGTAATACCCAATAGGGGCTAATTGTAACAGCTAATGTGCAACAGCCTTAACAAGCTGTGTGGTGGCTGCTTGGCAAGGAATTATATCCGGGACAGCCCTTCGAGCTTTAATTGATGGCAAAAAGAAAGGAGGTAGAGGGAGGGGGTGGGTCGGGTATAGGAAAAGCTAAGAAGGCCAAGAAACTCCTTAAACACGCAGGGAGTGACTATGTTCTTGATCGTATAGATAGCCTCTTGGTTGAGTGTGAGGGTATTCTAGACACAAGCGCAGAAGGGTAAAGGATGCCCCTAGCACTATTAACAGTCGTTCCACCTGCACAAGCTCCGGTGCAACATGCACCATCCCAAAGATGTTTGCGAAGCCCAAGGACAAGAGTAAATTTACACCTACAACAAAAGAGATAAGCTTATACTTAGAAGAAGTAGTTACATCACACTCTGATACACATCCACATGATACTGCTGATTTGACAATTGCATGCAGCAATAGATTTGCCTTTTTGCAAAGCCTTAATGAAATAGACGATAGTTGAGAAGGTGATTCTCTTTCAATTCAAACTAATAACGCTCCAGTGCATGTCCCTAGTACCTATGACTCTGTTAGTGAATTAAAAAAAGAGGCTAATGCCCTGAAATCTATGATTGGTGACCTAATGGGGATGATGAAGGAGCTACTGGCCTTTAATAAGCCAGCCCCCTCATACTCCGAGGTCCAGACAAACCTGTTTAATTCATTTGTTGCTAGGAAAAAGCACAATCCAGTTTCCGGTGCTTCGAAGGAGGCCCTGGTTATCATAACGAGCTTATTGGTAGAACAGGAATAAAAGGGCTCAAGAAACGGGGCTAGAAATGGGGGCTGCTTATTTAAATCAAATAATCCAGCTGAGCTGGGTGGGAGTGCGGGCCATGGGGAGACCTGGTATGCTGAATCCTTTAATAGTAATAGTTTGGAGCGCAGACTCCTCCCAAACTTGTACCCAAGATCTCAAAATTCTTGCAAAGTGTTTATGACCAATGTCCCAAAATATACTCCTCAAAAAGGTTCTGAGGGTGAGTATTCTTTGAAGAACAAGGTGATTCATTGGATACGGCATGTGAGAAGGTGCAGGTCCCTAATCAGAGAGGATACAGTCAAGGTCAGAAGACATGAGGTCCCATATTCCGCTACTGATTGTATAGAGCTGACACTGTTTAATGAAAGGCTGGCCGAGAATTATGATAGCTTTAGAGTTCAGAACTTGCCCCCTCCAGCACCTTCTGTTATACAATGTAGACGCAGTCCAACATCTGAAGACCATTTCCAAGTGGCATGCAGCCACGCAAAAGGATTGGCACTTGAGTCATCCTTGGGGGAAAATTATTGACTTATGGCGCAAAGTGGCAGGGCTGTTGGTCATTACACTAGTACCTAATTAGAAACACCATTAAAAGCCTGTATGCAAATTTTGGCCTCCCTAAATACTTCAGATTTATTAGGGGCAGGTAGTCCCTTCCCGGGTAAAAGGAGTAAACAGGGGTATCAGGGTACTGTCAGGACTACTCCGCTAATTCTGACAACGAACAAACCAGATAAAGACTGTAACCCAGAAGGTAACATTGCAAAGAATGTCGATTCTCAGAGGTATACTGTATAGAGAATTGTGATTAAGGAGGCTTGCATTATGCATAACCTTTGATTAACCACTTCTGAGCAGCATCTTAAAAGCTTCAAAGAACAACATGAAGTCACAATAAACCAGAACTCCCAACACTATATAACCCATCAACATTCCAGGCTCATCCTCTTTTGTTTGCTGCTTCTGAGCAGATAAGTATACTCTTGTCTTATTATGGATTATATCTGTCTTTAACTTAAGTTTATTATAATATTTAAATACTGGGAATTTAAAGGTATTTTGACTGTAAGATTATTGTCTTGAATGGCTATTTGTGTTTGTGAGGGGAAAAACCCAATTTTCGGGTATTTGAGATTGATTGTAAGTTGTGTGCAAGAGATCTTAAGTGTTTTGATGTTCGAGTGAGGCAGGAAGAAGAGTTTTTTAAAGTGAGGCTTTTGGTTTAAATAAAGAGTTAGGTATTAAATTCAATTGCTTACAGTTGGTTGGCGCGCGAGCAGGCATCGTTTGAATCCTGCTCGCAGTGTACACGCGCGGTCGATTGGTTGGCGCGCGGGCAGGCTTCGTTTCTATCCTGCTCGCGGCATCTGTTTGATCGCGCCCGGTTGATGCAAATTCTTGTGGGGTCTTGCGCTCGTACGGAGGCAAAGTATTTCCTCGAGGGAACACGGATTACGCGTCTGTCTCGGAAGGAAATAGTGCTTATTACAGGAGCGCATGACGACGCAGGCAAAGTTAGTTGCCTAGCAGCGTGAAACTGAAGCAGTAGACTGTGACAGTTAATTGCTGGCCGATACCAATAAGACGTTTTCTTAATGATTTGGTGAAAGAAATAATTTGATTAAAGGAAAATGAGTGAAAATGGAAATATAGAGAAGGAAGGTCATGAAGAGTTAATTAGAAGATTAATAGAAAAAGAGTTGGGAGACAGGTTTAGTGAAACAGTGGAGAAAATAATGAAGAAAAAAAAAAGAGGTTTAGAACAGGTAAAGGAAGAAGAATACTGGACATTATCTGAAGAATACGGGGTTCAGATTAGGGGACCAGGAGGAAAATATTTGAAGAAAACAAAACATAGCGAGATAGTTGCTATGAGAGGCAATGAAAATAAAAATAAAGCAGGAGCTTCAGGTTCAGGTGTCCCAAGCGGCACGAAAGAGGTAGGTAAACCCTGCGAGAAAGAAGGGCGATATGCCAACCTGGCCAGATCAGAAATATATGGATGAATATGTTTTGGATTTAGGGTATGATGAGGATGAAGATGAGTTTTCTGAATTGAATAAATCAACTAAATCGGAATTTAGGGACATTAAGGATCCTTTGGGTGAGAAATTGTTTAATCCAATGCAAATACGTCATGCAAGAAGCTCTGAATGGTGGCCATTGGGTCACGTGGCAGAGTATTTCAAACATTGGATTAGACATCCATTAGAAAGAGCTGAGAGGAATCTCATGCGAGTAGAGTGTTCACGGTTGGTGATTGATGTGAGTAGTGGAAAAGAAAGAGAAGGGGTGGAGACCCATAATAAATTTAAGGGAGTTGAATTATTTTGTGATTTACAGACGCTTCAAGATGGAGTGAATCCATCTTTTAAGAGACATTTTAGTGGGTGGAGATTGGTTGGCAAAGATAGACTTGAAAGATGCTTATTTTTCAATAGCTATGGCAAAGGAGAGTCAGCATTAACTACAATTCGGATGGGGAGGCCAGTTGTATCAATTCAAATGTCTTCCTTTTGGTCTGTCGTCTGCACCATGGTGTTTTTCAAAGGTTTTGAGACCGGTTGTAGGTTATTTAAGAGAAAGAGGAGTTCGACTAATAGTCTACCTGGACGACATTTTGTTGATGAATCAGGATATTACGAGTTTGGAGGAGAATCTGAAGATGGTACAAGACCTTTTAGAAAGGTTAGGATTTGTAGTGAACCTGGAGAAGGCGAAGTTGAAAGCAGAACAGAAAACGGAGTTCTTGGGATTTATAGTGGACACAGTGGAAAAGAAGTTAGAGTTGCCAGAAAGGAAGATTTCTTTGATTAAGAGAGAAGTGAAGTCTTTACTGAAGAAAGACTTGGTGACTTTACGACAGTTAGCGAGAGTGATTGTACTTTTGTCATCATCAATTCAGGCAGTGTTTCCGGGACCGTTACATTACAGAGACTTACAGAGAGTGAAGAAGATAGCTCTGAGCAAAGGGCTATGGTGTGGAGACAAGGTGGGGTTAGATGCAGAAGCAAAGGACGAATTGGTGTGGTGGCTGGAAAATTTAGAGGCATGGAATGGACGGGAAATTGATTGATGTGAAGGAGACCATGACCCCAAACTTGGATTCTAACCTCATTACTTACCTTTTTAAGTTGGGGCATGACCCAAGAAAAGGATTAGAAAGATCTTTAAAACAATATGAGGATAAATTGTTGGACATCCTAGGGCCTGTGGCCAGAATTTTTTATATGGTTGAAGAATCATACTTGAATGGAACAGAAATTTATATCAGTTTGTTGAGGGGCTGGAGCCAAAGAGCTATTTGTTTCATTGGAAACGCAAATGCGGGTTTAATTGCAGAAAGGAGAAAAGCAGTACTTATTAGAATTAGCCCTAAATTAGGAGATTTCAGGAAGAAAGAATCTAGTGAAGAGTCGAAAGGACTCTTATTTGGGGAAGGATTAGTGAAGTCTCTAGGTAAGCATGTGCAGACTTTCACTGCTTTAGACAAGGCTCATAGCTCTATGAGAAAAGTGTTTGGAGACGGGAATTTATATGGCAGGGCCGGAAGACGAGGCCAGTCTTTCGGCCGATCTTATTTTAGAGGCCAATATTATCAGGGAGGATATTCCCAAGGAAGAGGAGTATTTAGAGGTAATGGATCAGCATACTCCGGAAGTTTCTACCCACAACGGGGTAGAGCAGGAAAGAGCAGAGGAGGTCGTGGAAGGACTGGGTCTCATGCAGGGACTCAAGCAGGACATCAAGGTGAGTATGAAGAGTGTAACTGGTTCTATCCGGAAAAATACAGGAGGAAGACTAAGGTTATTTATAAGAGTGGGAGAGCTTAACAAAGGATATGTGGGTGATAGAAACAATCAAAGGACATGTGATAGAATTTGGCATGGAACCAATTCAGAGAAAAGAACCAAGGGAGATAATATTTAAAGAAGAAACAAAAAAGATTATAGAGCTAGAAATAAAGGAGATGTTAGAGAAAGAAGCTATAATAAAGGTACCCGAGGACACTGGCGTAACGAAACTTGAGGGGGCCCCCCTGCAAGAGACGTAGAGGGGCCCCCTCTGGACTAAATCATGAGCTCTCCCACCAGAGTAGTGTGCTGAGGTGGTCCCCTGGAGCTTGGGGGCTGCGGGGGCCAGTGTTACGCCACTGCCCAAGGAACAAAAAGGGTTTGTAAGTACCCTTTTTGTAGTGGAAAAGAAAGACAAGGGGTAGAGACCCGTAATAAATTTAAGGGAGTTGAATTATTTTGTGATTTACAGACACTTCAAGATGGAGGGAATCCATATTTTAAGAGACATTTTAGTGGAAGGAGATTGGTTGGCAAAGATAGACCAGAAAGATGCTTATTTTTCAATAGCTATGGCAAAGGAGAGTCAGCATTATCTACAATTCAGATGGGGAGGCCAATTGTATCAGTTCAAATGTCTTCCTTTTGGTCTGTCGTCTGCACCATGGTGTTTTTCAAAGGTTTTGAGACCGGATGTAGGTTATTTAAGAGAAAGAGGAGTTCGACTAATAGTCTACCTGGACGACATTTTGTTGATGAATCAGGATATTACGAGGTTGGAGGAGAATGTGAAGATGGTACAAGACCTTTTAGAAGGTTAGGATTTGTAGTGAACCTGGAGAAGACGAAGTTGAAGGCGGAACAGAGAATGGAGTTCTTGGGATTTACAGAGAACACAGTGGAAAAGAAGTTAGAGTTGGCGGAAAGGAAGATTTCTTTGATAAAGAGGGAAGTGAAGTCTTTACTGAAGAAAGACTTGGTGACTTTACGACAGTTAGCAAGAGTGATTGTACTTTTGTCATCATCAATTCAGGCAGTGTTTCCGGGGCCGTTACATTACAGAGACTTACAGGGAGTGAAGAAGATAGCTCTGAACAAAGGGATATGGTATAGAGACAAGGTGGGGTTAGATGCAGAAGCAAAGGAAGAATTGGTGTGGTGGCTGGAAAATTTAGAGTCATGGAATGGACGGGCAATATTTGGAACTTGTCCGGATTTTGAGTTGGAAACAGATGCGAGCAACTTAGGTTGGGGCACAAGATTGGAGGAACAGCAGACAGGGGGGAAATGGAAGGAATGCGAGAGAGTGGAGCCCATACATTGTTTGGAATTGAAAGCAGGAGAGTTGGCGATTCGAAATTTCAGAGATCAAATAAAGGGAAGTTCGATATTGTTGAAGATGGACAATATGACTGCAGTGACTTACATAAACAAACTAGGAGGGAGCAGGTCAAAGAAGTTGTCAGAGTTGGCAAAAGATGTCTGGAGATTTTGCATGGAATTGAAGGTGAATGTGACAGTGCAATATTTACCAGGGAAGGAGAATTTGGTAGCGGACTGGAATTCAAGGAACTTAAAAGATTTCAGCGATTGGAAGCTGGACCAGAGGGTCTTTCGGATGATAGAAAAGGAATTGGGACCATTGGAGGTAGATTTATTTGCATCTCGATTAACGAATCAGTTGGGCATGTATGTGAGTTGGAAACGGGATCCAGGTGCGTTAGCAGTGGATGCATTTACTCTGAATTGGAAGGGAATGAGAGGGTATTCTTTCCCTCCATTTTCAATGATCCAGAGGGTATTAATGCAAGTGAGGAAACAGAAGTGCAGGATAGTTTTGTTGACTCCGTTTTGGATAACTCAGGCTTGGTACCTGTCGGTAATGGAATTGGCCATAGAGGATCCTTTTTAACTGTTAGCGGAGAAGGGCCTTCTAGGAAATGTGGACGGGTTGGAGCATCTTCTTGTAGAGTCAGGGGTACTCAACCTTCTAGTTTGGAGCATTTCAGGAGATCAGTTTATCAGGAGAGGCTTCGGACTTATTATATGAATCTTGTCAAAAGGAACTAAGAAGAGATATGCAAGTGCGTGGAAGGTTTCTTTACGCTGGTGCATGGAAAGGGATTTGGATCCCGTTGAGGCAGATGAGGTTATGATTGCAAATTTTTGGGTGGATTTGTTTAAGAGAGGTTTGAGTTATAGGACAATCAACTGTTATAGGTCAGCAATTGCTGCTGGTCATTCTCTGGTTGAGGGGGTGTCAGTAGGCAAAGTACAATTGGTTTGCAGGATTATGAAGGGTATTCGTTTGAAGAAACCACCAGGTACAAGGTATAATACTTTGTGGGATGTTAGTTTGCTTTTCAAATTGTTTGAAAATTGGTAAAGTAACAGATATTTGACAGTAAAACACTTGCCATGGAAACTGGCTACATTATTATGTTTGATATCCTTCAGGAGAGTATCAAATGTTAAAGCTTTAGATATTTCAGGTAGTTTTACCATCCGGAGGGTGTGTTTTTTAAAATTAAAATGCGAACAAAAACAATGACAGAAAGGATTTTTTATCCAAGATTTGATGAGCACCCAAAATTGTGTGTGTAAAAGTGTGTTAGAGAGTATGAAGCGAGAGTAAGTGAGTCAAGGTGTGCTGGTATGGATCAGCTGTTAATTACATATGTCAAACCTTATAAAGCAGTGTCTGCAGCGACAATTGCAAGATGGGTGAAAGGAACTATGCGTGAAGCTGGTGTGAATTTAGAACGATTTACAGCACATTCCATTTGTGGTGCAATGGCTTCAAAGGTGTATGGAGCAGGAGGTAGTTTGAGTGAGATTTTGAAGCCAGCAGATTGGTCGAATGGTAGAGTGTTTCGGGATTTTTATTTCAGACCAGTGGAGCATGTTTCGGAAGGAGTTTTAATGAACTTTAAACATGCTTAATGCTAGCCTCCTGTCTTGCCATAAAATGTCGATTCTCAGAGGTATACTGTATAGAGAATCGTGATTTTATTAAAGACAAGGAGGCTAGCATTATCCCTCCCTCCCACCCTAAGAGTGGAGGAAGGGTTAACATTTTTTTCAGATGTTGTAGTTTGGTTTAAATGGATGGTAAATTAGTTAGTTTGTTATTGGTTTATATCTGATAATATTATTTTTTAATTTAGATGGACAATGAGTTTAAAAGAAGAACAGTAGGAGTAGAAGGAAAAGAAAGAAGACGTCAAAGAGGAAACAGAAACAAAAGAGGATAAGCCTGGAATGTATCCCAGAAGGTAACATTGCAGAGAATTACATAATACAACGCCCTAATGATCCAATCCAAAAGGAGAAATCATCACAATTCTCGATGGTCTTATGGAATGTGTCATGTATCAAGAGCTAATTGTCTCTTCCGCATTGGAATGAGTTTATTGAGAAGTTTGATATATGTTTATTCCAAGAGACCTGGAGCACTGTTCCAGCACACAAGGCAGGCTTTGCTAGTTATTTTGCTCCGGAAATCCAAAATAAAATGGGATGCCCAGCGAGGGGCTTACTAATATGGGCTAAGCTTAGTCTTTGTTGTAGTATATCACAACTACCCTCAGATACTCCAGACGTCATGGGAATTCGCCTTAAGGGCTACACAGGTACTACCATTGACATCTATAATGTCTACGTGAGAGGCACCAGGGGGGGTAGACCCTCAGTGACCATCACAAAATTGGAGGAGCTTCTGGGCAAGAGAAACCCCAATTCCCTTCTTAATAATAGCAGGTGACTTCAACGTTACATTTGAACTGCTCGATAGGGTGGAGATGGTTGAAGCGCAAGTGGAAAAGAAGCAGTGGATGGTCCCCTTACTGGATCTTAAACCGGTAAAAGGGTGGTCCCAAATAGTACTCCAAGTTAAAGTCATGACTAGGGAGTTTAGTCTTAGGGCAGCCAATGGCAGGACCAAATCTGATAAGCTGGGTGCAAATACCTTTAATAGACTTGACGGTCAAAGCGGTATCGATGGACCTGAGACTCTGGCATAAGGTAATGGATAGGACTGCAGGAGAAACAACTGATAGTGATCACAATCCTCTCTGCCTTACAATGTTATCATTGTGGGGTGAAGCATCTGTACTGCTGAAGACCCAGTGGCTGGCAACTAAAGAGGTTCGGCCAACAAACGATAATTGCACGAAATATCTGCCGATCAAGATAAGCTTAAGAATATGCAGATGGAGCTGCTAGCCTGTACAGCAGAAGTTGCAGCATTAAAGGCAACCCAGGAAGGGAGGTTGGAAGTAACAAATGCTCATTGCCTCTTTTTTGAGCGCTTAGGCTCTCATTTTACTGTGGCAACACACATAAAGAACTCATGGCCCACCAACAAGAGTGTACAAACATGGTACAACAAGGCTTGTAGGCACTCCAGATCCCAACTAATAAAAGGGACTCAGAGGGGACTCGAAATGCTGGGAAAGCTTACAGATTAGAACTTTGGAAAGCTAAGAGGGACTGGGATGACGGTAGGTGGCAGTCCCTTAGGGGCGCATGCCAAGCTAGGGATAGTAAAACGTTCTGGTCTCTGGTGGTGTGGGGTAACAAGTCTGGACCTTTAGAACCTGAAAACCATATCTCAGCTTCTGATTGGCACGCCCACTTTTCTAGCCTTTATATTGACCATGAAGCTCTAAGTGCTTTGGCTGTACAACCTAGAAGGTATTCCCAAATCAATGGGGTTTTCTTCACTTTAGAGGACATAATGACCGCAATAAGTACAATAATCCACCCATTGGCACCGGGACCCGATGGGATACCTTGTGATCTTTTTCTTTGGGATACCCTAGGTTGGACACAATACATGCATGTGTTATTTAATGCCATAGCTGATGGTGCCCCCATCCCAGGATCATGGAGAGGAACAGAAGTTGTGCCACTGTTTAAGAAAGGTGATAAGTCCCACCCTTGCAATTATAGGCCAATTAGTCTAATTGACTCGATTCAGAAAGTTTTTAGCAGGGCACTCTTGCATAAAATACAGGCATGGTTAAAGAAAATGAAGTCCTATCCCCATACCAAGCAGGTTTTAGAGAGAAAACAGGGACCGTTGGTCAGGTGTTCCGCTTCCTTTTACTTTGTTGGAAAACAGTGACAATTGGAAAGGGTAGTGTGTATGTTGCTTTCATGGATCTCAAGACTGCATTTGACCTAGTTCCGAGGCAGAAACTGTGGCAAACCCGTAGGGACATAGGTATGCCAGAGGAAATTGTAATCATGTTGATCAGTCTGCATGAAGGAAATGTATCCAGGGTAGTCAAGGTCAGCTTTCCGACCCAATCCCTGTTAACAGGGGCGTGCGCCAAGGCTGTGTCCTGGCTCCAACGCTTTTCTCTCTATTTATTAACAATGTTGTACAATTCCTTACAATACATCTGACTGATGCGCCCATGCTAGGGGGTAGTAACTCTCCTTTTTTGCAGATGACACACTGCTGGTGTCTAAAACACCGGGAGTGCTACGGCGGCTTCTTAATCACTTTGAAGAATTCTGTGACGCCAAAGGTTTAGTAAAAAGCATAAGTAAAACCAAGTTTATGGCCCTAAACCCCCATAAATCCTATCGGGGATGCCCCTCTCTTGGGGGAACGCAGCTTGAGAGAGTCAGTGACTTCGATTATCTAGGCCTAAAGCTGTCGGATAACTTGTCATGGAAACCTCATATATCAAAGATAGTTTTAAAACATAGTTGATTGGGGTCTTGGGAAAAGAACATTGTTTATCTCACACCAAGCCGGTTGGGCCGGCCTTGCAAGTGTATGATGCTAAAGTGGTGAGTTCTGTGATGTATGAGGCAGAACTATGGGGCATGGAGCAATTAGAGGAGCTTAGTAGCTCAGACCGAAAATCCTTAGGAGACTAGGAATGTTACCCCAGAGTACCCCCCTCATGTTGGACTTGGGCAGACATTCCACCATCACCAAAGCAAAACTGCGTCCCCTGCTGTTCTGGTTAAGTGTTAAGTCGACCCCTGAATTATTGCCATATGCCCGTGCTTTTGAGAATGTAATATGCAGGGATACTGCTAATAAAATCAGCTGGCTAAGACGAGTCAAGAATTCGCTTATGGCTATTGGGTTGGGGGATATCTGGAAAGTCAATGACCCCTCTTTGCTCCCCCGGAAATTCGAAGTAAAGGAATCCTATGGGGAGTGGGTAACCCAGGGGGACATAGCAGCAGGGCATGGGGGAAGCTTACCTTAGACTTTATTGCCCATAAACTGGTTCGTTCCCTGGAAGGCTATTTAAATCTCATAGAACTCCCAAGGGACAGGAAATTATATATCCAGTTCAGGATATATAAGGCACCTTGCCCTTACATGATTTCACTGGAAAATGGAACAGCGGCACTGAGCCTACATGTAGTTGCCCTGGTTGTAAAAACTATCAAGAAACTTTAGCCCATGTAATGTTCGCTTGCCTGCTGTATGCGTCGCCGAGGAAAAACTGGCTGACCCCGATCTGTAAGCAGCTGGGAACCGACAACTATAGGACTGCGCTGAAAATTCTGAAGTCTGATGCCAGACCACTGTTTGCGTGTGCGGTGGCCAAGTTCCTGGGCCAAATGTGAGGCAACAGGAGTAGGGCCCAGAGGGTGAATGACAGTTGATTTTATACAATGATTTTAACAGGTTATGAGACCCTTAGTATCCGAGGAATGGTGGTTTACACAGTTAAACTTAATGCACTATGCTGTAGCATCCTACAGTTCTACTGTACACATCATCTATGGCCACCAACATGTAATGCTGCTGGGCGGTTCTGAGGAGTGGAGGCTTACATGGATATGATTTAATGTATTACCTGTAAATGTTTCATTGTTTGTATGTATATTTTATATATGGCCATTTTTCAAATAATATAGTTGGCCAGTTTTTATTGATCTTATTAGGTTCTGGATTAATTTATGCGTTTCATTGTATTATATAATGCCGAAATTTGCACGTTTGAGTGGAACGTTTATGACAAGACGTCGAAATAAAGTAAATATAACAACAACAGCAAATCGCTGTGTTACATTACTTCGCCCCAGGGAGGCATTCCATGGGTGGGGTGGGGTGGGGGTGTTCCCACACATCCACCCATGGATTTTGGCACCATTCCCAAGTTTATCAGTAGTGGGAGACCTGGGAATGAGTCAAAATGTTCTGATTCCCCAGGTGAGGTGAAACAAGGAGAAATATATTTGTTTTCTCCTCGTTTCTTCCTCTTTCTTTGTGTCCTGCATTTTGCAGCACACAAAGAAAGAGGAAAATGCCTCTAAAGATTGCTTTTGTGCTGGAAGGTGTCTCTTCCTGCACAAAAAACAATCCTGCCTACAACGCAGGCATCCCTGCACCATGATGCAAGGGTGCCTGTATTGGGGCTAGGCCGCTTATTGTGCGCCAGCGCAGGTGAAGAGGACAGGAATGCGCCATATCTTCATAGATATGGCGCATTCCTGCCCTCCCTCTTTCACGCAGTGCAGCAAGGTGTCTTTCTGCGTTGCACTGCATGAAAGTTTGATATATATGGCCCGGTGTGTCCAATGGAAGAGCAGTCACAAAAGTCATCTTTGCAACAAACTCAACTTCCTGCTCTGCTCCTACCTCTTGAAGGTTAAGTGTAGCTGCTGAGTTTCCTGGGAAGATTTTGTTTGCTGCTGGGACAATTTGATATGAGACTCGCTGTGCTCGACCATGAATACAGTCACTGCAGCATTCAGACACATCAGTTTTGGCTTTTGTTGTGGTGGTACCAATGTTGAATTGGGGATTATCCTCCTCACATAGTCTACATGCCCAGAAGAGGGTGCAGCAAGTACACTGCGTTGTTGGAAAGTAGTGAGTGCTAGCTGCCAGTAGTGGCAAGATACTTCTCCTCACTGGCCCCTTTCTTGGCATGAGCTTGCTTCCTTGGGACCATGTTCTTTACTTCTTGTATTGTTGGTCAGCAGCACAAGCAGGAGCACTGAGCAGAGAGGACTCTGATTTCAGCTAAATCTCAGACCTCTTTCCATCTCATATCCTCTTCTCCAACTGCAGGCAATAAAAAATAAGAAGGAAGAGAGTGAGACTTGGCAATTCTTGTCACTGCAAGTCATCATCGTCATCATCATCTTATAACAATATTAAATAAATCAATTCACTTAATATAAAGATACCTGGTGCCAGATATATCAAGGGATTGCGATGCTCTTGCTCACACAAGGTGACGCAAGGGCAACGCATAGATTTTCCAAGTCATTCAAGGCACCCTTGCGTGGTCCTGCGTTGCTTGGTAAATCTGGAGTAACAAAGGCAGCGCATGTTGCTGCCTGGCATTACTCTGCACTGGGGGGCATTCCATGGGCGTTGTGTGGGTGCTCCCACGCATCCACCCATGCCTTTTGGCGCATTCCCAGATTTACAAAGACTGGTACACCTGGGAATGCATCAAAATTGTACGCCTTCCTAAGAGAGGGCCAACGAGAGGAAATATCTTTATTTCTCTTCGTTGATTCCTCGTTCTAAGGATTGTTTTGGTGCAGGAAGGTGTCCCTTCCTGTATAAAAACAATCCTCCCTGCAATGCAGACACCATTGCACCATGGCACAAGTGTGCCTGTGTTGGTGCTAGGCAGCACACAGCGCGACAGCACAGGGAAAGGACAGGAATGCGACATATAATGTTAAATATGGCGCATTCATGCCCTCTATATTTGACGCAGTGCAGCAAGTTGTCTTGCTGCATTGCGCTACATCAAATAATGACAAATCTGGGCCCTGGTGTTCCTCCAGGGTCCATGGGCACCCTATGGGAGGCAGCAGGAGGTAGGGAAAAACTGATTATATTAATTTAAAAAACCTGGTGTTCCTCCAGGGTCCATGGGGCTCCCTACGGAAGGCAGGCACAAATAGAAAAAAATAATTTAACATCAACACCCATGAACTACAGACTACTAAAATCAGCCACAAGCACAAATAAATATAACAGGAAATATATATAACAAACAAAAAGTGAATAAAAATAACATGGGCTCCTTAAGGGTCATAGTCATAACACTCAATACTCCTATTCACCTAGCAAAAGGCTTTTAAAATGGTATAAAATGATTACTAATCAGACACACACACATACACTGCTTCCACAAAGTGGTAGTGGCCACATGGTGAATAAAGAAATAGGCATGGACAACAAAGATAAAATGGCCGCATGTACACACACATACACTGACTCCACAAAATGTTGGTTGCCCACATGGCAAGCAAAGGAGGCAGGGAGAATAAAGGGAACGTGATGCTCTAGAGGCGCACAGTGCAGGCGCATGTCTACGAGGCCATGGAAAGCCACCCTGCATGGCTTTTCATGGCCTCGTAGATATGGTGTAAGGCAACGCAGGGCAAGTCACTGCGTTGACTTACACTGCCAAGGGCGTTGCGGTGGGTGGGTGTTTCCACTCAATGGCCATGATATTTTACACATTCCCAGATTTACAACATAGCGTAAATCTGGGAGTGCATCAAAACCGTGCATATCCCCAGGGAAGGCATTCCGATTGTTTGTGTGAAGGAAGGTATCCCTTGCTACACAAAAACAAGCGGATTTCAATGCAGGCACCCTCGCACCATGGCGCTATTGTGTCTGTATTGGTGCAAGACTGCCTAAATGGAGCCAGCACAAAGGATAGGACAGGGATGCGTTGTATTGCTGTAAATACGACGCATCCCTGCACTTTCCTTATGGTGCAGCATGGCGCTGCATGTTGGCTTAAGCAGCTGCATTGCGGCATTTAGTTGTAAATGAGCCTCACAGATTTTGCCTTAGCTTCTTCCCAGTTCCAGCCTTTGTACAGATTTGCAATATTCATGAAGAGAGCTATTAAAACGTCAAAGTACTGTCTGGGATTTTCAATAAACTAACAACCATAATTAACAAGGACCTAGCTGACATCTTCTTTTAACATAATCTGGCTATCTGATCCCAAAGAGCGGTCTGTTAGCCCCAACTGTTTGGGTCTGTCGCCAATGCGAGATATTGGATTTTAATATGCAAATCCATTTACTGTCTCGGGAAATGTGATTGGCTGCTGGACAGCTCCTGTAGGAAACTGGACTGTTTGCTGATGTCCCCCCCCCCCCACTTTTTACCCATTTTAACTGCTAGACGCTGGTTTTCGACCCTGACAGTGAACGGAAGCCTCCTAACCAGACTCCAGTGCCAGTGTTCTTCCCCTAAAGTGACACATGTAATTGGCATCCCCAATTGGCAAGAGCTCACCTCCCTTAGAGATCCCTGTAAGAGGTATCTGTGGTATTCAGGGCATGGTTGGTGAAGAAGTACTCCAGGCTTGCAGCACTGACTAGTACCCAGGCATACCCAGGTTGCTAGCTCCCTTATGGTACCACCTAAATATATTGAGCTTGGTGTTAAAAAACTTGCCTTCTCTCCCCTGACATGAATGAGGTTGCCCACCTGGTTACCCCAGCTGACGTACTTTGGCTGGCAGGCCCAGGTTTCCCCACCCCAGGTGCCGCCATGACTGAGTTCTGACCTCCCCCCAGGTAGTATGCACGCTCCCAGGAGGTAGAACAAAGGCTTAGGCAAGAAGGAGGTCACACCTCACTCCCTCTGAGTGGGATAGTGAAGTGAGACATCAGAGCCGCAGGCTTTAAAGGCTTTTACTGCCTCCGATATGCAAGAAGGCTGTCTCCCAGTGGAAGACAATACCCCCCGCTTGCCACCAGGCATGCTGGACCCATTCAAGGTGGAACATTAGGTATGCAGGAGGTGTGCACCTCCAAGAAGGCTGGTTACACCTCTAAGGGTTGACAGTCGATCAGCACACCTAAATTGGACTTCTGCCATCTTTAGGAGGGCAGAAATAGTGGGTTCTGGGTAGGAAAAGTGACCCACACCACCAGATGTGGTCACCTCAGGGGCAGATTAGCTGTAGGGAGTAGCTACCCATTGGATACTAGCTCCTACCCCCTTAACTCCCCTAAATTCAGGATTTAAAGGACACCCCTGACACCAGAACCTCAGATCTGATCGAGATACTTCAAGGAAGGACAGCAAGAAGACTATTTTCACTGACAACAAGACTTTGCCCTGAGACGAGAGGGATACGGGCACCATTGCTTGGAACTTTGTGAGCGACTTTTATCCATTGCCACAACGGCAGCACCCCCTGGCAAAGGACCTCTGTGGGAGCCAGAAGCAGTCACAGACTCCCTTGAACTGGTGGATCTAGTCCCCTGCAAGTTGCAGATAAAACGACGTGCTGAGGCCGAAGAACTGCTGGCCACTGGGACCACCCAAAGAAAATTGGTGCAGTGCACTCTGAGAAGTGTAGTCTGGCTCTCACCGAAGTCTCCAGCCATTACCTCACTCCCGTGGACCTCCAGCTGCCAAAGTTCCTTTGGATTACCTTCAATGCTACCAAGGCTTGTTGATCACCAGGCTTTTTATTGAGCCCGTACAACTCTGCATTAAGAGAGAAGCTCCCAGGAACAGTGACCAATGTCAGCAATGACCCTGCTCTGGTGTAACTGCATCTTCTTCTTGGTGGTGTCATCTCTATGGAAAAATCAGCATTTGAGCGATTCAAGTTGATTGACAGCCCGAAGCTACCTCTGCACCCGGACTCACCCAGCAAGGTAAAAGTGAACCGGCTATCAGAATTTCCCATTGACCGCAATGTTAAATGTCTGCAGTATTTATTGCATTTATTTTCTAATGCTTTGAAAAATCATAATTCCGGTTATATTTATGATACAAAGTTCATTTTGGTGTCTAAATTTATATAAAAAATAAGCTCTATGTTTTATAAATTGGTGTTGGATCTCTTTCGAGTCATGTCAATAACTTATGCACCATAATGGTAGTGTAAAATGCTTAACGCATGCTTCTCCAGTAATTCCTGATAGCTCTTTGCCACACTACCAGGACTGAGCTAAGGGTTATTGTTGTTGAATCCAAGGATCAGCTTTGAGGCATTGTGATAATATTACATGGTAAGGCCTCACAGCCATACCACATAATATTCCACTTTCCTACACCTC
Source organism: Calotriton arnoldi (assembly GCA_963921515.1). Taxonomy (NCBI): domain Eukaryota; kingdom Metazoa; phylum Chordata; class Amphibia; order Caudata; family Salamandridae; genus Calotriton; species Calotriton arnoldi. The sequence continues at coordinate 1,296,191 of CAWUFW010004248.1, forward strand.
CCCATTCACTCTTGAAAACAATGTTTCCTTTAGTCATTTAATTGTAATGTGGTACCGTTTAGTGGGTGTCCTCAGGAAGATAGTCATGGTGTGCACCCAGAAACTCAGCATGCAGTAAGTGAAATCCAGCATTGCTTCCAGGGACCCTCATCCTGCTCCAGTCCTCCAAGCCGGTCCTCATACTTCTGTAGCAGACCATTCGAGACCCTTTTTAGGACCATAGCCACCTTCACCAGGCCCTCAAAATAACTCTGAGACCCTCAAACAGTCCTGCACACTATCAGAGACCCTCAGGTCATCCTCACCTTCATAGATCCACAGCTTGCCCACAGTCATCCTCACTCTACCTTCAAAGATATTCAGAGAACCCCATATGACACTTGGGCCCCCCATCCTTTTATTAGACACCCCCAGTTGACCCTCAGAGATACCTTTGTGCCCTCAGACACTACCAGTCGTGCATCAGAGACCCTCAAACAGGCTGCAGAAATCTTTGTTCTGTCTTTGGGCACTGGGCCCACTCTTAGATACCTCACGCCCACCTTCCATTTCATTGCATCAGCCATCAGTGATCCTCACTGCCCCCTCCAAAGCTCGAAGGCTGACCCAGAATTCAAGCACCCTTACTTGGCTATTAGCTACCTCTCCGAGGCCCTTTCCCACCATTAGACACTCATTGCGGTCAATAGCCCCTCTGTTTGTGCCTCCTCTACTCGTTTCTTGCTCTGTTTTGCCTTTTCCGCTCGTTTTTCTGCCCTCCATTTTGCCTTTATCTGCCCTCTGTTTTGCCTTTTTCTACTCATTTTTCTGCCCTCTGTTTTGCCTTTTCTACTCGTTTTTCTGTCCTCTGTTTTGCCTTTTCTGCCTATTTTTCTGCCCTCCGTTTGGCCTTTTTTGCTCGTTTTCTGCCCTCTGTTGTGCCTTCTTCTGCTCTGTTTTGCCTTTTATGCTCATTTTTATGCCCTCTATTTTACCTTTTTTGCTCATTTTTATGCCCTCTGTTCTGACTCTTCTACTCACTTGATTTTATGCCCTCTGTTTTGCCTTTTTTTCTCGTTTCTTCCCTCTTCCTGCCATTTCCTCAAGACCTGGCTTTTTGATGGATACCTCACACCCTAGTCCCCAGATACCCCCAGGGGTGACAGTACTACGCTTTACAAATGCTGATTAGTTTGATCAGACGTTCCTAAGAGACTATCAGCCTGCCTTCAGACATTCCTAGCAGTCAGCCACTAGAGCCCTCACTCTACCTTAAGACACCCTATACCATTGTCACAAACCTCCAAATGGCCCTCTGAGACCCCAGCAGCCATTCAGCCTACCCTTTGACAGCTTGATTTTGGGTGTCTTCGCCGTACGTTGGCAGGGTATGCCCAGACGTGGGTCCCTTGCTCACTTTTCCACTGGATGTAGCTAGCCTGGCTGATGAGGGGTAATACCCCGAAACCGGTCCCAGGATGCTTGTTTCTGTTCCAGGGAAGACCTGGCTTGGCAGTTCGGGCTGGACTGTTCCCATGAGGCACAGGGTCAAGACTAATTTGCATATAGCTGGGTCCAGTGCTTAATTTGAGCCGGTGGTTTCCGGTGCTCAGCACCCGCACTTGATTGGCAGCACCGGCACTTATGACAGTGGGCCACATGGTGGGCTGTTTGTCTGATTTAGAGTGAGTACAACAACAGTTGTTTACTAATTCAACATACGTTAAAAATGACTGTTACTTACCACCCATGCTAATCTTATAGCTTTGGGGGCCTGGAATAGTCTAAATTTTCACACTTGTAGGAGTGTGATGTTAGTAGTTGGTTTGGTACTGTAATTGGCAGCGCTGGCAGGGGCAATGGGTGGTGTAGGCTGCGGTGGCCTCCTGATCAGGGGCCCTGGCACTTAATTGTTTACAAATTAAGCAATGGCTGGGTCTGAACTGGGGTGGCGAAGTGAGCCTTGCGTTACTCTGCCCCAGGGAGGCGTTCCATGGGTGGAACGTGGGTGTGTCCATGCATCCACCTATAGATTTTGGCACATTCCCAGATTTACCATTAGTGTTTGACCTGGGAATGCGTCAAAATGCTACACCTTCCCAGGGGAAGCGTAACGAGGAGAAATATCTATTTCTCCTTTTTTTTCCCTCTTTCCGAGTGTGCTACATTCTGCAGCATTCATAAAAAGAGGAAAAAGCCTCAGAGAATTGTTTACAGTCCAGCCTGGAATGAAGAAACCCTGGCACCATGGTTACTGCCTTGGTGCAAAGCAGCACACTGTGCATGGAAGGGACAGGAATGCACCATATACTGTTAAATATGGCATATTCCTGCCCCCTCCCTTTCGCGCAGCGCAGGGCAGCAAGGTGTCTTGCTGCATTGCGGGTAAGTTTGATCAATCTGGCCCCTAGTATGTAAGCAAACAAAGTAAGGTCTCACAGACCATTGTTGAGCCCTCAGATGCCTGTAGCAGACTCAGACTCTGAAGAGCACAAGGCCATCCCCTGCTAGACTCTCTGAAAGCCGAGCTGCCCTTAAACGCTCTCCATGAGCCCTCCATGGCCTTTGGGGTTCCCTCAGACACCCCCAGCATGCCCGTCATCAGTCACAGCCAGCCTTGGAAGCTCTCAGTGTGACCTCAGGTAACTCCAGCAAAATGAAAAAACAACTCCTGTTTCACCCTCAGAGACCCTCCGATGGACCTCAGAGGTCATCTCCAAACAAAACCAGCTGCTCTTCAGAGAGCTTCATGCAGCCTCCGGAGACCCACATCTGGGTCCTTATGTATCAACGCATTCCTCCTTAGACTCAGATCAGGCATAACTCTCTGATACTTCAGGCCTTTGGGACTTAGACAGAAGTCCAACTGGTCCTCATGCACCCTCATAGACCACGTTTTTAACTGGCCAAAACTGTCCTGGTCCTCACTGAATGGGGCGGAAGAGATTGCCCCCACCCCCGGGCCTCCTCTGGCTACCCTCCTGCCCAGACCAACACCTTCCTTAAGGTGGTTTCATTAGACAGCCTTCAGAATGTGGCTGCAGCAGTGTTCGCCGCTCCTTCTCTCTGGTCTCACATTTTCTCTAGGGACAAGGTGCTGGTAAACCCTCACACTTTCACGAGTAAGGGAGTGCACGAAAAGTCTGATCTCGCAAGGAGCTCATCCCGTCAGAAGCAGAGTCGTCCTGAGATTGCCCATGACCATCCGAACTTAGGGGCATATTAGCAAGACCGGCGATAAAATTATCGCCGTTTTAGCGGCAGGAAACTGCCGCTAAAACGGCGATAATGGGCTTGCTAATATGCGTTATAGAATTCCAATAGAAGCCCAGGTTAGATGTCCTGCACATCTAACCTGGGCATCTATTGGAATTCTATAACGTATATTATCAAGCCCATTATCGCCGTTTTAGCGGCAGTTTCCTGCCGCTAAAACGGCGATAATTTTATCGCCGGTCTTGCTAATATGCCCCTTATTCTTATAACATGATGCAATTTTTTATTCTAACGCTAGAGGGCAGCATAAGCCTTCAAATGTTTGAAAGGTTATTTGGAAAATATTTTTCTTTCGAGGGCCACGTAATACTGCATAAAGAGTGAAAGTGAAATATATGAGTCTCTAGCGGTGCAGAGCAGAATTGGAAAATGTAGAAAACATGATAACATTAGTATCAGGGATGTAATTGATCAGATTATGAGCTTTTCTGCATAGAGAATGTACTCAAGAGTTAATGATAGGAGTGGGTTTAGTAACAAAAGGGCTCTGTATCAATACACGATCAATATCATCGCCTCTACGCTGCCTCTACGCTGTCTACGGATCTGCCTCTACGCTGTCTACGTATCATTCCAACTTGGTGCGCTCGGCCCCGGCTGCTCTCCGCAGATGTACACACCCCTGAGGAAGAGGCTCTGTAGCTACAATGCTGAGCACCATTGCCCTGACCTGGGGGCTGTAAACACAAGCATTTGCAATGCAATAGGTCTCGCATTTACGCGAGTTTGAGCTATTGGCATTGTAAGTGACAATGCCTTTTATTTATGTTTTGGTTTTTAAAACATAAATAAAAGTCATTGTCATTTACAATGCCAATAGCTTAAACTCTCGTAAATGCGAGACCTATTGCATTGCAAATGCTTGTTTTTCTTACACTTCTTTGGCTTCTGTCAGTAAACAGTAAGTAATGCACATAAAACGCATCATGCTGCAAAAATGAGGCACACTTGGGACAGATTCTAAAGTCACTGAGGATTTTCAGTAATGGACATTTCATGGACCAACATGGGAACATATAGGGCACAAATAAAGGGCGGAGAGGGGAAACATAAAAGCAGCCGACTGGCACACTAAAGTTTAGTGACTAAACTCAACCACGAGTACACCTGAGGGGTACCAACGTTGGGCACTCGAAGAGGGTCTAGTAACAGTAGCTGAGGTTTGAGGACAACACAGTAAATTAAGAACACAGCAGGCAACAAATGAGGTACACTGAGGGTTCAAATGAGTTGCACTGCGGAGCACTCTGTCACGAGTACACCTTTGGGACACCAACATCGAACACTTGAGGGTACAAATGAGTGGCACTGCGGAGCACTCTGTCACGAGTACACCTTTGGGACACCAACATCGAACACTTGAGGGTACAAATGAGTGGCACTGCGGAGCACTCTGTCACGAGTACACCTTTGGGACACCAACATCGAACACTTGAGGGTACAAATGAGTGGCACTGCGGAGCACTCTGTCACGAGTACACCTTTGGGACACCAACATCGAACACTTGAGGGTACAAATGAGTGGCATATGAAGAACACACATGGGAAACTGCACAATTTAGTTACACTGAGCCATAGAAGCCAGATTCACAGCTGCATACAAAGGAAGGAGGTTCGAAAGGGTGTAATTCAGAGACACTGAGGGGACAAACTAGATGAAGAAATAATGTAGGGACACAAACAACCTTTGAGGGGGCGAAGAGAGAGAACGTGCAGGTCACAAATAGTGAACACTCGAAACACAATAAAGTACACATATCACGATCATTAAATAAACAAATGGTGGGCGCTGAGGAAACCAGATAAATAGCAAGGGGCAATAAGGACGATCGCGTAAAACCAATCGAGAAGCATGTGACCGAAGAGAGATATATTATATGCACTGAGGGTTCTGAATGCAGAAAAACGTAAAATTAGACAGATGTCCCATTCAATCGTGGAAAGTATCCACCCTTTCGGCATTTCCAGCCCGTCACTATGCCTCCTCTTAACGTTAGCCTCTTCCTATCCCCTCTCCTCCTAAGTGCACGCTAAGACGCCACAGCAAACACGCGCTCTACAAAAACCCATTTAATTCATTCATTCATGCCACAATGTCGTCATCTCCTACCTTAAAGAGGCCGGGCATCCTGTACCCTGCACTCGAAGGGTTGACCCTAGGACAGCCCCACAATCAGACCCAGGTACCACGTACAGCAGCAGACAGATGGCAAAGCCATCGAGGGGCGGGCTTGGTATCTAACTGTAAACATTGCTGTTTCCGTGGAAATGTCTTGGCGTCCCAAAGCCCTGCGCCTGCGCGCTGGAGTGTCAACGGTCACGCAAGAAAAGAAAAGACAGACTAAAGTAGCACAATTTTGTTGCTTCTATTTAAAAGCAAACAAAATGACGGTCCAACAAAAATCAGCACAAGATAGGCAAAACATGCAGAAATAGGTGTTGTCAAAAAGCTGCACAAAGTTTACTGCTCTTGTTATTCTACGCGTCAAACACCCTTACCCTGTTAGGCAGAACGCCCTGCTTGCAAATATCGGCTTTACGTTCTCAGCTCTTACGTTTTAACGGAAGTGAGCACCTTGGTCAGGGCAAAACTCCGCGTGTCAAAAGTCTTCTGATGTACGAGTGTTCTGTTTAGTTAGGGTGACCAGCCGTCCCGAATCGCCCCGGACGTTCGCGGTTTTTCGTGGACAGTCCTGACGGTTTTAATAACAAGCTGTCGCCATTGTGAAAAAAAAATATAGTGCTTACCGACTAATGAAGTAGACGGTGTAACGCCGCAAGTAAAAGATCCAATTCTGATGGGCGGTCCCAAAAGGAGGCAGGGCGGTAACAAGGAGGGACTAAGAAGCCTCATTATCAATCGGAAGCCAGCGTTTACCATGGACAATGACGCCAGCCAATGAAAAATATGGGCGGGGCTTCCACACCACTTCTAAAAAATACCCTAATACAGCATGCCTCGCAAAGCGAGCAGTGCATGCGCTGCAAAGCTAGGTGAGACCTAAAAAGAGAAAACTCAGTACCAACAGCTGTGCAAACACGTTGCATCAGAGGCGGACCCGTGCTCCTGTGTCCACCCCTGCTGGAAGCCACAGCATGATAGGCAGGCACAGAGTACCAAAGGAGAACCCTGAGTAGGTGAAAGTGCTCAATGCTGCTGCATTGCAGACATGTACAGTACCAAAGGAGAACCCTGAGTATATGAAAGGGCTCGATGCCGCTGCACAACAGACATGTGCAGCACCAAAGGAGAACCCTGAGTATGTGAAAGTGCTCAGTGCCGCTGCATGACAGACATGTGCACCACCAAAGGAGAAGCCTGAGTATGTGAAAGCGCTTGATGCCGCTGCATGACAGACATGTGCAGTACTGAAGGATAAACCTGAGTATGTGAAAGTGCTCGATGCCGCTGCATGACAGACATGTGCACCACCAAAGGAGAAGCCTGAGTATGTGAAAGCGCTTGATGCCGCTGCATGACAGACATGTGCAGTACTGAAGGATAAACCTGAGTATGTGAAAGTGCTCGATGCCGCTGCATGACAGACATGTGCAGTACAGAAGTAGAAACCTGAGTATGTTAAAGTGCTCAATGCCACTGCATGACAGACGTGCAGTACCAAAGGAGAAACCTGAGTATGTGAAAGTGCTCAATGCCATTGCATGACAGATGTACAGTACCGAATGTGAAACCTGAGTATGTGAAAGCGCTCGATGCCGTTGCACGACAGACATGTGCAGCACCAAAGGAGAAACCTGAGTATGTGAAAGTGCTCGATGCCGCTGCACGACAGATGTGCAGTACCGAAGTAGAAACCTGAGTAGGTGAAAGTGCTCGATGCCGCTGCATGATAGACATGTACAGTACCAAAGGAGAAACCTGAGTATGTGAAAGAGCTCGATGCCACTGCACGACAGACGTGCAGTACCGAAGTAGAAACCTGAGTAGGTGAAAGTGCTCAATGCTGCTGTATGACAGATGTTCAGTATCAAAGGAGAAACCTGAGTATGTGAAAGTGCTCGATGCCGCTGCATGACAGATATGTGCAGTACCGGAGTAGAAACCTGAGTATGTGAAAGTGCTCAATGCCGCTGCATGACAGATGTGCAGTACCGAAGGAGAAACCTGAGACTAGTATGTGAAAGTGCTCAATGCCGCTTCATGACAGACATGTACAATACCGAAGGAGAAACCTGAGTATGTGAAAGTGCTCAATGCCGCGACATGACAGACGTGCAGTACCGAAGGAGAAACCTGTGTATGTAAAAGTGCTCAATGCCGCTGCATGACAGACATGTGCAGCACCGAAGGAGAAACCAGTGACTAGTATGTGAAAGAGCGCAATGCCGCTGCATGACAGGCATGTGCAGCACCGAAGGAGAAACCAGAGTATGATAAAGTGCTCAATGCTGCTGCATGACATACATGTGCTGTACTGAAGGAGAAACCTGAGTATGTGAAGGTGCTCAATGCCGCTGCATGACAGACATGTGCAGCACCGAAGGAGAAACCTGAGTATGTGAAAGTGCTCGATGCCGCTGCACGACAGACATGTGCAGTACCGAAGGAGAAACCTGAGTATGTGAAAGTGCTCAATGCCGCTGCATGACAGACATGTGCAGCACCGAAGGAGAAACCTGAGTATGTGAAAGTGCTCAATGCCACTGCATGACAGACATGTGCAGTACCGAAGGAGAAACCTGAGTATGTGAAAGTGCTCAATGCTACTGCATGACAGACGTGTGCAGTACCAAAGGAGAAACCGGAGTATGTGAAAGTGCTCGATGCCACGGCACGACAGACGTGCAGTACCGAAGTAGAAACCTGAGTATGTGAAAGTGCTCAGTGCCGCTGCATGACAGAAATGAGCAGTACCAAAGGAGGAACCTGAGTATGTGAATGTGCTCGATGCCGCTGCATGATAGACGAGCAGCACCGAAGGAGAAACCTGAGTATGTGAAAGTGCTTGATGCTGCTGCACGACAGACATGTACAGTACCAAAGGAGAAACCTGAGTATGTGAAAGTGCTCAATGCCGCTGCATGACAGATGTGCAGTACCGAAGGAGAAACCTGAGACTAGTATGTGAAAGTGCTCAATGCCGCTGCACGACAGATGTGCAGTACCGAAGGTGAAACCTGAGTATGTGAAAGTGCTCAATGCCGCTGCATGACAGATGTGCAGTACCGAAGGAGAAACCTGAGATTAGTATGTGAAAGAGCGCAATGCCACTGCACAACGGATGTGCAGTACCGAAGGTGAAACCTGAGTATGTGAAAGTGCTCAATGCCGCTGCACGACAGACATGCAGGACCAAAGGAGAAACCTGAGTATGTGAAAGTGCTTGATGCCGCTGCATGACAGACATGTGCAGCACCGAAGGAGAAACCTGACACTAGTATGTGAAAGTGCTCAATGCCGCTGCATGACAGACACGCAGCACAGAAGGAGAAACCTGAGAATGTGAAAGTGCTTAATGCCGCTGCACGACAGATGTGCAGTACCGAAGGTGAAACCTGAGTATGCGAAAGTCCTCGAAGCCACTGCACGGCAGACGTGAAGTACCGAAGTAGAAACCTGAGTATGTGAAAGTGCACAATGCCGTTGCATGACAGATGTGCAGTACCGAAGGTGAAACCTGAGTATGTAAAAGTGCTCAATGTCGCTGCATGACAGACATGCAGCAACGAAGGAGAAACCTGAGTATGTTAAAGTGCTCAATGCCGCTGTATGATAGGCATGCAGCACCGAAGGAGAAACCTGAGTATGTTAAAGTGCTCGATGCCGCTGCATGATAGATGTGCAGTACCGAAGGAGAAACCTGAGTATGTGAAAGTGCTCGATGCCGCTGCACGACAGACATGTGCAGCACCAAAGGAGAAACCTGAGTATGTGAAAGTGCTCGATGCCGCTGCACGTCAGATGTGCAGTACCGAAGGTGAAACCTGAGTATGTGAAAGTGCTCGATGCCGCTGCATGATAGGCGTGCAGCACCGAAGGAGAAACCTGAGTATGTTAAAGTGCTCGATGCCGCTGCATGATAGATGTGCAGCACTGAAGGAGAAACCTGAGTATGTGAAAGTGCTCGATGCCGCTACACGACAGACATGTACAGTACCAAAGGAGAAACCTGAGTATGTGAAAGTGCTCAATGCTGTTGCGGGGATTCTGCACCTACACAGAACTATGCGCAGGAAAACAGGACCTCGGTGTATAGGGGTGTACCAACCTACCACCTTAGCGCCCAAAATCCCAAAACCGGCTAGCTATAGTGTCTCATTCGTTCTCCTCCAAAATCAAGAAGCCACAAATGATTAGACAACCCAGAACACAACACTCCCGACTCTCTCAGGAATCGCGGTGGCAAGACATATCCTTTCGCTCGCTCACTCGTACTTGTCCACAGATAAGAATTGGCAGAGTCACTGTAATAGTTCAAAATGTTTATTTTAACTATCGTGCTCTATAATACAGTATACGAGCCACTACCAGCAGCAAAATGCATAAACTCAGAACAATTATCATTGTTACAATTCCATAGAGTACAAAGGGGAATGTCATTATATAAAGACAGTGGAAAAAGGACTATAAGGCCTAACCACCCTCCCCTTGACTGCAAGAAGTTTATTATAAAAAGAAGATCTCTGGGCTTTGTCAGCAGACCCCATACCTTAAAGCCTAGATGTAAGGTTTACATCATAGGAACAGCATAGCTCTTCTCCATGGAAAGGGCTCTCTCCAAGTGTGTGTTAAAACAACATGCATCCCCGTAATATCAAAGCACGAGTCTCCAGCATTGCAGCTGTGTTTAGCATGTTATGTCTAGGTGCTAGGGACTGACCAGAACAGAATAACAAGGGGCATTGTTTATCGACCTTGCACCTCTTGTTCAGACTAAACTCCAGGAACTTAGCAGAGAACGCGAAAAGCAGACAGTTCTCATGTGAAAGGCATAAATAGAGTCTTGCAAAATAAAGTCATGTAGTAACGTGCGCAAAAGCAGCATCATGGCAGCAAAGCCTCATGCTAACTTAGCAATGTCGAGAATGACCCTAATGGCCATATAACACCCTCACCCTGGTAAGGTCATAGGACATAGACAAAGGACCAAAACATAGTTCAAAAGCCAAGCAGACTTCAAAGGCGCCTAAAAAAAACAATTTGGAAAAATTCCCCCAAAAATGTTTTATCTTCTGTTATGGTTGAAAAGTAAAGTTGCGGCGTCTCCGGGAAAATGTTATGATGAAGGAGGTGGTAAATCCATCAAAGTTCGTGAACTTAAGAATGCAATTCCCTCCAAAAGAGCATCTCTATCGTTACTAGAAAAAAGGGATGCCATCCAATCAAGTAGGTCGAAGGAACAAACGTGCTCCTCGTAATCTGATGCTTCCAAAAGCATAACCGGACAACTTGCGTGATATTCGAAGAAACTCTGGTGCAAGAGGTTCTGCGCAGCCGCACAGATATCCCATTCAGCCAATACTCCAAGTGCTGCTGCACGCGCCATACAGCCATCCCCAGACCCATTAACTGGATAAAATCCGGGACTGGACATGACGTATTTGAGAGGCATAAATCCATAGCCCAATAGAAGGGGCACCGTCGACAGTAGAAAACTGGTTGCACGCAAGTAAAGTAGGCAAAGCGAAAAGTTAATCTATAACTCACGCCAAGCGTTGCTAATGGCAGGCATCCAAAAACCTGTTGCATTCAATCACGGTACAGTTGCAATTGGCCTGGTCTGTGCATTACCACAAGATGAGCAGCCATTGCGCAGCAGCAACAGAAGAAGCAGGATTCCACCAGCTAACGCTAGCAATAAAGGGAATCCTCCGAAGACGCTGGAAAAAATAGAATGAATAAAAGCCGGTATTACTCCAAATATCGTCTGAAAAGAAGTCACAAGGCCTGCTCCCCCCTGTTTAAAAAAATGTGCAAGGCCTTTAGTGTCAGATGCATTAAATATTTGGGGACATATTTACGTTCCCTGGCGCATCCCTGCAACATCAGCAGGGATGCGTCCGTGGCACAGAAGCTGCGTGACACGCATCAGTTAGCCCTACGCCACTCTTTGGCTTGATGCTGCCTGATCAATATCAGTCACAATGCAGTGCTCGCCGTAAGGCGCACAGAATGGGCAGATGCGTGTCGCATCCCTAGCAAATGCGTGCGCATTGCTGGAGTCGCGTCGTAAGCGCTGAGCGCAGCTCCCAGCTAATGCCTCCCAGGGGTGCCCTATGCCTAACAATGGTGCGTCAATCCTTACGCCTCGCTTCTAAGCAGTGCTGCAGGTTCTGCACGCAGCATAGGAAGAAAGTGACTCAGTGATAATCTTGTACAGAAATGTTTCACTGCCTGTCACTAACATAGTCATCCCGCAGGGAACGCCACCCTGCACCATGGGCAAACGCGCACATGAGCCTGGACGCACGGTATTCCATTGGCGCAGGGCGTACATCGTGACGCATCTCCGTAGATGCGTCACGTTGTAAGATACTGGCGCATGGCGCATGGTCTGTGTCGCCGCTGCGTCAGAGAGTGGCAGCAGACGGCCTGCTGCAAAGCCTACGGCAAAGGGCTTGTAAATGATGCCCCTTGGTGTATAAGCTCCCCAAAGTGGAGTGGGAGGTTAGTGTTCAGAAGTGACTGAATCTCACTAGATGTTCTAGCCACCGGTAACTCGAAGGTCTGTCGAGCTGAAGTGAGAGCCACTTCTTGTTGGGACAATAGCGCTTTGAGCCTGCTCAATTTGTTGATTTCTGTTTTCAAAGTCGGAATGGAAGGCCAAATGGAACTATCTGCATTCCCATGCGGCGGCGTAAAAAGCACATTGCTACAACAAGTAACGCGTTGTGAAACAGTTACTAAATACGGGACTCCTGCCCGTAAACCACAGCAGTCTTGGTTGTTCAAAATAAGATAGCTGCCTTTGGTAAGCAGGGTAAAAGGGGGAATTGTTGATGGCACTGGAGTTCCTTTAAAAAAACAAGCAAGATTAGGTGCTGATACATTACATGCGCCGTGCAATTTAACATGTTTACAAACTAGGGAATGTCCTACTGTGAAATCGCAGTCCTCCCCTGTTAGGAAGACCTCCTTATCCTCCCGTTGACATCTGTAAGTGAAAGGTAGGCACCATAATTCATGCAAAAATGCACTACCCAGGGGTTCGAAGCGGCCAATCGGAAAATGGTGCATGCAGGATTCAAATTGAAACAGTGAGAATGGGAGAGAAATAACCACATGAATTAACCAAACCGCTGAGTCCGTCTCCGCCACAGAGAATGGCAAGGGCTCCAATTGTTCAATGTGCAACAGAGTGTATGTAGCATCTTTCATGGACATAAATCGCTGTTTATCTGTCAGATTAAATGGTAAAAACAGAGCAGAAGCATTCAAATAATCCCAAGGGACCTTTCCTATTTTAAGGGTCTGTAACGTCGATGCAAACTGCATAACTGATCGTAATTGATTTTGACCATGATATAAGACAGATATGTCATTCTGAACAATATCAATAACAGAAGAAACAATGTTATCCAATATATAAATGCGTGAAGATAGTGTATTGATGCTATTGTCGACCACAACAAGGACTTTTTCTAAATTTGCTTGATCAATTTGGCGCAGACGAAAGGCTGCCTCCATCTGCAAAAGTTTCCAAATTTCATTGCAAGCTGCATATATAAACCTCTTCGATCTGGGAACCCTAGGTCCTAAGATAAATTCAGCCAAATTGATGTCACTCGACAAGAGCGACATGTGTTGTTTCACTGATGATAGGGTGGAATGTTCCAACCATTGTTGGCATAATTTACCCACCGAGTATGTGGTGTCTGAATGTGAACGTGGATAACGAGGGTCCGGTCTAGTCTGTGTGAAACCAGGTGTTACATTATAAAAACGCAATTGACATGCATTTGAATTTGTTTGCCACACCAACCAACCGTATGAATCAATTTCTGAGACATTAAAAGTGTCATTTTGAAACAAAGCCCGCAATGCATCGATAGTATAATTCGTTCGGGCACCTCAATTGTCATATTCCGCTAGAGACGGAATAGATGGGATATTCAAATTTTTTACAGTTGCCAAGCCAAAGCACGTGGTTTGATAGACGGTATCATATAAAAATAAAATTTGAGCCGGGATCAGGCAGGCACGATGCAGAGCCTCAGTTCCCTGAACCTGCCAAGGCTTTGTGCCCCAGATTGATTTTAGATCAATAGTCTTTTTCCAGTGATCATAACCCTGTGTGGCCAATTTAGTCCTAAAAGAGTTGGAATAAATCAATTTAGTGTGGGTCAGGATAAATTTGGATTGAGATGACAATTGTAGTTTAAAGAAATAGGATTCCGGATTGGACGTGTTATAATCTGTAAAATATGTAAACTTATTTCTAAGAATTTTCGAACTCCCCTTTATGGGAGTAGGACAATGTTCCCATTGAGTGTGATTAAAAACCGGTCTTAAAGTGTTTGTCTTATGCAAAAAATGATGCCCATAGTGTTGATAACAGAAGAGATCAGCATAATTGGCAGAATTTAAATACAAATCTTCAGCATCAAAAGCAGCATAATATTTTAAATCAGAAAACAATGAATGTACTGCTTGCACATCCCAATCATCAGAATGTATGTCCCGTGTTATCACATCTCCTAATGAGACGCAAAACACGTTTGGCACCCTGAGCACTTCCGTAGGGCCGTGAATTTCGAAAGCTACTTTATCCCAAGCGATACCATCTGCAACCGGGAATGCTGAAATGTTCACAAGAGTCTGATCACGTTTCATGATGTGGGACGATGTGTGTGGGGCCAGAATTCCATCGACAAGTTCACAGCAGAGCGTTCTGGCAAATAATGACCATTGATGAGTAAGAAGAATACTGTCACAAATCCAATCGACATAAAGAGGAAAAGTAGGATAAGCAGAAACCAGATGTAGGTCCATGGGGGGACCAGGTACGTATTTTTGAACCAAGAGATGAAAACCCTTAATTTAGTTGGTGGAACTGCCAAACTAGAAGACGAGGAGGATGAGTCATAAGAGAAGCTGGCATGGTCCCCAAAATACCCGCTTTCAGCCCTCGGTATCAAAGGCGGATGAGAGGTATCAGCATGATGTTGTCGAGGATTGCTTGGCACTTACCTGTTGGACTCATCTGTGGGATACGTGTACTCGACATCTGCGGTGGAAGAGGAGGCAAAACAGGTGAAAGGTCAACAGCAGTTTCCATCTCAGCCTCACTGGTACAGGCTTTAGTCGTAGAGGTTGAGGCGACCGGATTCAAAGAGATAGCGTTGCACGAACCTGCAGGTGTGACACTATTTAGAATCGGCCAGACGGTGTAACTTGACATTGTCCACTGAGATGTATCTGTTGTCTTTGCGACCAGGTAAAGGCGGTAAAATGACTGTACGAGTACCCTTCAATCCAAGTACTGGAACTGGTGCACGATATGAGGGACCAAATTCTTTTTTGTTTTCAAGCATTTCTCGTACCAGAGCTCCAATCTTGGGAAGCCAGACGGCAACCGGAATCAGCAGAGCAGCATCATTGGAAGAGGGTAAATGTTCAGTTGCGTAGCTGTTACGGGTCTTTTGTAGATCCTGTAACACAGTAGAATCATTATATACATCAAAGGTTGTGGCTGCCGCCACAACGTCTAGACCATCAAGGTCTGGCACAAACATTTTAATGCCAAAGAGCATTTCGTATGGGGTCCGCCCACCCAGAGATCTTCTAGGGAGATTATTGAGTGCACGTTGAACACCATACAAATAGGCCAGCCAGTTCCTGCTAGTACCTAAGACTCTAGCTGTCAAGGATTGCTTTAAGTCACGGTTCATCCGCTCCACAATTGAATTGCCTTTAGGCCTGTATGGAGACGAAAACTGCACCAGCACCCCCATTGACTTCATCGTGTCCTTGTACGCCTTAGAGGCGAACGCTGGACCTTGGTCAGAGTGGAAGGTGCCACAGGCAAACATCCCGACAAAGACACACAAACCCCTAATGACATTTCGAGCGTCAGCCCTGCGTTGTGGCCAAACCCAAAGGAATCTAGTGCACGAGTCAACTGCAACTAAAATGTATTTATATGCAGTATCAGAAGAGAATGGACTGCAGTGATCAAGATATACACAGCCAAATGGTTGATTAGAAATACATAGCTGTGTTTGTGGTGGGCGTGACACCATAGATGGTTTGATTTGTTGACAAATGTCACAAGAAAGCACATAATTACGGGTCTGTTTATATAAACCATGCCACCAATAACGTTGCTGTAAAATCGAGACCGTCGCAGACACCCCGGCATGTGCAGAAGCCATGCCCTCGTGTGCGACTCTGATCAAAGCAAGTCTGCGGTCCATGTTGGGAATCAGCCGATCCCCAACAGATGGAATAGAAGTGTAAGGAACTTGTTCGGGAGAAATATGATAAGAGTATTTCGAAGGGAAATCCTGAGAATAAACAGTTCCCTCCCTTGTAGCAGCTACCGCTGCCAGAATATCATCATCTATTTTAGTCATGGACCTTGTAACTGCTGCTACGGAACACGTGGCTACTGCAGATTTGGCCGTTTCGTCAGCCAAAGAATTACCAAGAGCATGTGCTCCCACATGCTTATGGCCAAGAGTATGTATAACATGCGTGAGGGGCAGACATTGTTTAAGGTCTGCCACTAGCACCCAAAGCGTCTTATGCTTAATTGCGCTGCCTTTAGAGTCTCGATAGTCATTTAGAGTCCAAAAGAATAAGTTGTCATTAAAAGACTGAACACAGTAGTAAGAATTGCACACAATAAGAGTATTCACATTAGGATCTGTAAACTCGAGAGCAAGAACAAGAGCACGCAGCTCTGCCAATTGTGCCGTACAGTCCCCAAGCGCTTGAGTATGCACTATGGAAGACTTAAACTCTCCATTCACAATGGAACCAGCAACAATTGCGCAAGCCGCAGAATAAGCGTGTTTGGAGCCGGTGGCTGGTTGAGCTGAGCCATCGGTGTAAATGAAACATTTGTACTCATGTAAAGGAAGCAATGACAACGGAGGAGGATGAACATGTTCATACTGTAAAAACTCCTGTGTCTGAAGTGTAGGGTCAAAGAGAAACGTGACATCAGATGATGTCAAAGACATAGCCCATTGTATCCAACGGGGATGTAATGCTTTAGAGTTAGGTACACTTGCCTTAGTCATGGCCTCCAAAGCAGGGAAGGGCGTGACCATAAGAATGCGTTTACCTTGCGCCAGTGAGCGTTCTTTCAGAATCGCCATTTGGACCGCCGTAAAACTTTTTCAACATTGGAAAAAGGCATTTCAGCTGCAGTGTACAAATGTGATTTGTATGCAATAGGTACTGTGTCCCCCTCATTGAACGTCAAATAAGTGAAACCCACCTTTCCAGGTACTATATGTATCACCAGGTTTGTGGTGTTATCACGCGTCAACAAGTAGTTAGTTGCAAGCATGTCAGATTGCAAAGATTGTAGGATAGAGGTATGTTCCGGAAGCCAGCTAGCAGAAGAATATGTTGGTTGTATCAACGCATAAAGCGGCTTGATACGCTGGGCATAATCGGGAATGTATGCCCTCCCGAAATTTCAAAAATCCCAGTAAGGACTGAAGTTTTTTCAGTGTAGAACGGGGTTGCAATTGTGCACATTTCTCCAGGAAGTGGGGGGCTAACCCCTTTCCTTCATTATTGAGCTCATAGCCCAAAAAGAGCACCGCCAAATGAGCGATGTGCGATTTTGCAAAATTAAATTTATATCCATAGTCGGCAAACGCTGAAATTATGCGGTCGACTCGGACAAGATGCGGCATAAGCTCATCGTCCTTTAGATAAATGTCATCCACGTACGAGAACGCATCTGGATCTATGTCGTGTAACAAAGACACAACACGCACAGCGAATGCCCTGGGGCTGTTCTTATACCCCATATCAAAGTAACACAAGAAGGGAGTGAAGAGGTAATGCTCAAAAGAGCAGAAGAGGTGGATACGTCCTCCTCAAGTTATATTGTCAAAAAACAAAGGGATCCACCCTTATCGGAAAGTATAGAAGTGTTCCTCCAGACTACGTGTGTCTCCTACAATGGTGGAAAGCACACAGCTTTGTTTAAATACCCCTCACCCACCAAAAGGACCCTTGGTGGCATGCTTCATCATCAGGGTCTTCCCGCCCTGCTGCGGGACGGAGCGTGCTACGACCTACGACTACGTGGGAGCACTGGTTATGAAAAACAATACTATGGGGCCGATTCCGATTCAGGCCGGAAATCTCCCCGACCGAGCCGGACCCGGAGAGATTTCCGACCGAATCGGACCCTAGCAGCCCGACCGAACGAGTACGATGCGCACGTATGCCATCGGACTCGATTCGATCGGACTCCCATTGAAGTCAATGGGAGGCCAGTCGTACGACGCGTACACGGGCTCCCATTGACTCAATGGGCACGGCGTGAACAAGGGCGCCCCCTACAGCGTGTTCGCGTCGATGCGGGTCGCGCCGTACATGCACGTGTAGGGGGACCCATGGGTCCCCCCTGTGTGCGACTCGGGTGGCTACGCTTCCAGGGGGGTCCGACACGGACCCCCAAAGTGCGGCTCCGACAGCTCCTTGGAGCCAGACTGCGCGAGTCGGTCGGAGCGATCGAGGTGCGCATCGTACTTACCCGGCCGGGGAACGCCTTTATTGCGTGGTGCGAGTCGTCCCCGTGCGAGTCGGTCGGAGCGGTCGGGTCCTGCGAACGCGTCGGTCGGAGATTTCGCGAGCGCACGCATCGTACTCGCTCGCCCGGACGCACGTACGATTCGGTCGGGAAATAGGGCTCCGAATCGGATCCGGTAAAGCCGAATCCGATTCGGAGCCCTACCGGCCGAGATCGGAATCAGCCCCTATGTGTGGTGTAGGAGTGTGAGTGGAAGGGTCAGAAGTGAGTGAATGGTGAATGGTGAAAAATTAAAAAAATACCTGGCTCAGTGGAAAAAATAAATTTTAATGTTCCTTTGAGCTGGTATCGTTAAAAGTGGGGAATGAGATGGAGATACTATGCTTTAATGAGCAGTGTCTCCTGTGTCGACATGTTTCGAAGCCCTCCCCTGGCTTCTCATCAGGACCTAGAAGAGATCCCTTCTACACTCAAATCAAAACAACTGTGTATTTACATATAATCCTAACTAAGGGGTCCATTACGATGGCGGGCGGACAAAGTCCGCCCGCCACCGCAATGGAGCCAGGGACCGACCGCCAAAGTTGCGGCGGTCCCGCCATGAGCATTAGGATGTGCCCGCCACACTCACGGGCGCATCCTGGCCCTTTTCCATTGCGGGTGGATCTGCTGGCTGCAGACCCGCTCGCAATGGAAAAGGACTGTGCACGGCATTGACATGCACTACATGGCAGGCACCATGTGGTGCCTGCCACGTAGTGCATGGCAATGAGGGGATGTACCATAGGTACCCCCCATGTGCACCCCCCACCCCCCCTTCACCCTGGGGGCCCGCAATGAGGCCCCCCACAAGCAGAGACCGCATGCCTTTCCATGGCGGCAACGCCGCCGTGGAAAGGCGAAGGACCGCCAGCATCATAATATGGATGGCGGTGTCTTGCAGACACCGCCACCATATCATGCCCTTTTTCCGCCCGGTCGACGAGTCAACCGGCGGAAAAGCGGCGGACGGTCTTTCCGTCCGCCGCGGACCCCCCAGCCATCCTAATGTGGCGGGGGGTCATTCCTGGCAGGATGGCGGGCGGATTGCCCCCGCCGGGCCGGCGGTGGCTACCGCCGGGTCGGCGGGGGCGATCCACCCGCCATCCTAATAGGCCCCTAAGTTGTGCACATAAATTTAACATGCACAGTATACTATACCCCAGTAGGTATATTGCTGAATGGGTTCTGGAAGAATAAAAACAGAGTTAAAATAACATAACACATCCAAACTGCACCATATGTGGTGTTGACCTGCCAATGAGATGGGACAATACAAAAACATACACACACAAAACATAAAACACACACTCTATACTCCAAAGTTTAGGCAGCCTAAACTTTGGAAGCTTCTTTATCTGTCACTTAACTGTTTTTTGAAGGAGAGATATATTTAACAGATACTCTCAGTTATTCTTATCATATGGATACGCACACCACGCGGTCCTTAGATATAGAGTGTGTGTTTTATGTTTTGTGTGTGTATGTTTTTGTATTGTCCCATCTCGTTGGCATAACACAGCACTGATTACCAATTATAACGGATAAAGATAATAAAAATATATCACAGAAATATATCACTTTTCTTTACAGGTCAACACCACATATGGTGCAGTTTGGATGTGTTATGTTATTTTAACTCTGTTTTTATTCTTCCAGAACCCATTCAGCAATATACCTACTGCGGTATAGTATACTGTGCATGTTAAATTTATGTGCACAACTTAGGGGCCTATTAAGATGGCGGGCGGAGGCACATCCGCCGTGCTGGCGGTGGTGGAAAATGCCCTTTTCCGCACTCCATCGGCGGTCTTTGCGTCCGCCGTATTATGATGGGCATAGATAGCCCATTTCCCGTCCGCTGCGGTGTTCCGGGTTCCGCTGAAAATCTCCGTCCCCACTGGTAGCGGACGGAGCCACATGAGAGGTACCGCCGTGTGGAATGCAGTCAGGGACGCCGGTCAAATCACAATGCCTCATACAGCCCACCACACCGCTGCGGAGAATCCGGCCATTTGAGGATGGCGGTGGCAATACTGCGGATAGCTCCATGTGTTCCAGACCGCTGTTGAAACGGCGGTCTTTGGCCTTTCCGCAGCAAATCCGACCGCCGCAGACGGATTTTCAGCTTTTCCGGCGCTGATTCCGGGAATCCGACCGCCGCGGTAGGGAGTTTCTGGCGGTGCATTCTAATCTGGCCGGCGGTTTTGCCGCGGTACCTGCGGGTGGAAGTTTCCCGCTAGCACGGCAGTTGGAATGTTTTTCCGACCGCCATCCTAATAGACCCCTTAGTTAGGATTATATGTAAATACCCAGTTGTTTTGATTTGAATTTATTTTTTCCACTGAGCCAGGTATTTTTTAATTTTTCACCATTCACCATTCACTCACTTCTGACCCTTCCACTCACACTCCTACACCACACATAGTATTGTTTTTCATAACCAGTACTTATACCCCATAGGCAAGCGTGTAAACTTTTTCTGATTTCCGACGGCGGTGAATGCTGTCAAGTCATGGCTCTCAGGAGCCAGATTGTGACTGTAGAAACCATTGGATATGTCCAGTGTAGGTTTGTATTTTTTACGAACAAGGTTGTTCACCAGCGCAGAGCTGTGTGTGTTTTGCACTGCAAACGTGCGACAATGACTATTCAAATTTTGGTAATCCAACACAATGCGATATGAACCGTCAGGTTTTGATACCGTAAAGAGAGGATTATTCATCGGTGATGTACATGATTCAATCACTCCCTGATCTTCCAACTGTGTTAGAATGTCACAAACGTGTGCCTTAGCTTCGCGTTTGATTGGATATTGCGGTTGTGGCTGTGGCATAGACCGTAAAGGAATCTCATGTGCCGGTGAATCAATAACCCAGCCTACCTGATTACGGTACACCACTGGGGCACGGGCCAAAGCCCACTCAGCTGCTAAAGCCTTTGCATGCTCCTCAGGGACGTAACGTGAAAAACTCGGAAGTATCACGTCCTCCCCTTTAGAAGCGGCTAACACAAATGGTGGTGGCCAGTCTGCCTCCGCCAACAAAATGTCGTACGAGGAGGGTTGATTTTCCCCCAAAAAACGCTCTGATTGGACGCTGTATATCACCTTCAATTTGGAAAATAATCTCATTCAGTCTATCCGGGGGGGCAACCCGGGTATCTGCTGTTTCTACTGTTATGAATGTATCAGTTGCTGTCGCCTCCAGACAGGGACGCAGTGCCTCCCGCACTATGGTAACCTCCGCTGCGCTGTTGAGCAGAGTCACTGCCCATGTCCAGTCCAGGAGTCGCGTTCTCACCGTCTGAGGCATTCCTCGCTGTTAAAGCGGCAACTTTTTTCTTCTGATACGGGGGTCGAAAACGAGGCAGGTCCTCTTGTTTGGCTTTAACGTCAAACTGTCGAGGTTGATCTCGTCCCTGTTGATTAGTTGGATCTTTGCCACGATCTTGGCGCTCCCCTCCACCGACTTGAGAGTCCGAAGTGTCCTGTAAAGAACGAGGAGAGCGCTGATCAGGGACTTGAAATCTATCAGGAGTCTTAATTTTTGCGTGATCGCGCAAATCATAAGTACGCTCAGAAGGCTCAGGTGTCGGTGAGTTTAGTAAAGGTTTGAGCGTATGCTCCTCTTTGCGTAATGTAGGTAATTTTAACCACACCGAAGCTATTATTTCTTTCGGTCTGTTGTATCCGAAGAAGACAGTTGTCATATATTGTGTTGAAGAAAGTCTTTATTGATTACATAGTATATTCTTCATATGTAATTTTTGTATTTGTTCTCTGGAAGTGCAACAGCTGACACGTGTTTCGCCCACTCTGGTCAGTGCGACCTGGGCTTTCTCAAGGCTGTAAAAGAGTTAATGTGCAATTGTAAATAAGGAGAGATTTCAAGACCCCTGTATAGATCACCGATTGGTGCCAGATGTGCATTTAGAGAAAAAAGGTGCCTATGTCAGCATCACCCTTGACATTAGCAAGGATCATATCAGCAACCACGTCGAACACCCCCACCAGCCTCATCCCTAATTCCAGAGCCGCCTCGGCCCGTGTTCATCCTGAACACGTTTTATCACGGAAGGAGTACGGTCATGGAGGGAGTGCCGAAACACTTCGAATATGCCGCTGCAAACACCTTGCCCCAGGTGTTACAATCAGCTAATTCGGGAATCAAGTCTTTAGGCAAACTTATGGTTAAGATCCTGTGTTTCTCCACAGGAGTGGTATTCGGAAAAACAGCTTCGATTTGTCCGAATTTCTCAGCAAGCCAATAAGGTAACTCATCCTTATTTTGTGGACGCTTGCCCAGTACAGACTTAACCATAAGAGGACTGATGGTTACACCACCAGGTCCAGCTGGTTGCGCAGCAACGCCAGGTGGTCCCACCTGAAAGTTGCACGACATGAACTGTATGACAGCTTGATGTACACGTATCAAAGAAGTATGTAATACGCGGAGCTCTGCAATCGTTGCATTGTTAAGTAACGCGGGTGTGGGGTATTCCCAGCCAAAACGGGCCATGTGGCCCACTCTATTGATAAAGGGCCTAAACGGACCAACGTTATTGGGTGAGGAAGGGCGCTATTAAACCAAATTTGGTGTTGCCAAGCCGTGAGCGGAACCTCAAGAGTTCTATATGGTCTATATTCCCACGGAATCGCAGTGGCAGTATACTCGTGAAACAAATTGTCTGTTCCATCGACTGCCGGGAAGGTGACCCAAGAATAAAATACCTCAAAGCGGAAAGCAGGATCCGCCTCTACAACAAAGATAATGTCAACACCTGCATCAGGTACTCCGTATTGAGTCAAATAAGCCCTGAACGGTGCACAGTTAGGAGCTGTTATGGCAATCGCCATAATGAATAAAAGAATAACAACCTAAGCGTGGCAGCGCAACAAAGGGTTAAAAGAAAAGAAAGACCTTTTAAAATTCAAGCTTGAAAAACCTATATAGGAGGCTCAACCGTCACAGCTGTCTCCGGAAACAGAAGTGAGGGGCTTGTGGACAAGCACAAGCACTACTCAGGAGTCTCGCAGATAAGAACCAGACCAAACGGTGGCGGCGCCATGTTGCGGGGATTCTGCACCTACACAGAACTATGCGCAGGAAAACAGGACCTCGGTGTATAGGGGTGTACCAACCTACCACTTTAGTGCCCGAAATCCCAAAGCCGACTAGCTATAGTGTCTCATTCGTTCTCCTCCAAAATCAAGAAGCCACAAATGATTAGACAACTCAGAACACAACACTCCCGACTCTCTCAGGAATCGCGGTGGCAAGACATACCCTTTCGCTCGCTCACTCATACTTGTCCACAGATAAGAATTGGCAGAGTCACTGTAATAGTTCAAAATGTTTATTTTAACTATCGTGCTCTATAATACAGTATACGAGCCACTACCAGCAGCAAAATGCATAAACTCAGAACAATTATCATTGTTACAATTCCATAGAGTACAAAGGGGGATGTCATTATATAAAGACAGTGGAAAAAGGACTATAAGGCCTAACCACCCTCCCCTTGACTGCAAGAAGTTTATTATAAAAAAGAAGATCTCTGGGCTTTGTCAGCAGACCCCATACCTTAAAGCCTAGATGTAAGGTTTACATCATAGGAACAGCATAGCTCTTCTCCATGGAAAGGGCTCTCTCCAAGTGTGTGTTAAAACAACATGCATCCCCGTAATATCAAAGCACGAGTCTCCAGCAGTGCAGCTGTGTTTAGCATGTTATGTCTAGGTGCTAGGGACTGACAAGAACAGAATAACAAGGGGCATTGTATATCGACCTTGCACATCGTGTTCAGACTAAACTCCAGGAACTTATCAGAGAACGCGGAAAGCAGACAGTTCTCATGTGAAAGGCATAAATAGAGTCTTGCAAAATAAAGTCATGTAGTAACATGCGCAAAAGCAGCATCATGGCAGCAAAGGTCATGCTAACTTAGCAATGTCGAGAATGACCCTAATGGCCATATAACAATGCCACTGCATGACAGACGTGCAGCACCGAAGGAGAAACCTGAGTATGTGAAAGTGCTCGATGCCGCTGCACGACAGACATGTATAGTACCAAAGGAGAAACCTGAGTATGTGAAAGTGCTCGATGCCACTGCACGACAGACGTGCAGTACTGAAGTAGAAACCTGAGTATGTGAAAGTGCTCAATGCCGTTGCATGACAGATGTGCAGTACCGAAGTTGAAACCTGAGTTTGTGAAAGTGCTCGATGCCGATGCACGACAGACATGTGCAGCACCAAAGGAGAAACCTGAGTATGTGAAAGTGCTCAATGCCGCTGCACAACAGATGGGAAGTACCGAAGGTGAAACCTGAGTTTGTGAAAGTGTTCAATGCCGCTGCACGACAGACATGTGCAGTACTGAAGTAGAAACCTGAGTATGTGAAAGTGCTCAATGCCGCTGCATGACAGACATGCAGTACCGAAGGAGGAACCAGAGACTAGTATGTGAAAGTGCTCAATGCCGCTGCATGACAGACATGTGCAATACCGAAGGAGAAAGCTGAGTATGTGAAAGTGCTCAATGCCGCTGCATGACAGACATATTGTAAAATTCCTTGGTAAAATAATCCAATAGATCCAATAGTAAGGTAGAAGCGCTTTAATGGATTAGGCACAGTACTGCATGCAGAGAAATCCAAAGCAGAATGATCTTCACAAGAATTCCATATGAAGTCATAACCAACTGCAAAGCATGTCATTGAAAATATACAAGGCAATTGAAGGGACAGGGGACATGGAAAGAAACCAGTATAAAAACATTACATATAATGTAACACATCTTCCTCCTCGGGAAAATTATGAAGACAAATTAATGCATTTAGAAACACGTTTAACATTCCAAACTTTCCCATCTTGGGTAACTACACTGGTACGATTGACCTTAACGATCTTGATGGGTTTCCCAAATTTCATCTCACCTTTAGGAACAAAACCAGGTTTCTTAATTCTCACCCACTCTCCAATCACAAAATGAGGTACTTTAACTTTCATACGTAAATCATAGTATAATTTACCTCTCTCTTGTTTTTGTTTCACCGTGTGAGCAACATCCACTTGACTAATATCTGAATTATGAGTTTTCATGACTTTCCTGAACCACCATGGACATAGTTTAGACACAGGTTCCCTACCTTTGAGTAAACGAAAGGGTGAGATTTCAGTAGTCGTGTGAGGAGTTATTCGGTACAACCATAACTTTTCTCTCAATTTATCCTTCCAGATTGAACCAAAATTCCATGCCCATAAAATGTCCTGTTTAAGAACTCTATTATACCTTTCAACTTGGCCATTTCCTTGGGGTTCATATAATGCTGTGGTGACATGCCTAATGTTACAAAAATTGAGGAAATCAGTCATCTCACGAGATTTCAATTGTACCCCATTATCAGAAATAAGTACCTCAGGGAACCCTCCCTGGCAAAAACTTCCTTTAGAAATGTAATCACACTCTCAGTGGTGGCATGTGGAACCAACTTTACCTCAGGCCATTTTGAATGGTAATCTACCATTACTATGGCAAATCTGCAATCTTGAGGTAAAAAATTAAAAGGCCCTGCAATGTCTAATCCTACCTTTTGCCACAGAAAATCCAGCCATTTGACAGGAATAAGGGGAGCAGGATCACATTTGAGCATTTTCTTGTTACACACACATTCAGGGCATTCTCTGACTATTCTATCCACGTATCTATCTAAACCTGGCCGCCAAAAGATAGATCTTATGAGTCTCTTCATGGATGACATTCCCAAGTGACTTTCATGACTCAAGGATAAAATTTGACTGCGAAGAGACAAAGGTGGGATACATTTGCCTTTCCTAAATATAAAATCACCTTCTATGACCAGTTCATTGGAGATCTTCCAAAAAAGAAAAAGTTCAGCAGACACCTCATTCTTAGAAGGCCAACCAAATCTTGTATAATTAATGACTTGACCTAAAAGCACATCATCATCCATACCTCTTTTCCACATTTCTTGAGAAATAGAACTGAATTTTTCTGACATAACCTCAGAAATGTCTGCAACAACTTCCTCCTCATCTTCACACACCTCATCTGCATCACATGGAAGTCTGGATAAACAGTCTGCCGTAACATTTGACTTCCCTGGGACATATTCAACAGTAAAATTGTATTCTTGAAGTCGAGACATCAATCTTGCAATACGGGCTGTGGCATTGAAACCACCACCCGGAGACAAGATAGAAACTAAAGGCTTATGATCTGTTCTTAAAACAAATCTTGCACCCCAAATATAGTTTCTAAAATGTTCCACTCCCCATACACACGCCAACAACTCTCTCTCGATTACAGCATACCGTCTCTCAGTGAGGTTAAGTGTGCGGGAGGCAAAAGCTACATTCCATTCACTTTTCCCTGCACACTGAGACAACACACACCCTAGACCATACAGACTGGCATCTACTGTGAGCACACAAGTTTTCCTATACAATATGGTTTCAAAGTAGGAGCAGCCACCATCTCAGCCTTGATATTATCAAATGCTTCTTGTTGCTTTTACCCCAAACAAACTCAGTGTTTTTCCTCATCAACTCTCTCAATGGTTCCATCTTTGAAGCAAAGTTCATTATGAATTTTCTATAATATTCACAGAGCCCAGAGAATGACAGCAACTTGTCCTTAGAATCGGGAGCTGGAGCTTTAAGAATGGCATCAACCAGGGATTTTTTTGGAACCACTCCCTCTTTAGTCAGAGTGTGTCCGAGATATTCAACTGAATCTTGAAACAGTTTGCATTTGCTCTTTTTAAGGGTTAGCCCATATTCCTTGAGAATGGAACAAACTTCCTTCAAATGCTTTGCATGACTTCCTTTATCAGGCGAGTAGATCAGGATATCATCTTGGAAACATTTCACACACGACTGCATGTTTTTGAAAAGATGGCACATGGATCTCTGGAATACGGAAGCTGCGGATGCCAATCCAAATGGCATCCTTTTGAATTGAAAAAGTCCTTGGGGAGTGATAAAAGAAGTCATGTGACGTGACTCTCCAGCTAATTCAATTTGGTGATATGCCGACCTAAGGTCTAAAGTGGAAAAAACAGTGGCACCACCTAACATGCTGACTACTTCATTAATATTTGGCAATGGATGGCAATCAACCAAAATATTGGCATTGAGAGCCCTGAGGTCAATGCACAACCTCAAGGATTTGTCAGGTTTGCGTGCTAACACAATCGGAGATACCCACTCAGACGATTCCACTTCTTCAATAACTCCCTCATCCAACATTCCTTTCAAAACTTCACCAAGTTCTTCCCTTACATTGATTGGCACATTTCTGAGTTTCTGTTTGACAGGCAGCGCCTTGTTTTAGTTTAATAACATGTGTGAAACCTTTAAGCCTTCCAAGATTATCGGAAAACACTTCAGGGAACTCTTTTTCAACGTCACAACAAGTAATAGCTTCTTCCACTACCATAACCGGTTCTTCACTACGAGGGTTAAGTATTATCCCTAACCTCCACTGGTTCCTCCAACCTAACACATTGACACCTTTCTTCGCTACTTATACTTTAATGAACGCAGATCTGTCTTTGAAATAGATCTCTGAAGCCATGTACCCTAACATCTCAATGGTGGAGCCATCAAAACTTTGAGCTATAATATCAGGAGGAGATAAATCCTTCATGGACACAGTGTTAGTGAATTTCCTATCAAAATAATCCTCCGTAATGATGGACCAAGGAGACCCAGAGTCTGCCATCAGCTCCAATTCCACATTAAGAAGAGTAACCACACACTTTGGCGAGCTTAAAGTTTCTCAGAGGGAACATACATCTATTATATATACTACAATTCCTCTTTCATTTACAGGATCACCTTCTATTGACTGAACATCTCTTATAGAAGAAACTCCACAGGAACTATTTGGAACACTTTTCCCTTTGTTAATCGTCCTTTTGCGGTCATCTCTGCAAGCTCTGGCAAAATGCCCTACTCTACCACACTTAATACACTCCTTACCTATGGCACGACAAAATTTAAATGATGCTACATGGTTGGTACTACCGCACCTAAAACATACAATTGACTTGTCATTTTTGTTCATTTGATAAGAATTCTTAGGGGAATTGTTCACAGCACAGACTTCATCTACACACTTGTTACTCCTGTCTCCTTTGGCATTTACATCCTCAATGGTCTTCATCCATTTCTCGGATTGCTCAAATGCTTTGGCTGTAGCTATTGTATCATGTAAATTAGGATTCCCTAAAATCCACAACTGTTCTTGTTTTTTTTTTACTTCTAACATTTACAATTATCTGATCTCTTATCATTTCGTCACCCATGACACTGAAATTACAAGAGACTACAAGGGTTCTAAGTGCAGTTAAAAAATCATCGAACGATTCGGAATCTCTTTGAGATCTAGTGTAAAACTTGTATCTATTCAATGCTATGCTAGTAGTGGGTTTAAAGCATGTCTCCATTCGCAACAAAGCTTCATCAAAAGTACCTAATTCCCCCGGTACAACCGGTAGAGTTCTAAAAAAAGCTTGGCCCTCGGACCCCAAACAATGAAGTAGTATATTCTTCTTCCTCTCATTGTCCATCCTATCCCCATAAATGGCTTTCATGTAAGTCAAAAATTCCTCCTTCCACCTGGACATGGGGACGGGAGGATCACCCTTGGATTGGAGACATTTCGCAGGGGTTCAAATTGCATGGTGCAAAACAAATAACATCAAAGTTAGTATAATACGATTACAATTTCTCCAATATAGTGGAGAAAACAGAAATAAGTAAGATAGTATCCTAAGTATAGAGTTCAACACAGGAAAATACACAATAAAATAGAAATATATAGTGTCAAAAAGTTTCCTTGTAGAATGGTATGAATAAACAGTCTCAACGATATAATCACTTTATATCTCCTTGTAGGATGGTAAAAAGGTAAATAAATAGTCTCACGAAGTAACTATCCTGAATTTCTTTGCCTGAATATTTTCAACTGTCTTGGTTTAAATATGCTTAAGGGTATGCCAAATGAGCACAAAACCTTACCCCAGGCTACACACAGCTGTGTGCATCGGCGATAATTATTCATGCAAAACGTGACCGCAAACCTACACAAAACCGTGCGCATCGGTGATGTAACTGGAGGAAGCAAATATATTGGTATAGCATGCGTGGTTGTGCGCATCGACGAAAGAGACAGAGACAGGAGACTCAAGATGGCGGCATTACGGCTGACATCACCACGTAGGGGTTACGTTGCGCGATTACAAGATCGCGTTATGGTCACGTCCTGGAGACTCCAACTTCACTTCACGTCACAAGGTGATGCAGAATCCCCGGGAACATGCGCTGGCAATTCCGTTTCCCCCGCAACAGGACAACAAAGGGAATGTTGTCACGGACGAGGTTGCGTGGGTGAAAACAGGTAACGGCAACCAGTTAAAAGATGCAACTGTGGAAAACAGAAAATCTGTTGAAAATAGCTCCCTCGATGTAGAAAGGTCGTAGAAAATCCGGAAAAAAAAATGGTGGTGGAATATAAACAATATAATCCATGTTAAGAAGCAGGTAGTCCAAATTTTCACTATTTCCAGGCAAGCTAGAGTGAAAATTCATCAGAGTGAAAATCCCAAAGTAAATTGTACCGCTCCTGTGCCTTCAGAAGTAGCAGGTACATGTAACTCGTCGCCAATGTAAAATTCCTTGGTAAAATAATCCAATAGATTCAATAGTAAGGTAGAAGCGCTTTAATGGATTAGGCACAGTACTGCATGCAGAGAAATCCAAAGCAGAATGATCTTCACAACAATTCCATATGAAGTCATAACCAACTGCAAAGCATGTGCTGACATTGAAAATATACAAGGCAATTAAAGGGACAGGGGACATGGAAAGAAACCAGTATAAAAACATTACATATAATGTAACACATATGCAGCACCGAAGGAGAAACCTGAGACTAGTATGTAAAAGTGCGCAATGCCGCTGCATGACAGGCATGTGCAGCACCGAAAGAGAAACCTGAGTATGTGAAAGTGCTCAATGCTGCTGCATGACAGATATGTGCAGTACTGAAGGAGAAACCTGAGTATGTGAAAGTGTTCAATGCCGCTGCACGACAGACATGTGCAGTACTGAAGGAGAAACCTGAGTATGTGAAAGTGCTCAATGCCGCTGCATGACAGACATGTGCCGTACCGAAGGAGAAACCTAAGTATGTGAAAGTGCTCAATGCCGCTGCATGACAGACATGTGCAGTACCGAAGGAGAAACCTGAGTATGATAAAGTGCTCAATGCTGCTGCATGACAGACATGTGTTGTACTGAAGGAGAAACCTGAGCATGTGAAAGTGCTCAATGCCGCTGCATGACAGACATGTGCAGTACTGAAGGAGAAGCCTGAGAATGATAAAGTGCTCAATGCTGCTGCATGACAGACATGTGCAGTACTGAAGGAGAAACCTGAGTATGTGAAAGTGCTCAATGCCGCTGCATGACAGACATGTGCCGTACCGAAGGAGAAACCTGAGTATGTGAAAGTGCTCAATGCCGCTTCGTGACAGACATGTGCAGTACCGAAGAAGAAACCTGAGACTAGTATGTGAAAGTGCTCAATGCTGCTGCCTGACAGACATGTACAGTACTGAAGGAGAAACCTGAGTATGTGAAAGTGCTCAATGCCACTGCACAACACACATGTACAGTACCGAAGGAGAGAATGCTGCGTTCACATCGGCTGTACATCAGCATCGAAAGGTGTGAACTGCTCTGAAACGAACATCCCTGTATCCACACCACCAATAGAGTCCGACTCTATTTAATGTCTATCTCAACCCCTTGGCTACCTTGGCATAATCTTTAGGGGCAAAAATCGTGTCATATGTGGATGACACTAGGCCTGGGCAAAGCACTACGCTACGCTCGCGAAGTTTGCGTAGTTTGCGCAACTTCGCACTACGCGATTTGCATGTAGCACAGTGCGAACACGCGTAGTGCAGCGAAGCGTAGTGCAGCGGTCATTTTTTGCTTGCTCGCGGTCCTCAACGTCAAGTTGGCGACCGCGAGCAAGCAAAATGACATCCCGGCGAGACTTTTTCCTCGTTGGTGATCAGCAACATCAAGTTGCCGATCGCGAGCGAGGAAAATAAACCTCCCGGCGAGGATCTCAACGCGGGGAGGTCAGGTTTCTCATTGCGAGTGGTCGCGTATGCTCGCGACCGCTCGCGATGAGAAACTACCAGTCCGCGTTGAGAAAACTGCTGCTCGAGTAAAAATCTACTCGAGCAGCAGAAAACAACTGCTCGCACTGTGCGAGATGCCGTTCTCTCGCATTGCACAGTGCGAACAGCAAACTACGCAGTTCGCGTAGTGCTACGCGTAGCTCGCGTAGTGCGAACTGCACTTTGCATAGCTACGCATAGCGTGACTACGCGAACTACGCCCAGGGTTAGATGACACCCAACTGCTGTTCTCTTGGAAGAATAGCGAGGCCTTCCCAGGCGACAAAATTCACAACTGCCTCACAGCGGTGTTTAGGTGGCTGTCCATGAACCAATTTAAATGTAATCTTGGGAAGACAGAGCTTCTCTTCTTTGGCCCAGAGACTGAGATATTGTGGTTGTCTTTTTGGCCATCTGATGCCCCCCCGCTAACCCAAAATCTGGTGTAAAAAAACTTGGGCTTTAAATTTGATGGAAAACTGTTATTTCGCACCCAAGTTAATTCAGTGGCGGACTCTTGTTTTGCCCTACTTCGATTGCTTCAGAAGTTCCTGTTTCTACTGTCCTTTATGGCTAGACAACAAGTGATTCAAGCCTTGATAATTTCATGGCTTGACTATGGGAACGGACTCAATTCAGGCCTGCCCAAATACCTGATTGATAAGCTGCAGCTGGTCCAGAATGCAGCGGCTCGAACAATTTTCGGGCTCCCACGTAATTCCCATTCGACATGTCTTCTTAAGAGTCTTCACTGGCTCCAGGTTAGGAAGAGGATGATTTTTAAGACCTTGCTTGTTACCCAGAAAGCCCTCAACGGAACTGGCCCAGGCTATTTACAAGACAGAATTAAGTTCTTCACCCCCCAGAGACACCTTTGTTCTGTAAATCTTTGTCTTGCCAAAGTTACGCGGATCAGGAAGGCAAGGTCAGGGGGCAAAGCCCTCTCCTTCCTGGGTCCCTCCCTCTGGAATAAACTTCCATTGACACCCAGATGCATCAAGGCGAAGCCTGTGTTTCGAAAAAAAACCTTAAGACCTGCCTTTTTTCCAGTTCCTATGCTATTCCCTCCTATTCTCTCACTGATACTCTTTCTGCAGTAGTGCCAGGACACTCCTTGGAGTAACAGTTGTGCTTTATAAATAACCACACATAGACACCTGCTCTACACCAGCATTTCAGAGGTGAGTACACCACAGAAATGAACATCCCTGTATCCACACCAGCTCTACATCAGCATGAGAGGTTAGTACACCACAGAAATGAACATCCCTGTATCAACACAAGCTGTACATCAGCATGTAAGAGGTGAGTAGACCACAGAAATGAACATTCCTGTTTCAACACCAACTCTACATCAGCATGTAAGAGGTGAGTACACCACAGAAATGAACATTCCTGTATCAACACCAGCTCTACATCAGCATGTAAGAGGTGAGTACACCACAAACATGAGCATCTCTGTATCCTCACCAGCTATACATCAGCATGAGAGGTGAGTACACCACAGACATGAACATCCCTGTATCAACAACAGCTCTACATCAGCATGAGAGGTTAGTACACCACAGAAATGAACATCCCTGTATCAACACCAGCTCTACATCAGCATGTAAGAGGTGAGTACACCACAGAAATGAACATTCCTGTATCAACACCAGCTCTACATCAGCATGTAAGAGGTGAGTACACCACAGACATGAGCATCTCTGTATCCTCACCAGCTCTACATCAGCATGAGAGGTGAGAACATCACTGAAATGAGAATCTCTGTACCCTCACCAGCTCTACGTCAGCATGTAAGAGGTGAGCACACCACAGAAATGAGCATCTCTGTAGCCTCACCAGCTCAACATCAGCATGTCAGAGGTGAGTACACCACAGAAATGACAGAAATGAAGGTCCCTGTATCAACGCCAGCTCTACAACAGCATGTTAGAGGTGAGCACACCACAGAAGTAAATACCTCTGTATCCACACCAGTATGTTAGAGGGGAGTTCCCCCTCTGAAATGAACACCTCTGTATCCACACCAGCTCTACATCAGCATGTTAGAGGGAGTACACCACTGAAATGAACACCTCTGTATCAACACCAGCTCAACATTAGCATGTAAGAGGTGAGTACATCACTGAAATGAACATCCCTGTATCTACACCAGCTCTACATTAGCATGAGAGGTGAGTACACAACAGAAATGAGCATCTCTGTATCCACACCAGCTCAACATCAGCATGTAAGAGGTGAGTACACCACCGACATGAACATCACTGTCTCCACACTAGCTTAGCATCATCATTATAGAGGTGTTTATTGTACTGAAAGCCATTGAATCCATTATTGATCAATATTCCAGCTGCTTCTCTCAAAGACTAAAGCAACCTTTGCTCAGCTAACCTAAATCTTTAGGTGGTCCCTAAATATCCCTTCACTGCTTCATGTTTATGCTCTTTCTAACAAAGTGGTCCCAACTCCGGACTCAACGCCCAATTGTACTGCACTCCATCTCTTCTCTACTCATGGCCAAGAATCACCCACTCATGGGTCAGAGTTGTCACAACTAATTTTTACCAACTCACTTCTCTGCCCTCCCATTCACCATCTAATGTGAATATTTAGACACGTACAGTCTAACAGTCTAGCTTGTTTGTTGTATATTGTTACCATGTCTGCATTTTGTCCCCATCAACATCCTTCATACACCTTTCCATTACCTCCCAACCTGACGTTTGTTCTGAGGTCTGTATGTCATTTCTTGTCAAAAATCCCTATCTCTTACCAAATAACCAATAAATAAACAACAATCAGTACTTTATCAACTACACTTTGCCATTGCCAGAATGTTGGGGCATGCTTTTAAAAAACCAAACAGCTTTTTAGCTGCACCTGCTCCAACCATCATGTCGGAGATACAAGCAGTATCGAAATGAACAGCTGGTCAAGGCCAGCTCTTCTGAGGCAGGTATGGTACATAGCAGACAGCTACTCAGAGGAGTGTACAGTACCAGATCTGCCACCGCTGCGTCGACTACACGGCTCACACCGCCACGTCAGGGGTGTGTACGATAGCAGAGCAGGGCTCTCTGACCACACATCACTCAATGCCATCATGTCAAAGGCATGTGCTTTACCAATACAGAAAACTCAACACTATTTGTGAAATACATTTATTTGCTTGTCTGTTTTTGTGCTGTCTCATGCCAAAAGAGTGACAACAAATAATTTCCAGAAACTGTAAGCTCTTATCAAACACAGCTACGCATGTCCAGCAACACCATACAAAAGAGTTCTCCTCAATTGTTGGCATAGGTAAAAAAATATAATAATTATATTGTGCCAATCCCATTTGAGAAACCACATACACAGTACCTAGACAAATATATTCATTCCAGAACATATAAAAAACATGTTCATTTAAATCCATTGTATAAACGTTAATATCTAATTCCTATCACTTTTCACGTGTGCAAAGTTCAAACCGCAACAATCCACCCAGTGAGTGAGAATGTCACGCACGTTGTTTCATTCCCTGATCAAGGTTGTGCAAACATATTTACTTGTGACATGTCTTTTATCACCTATTAGTTTAGTGTGCACTGTGTAGAGAGTAAAAGGACCCTCCTTCCTACAGGAACCATAAGATAGTCCACCTGCCCCATGTAACTAACAACTGCCATTCACATAGTTATAGATCTTAGCTACTACAAACTCACAGGAGCACGGCTCGCTTGGATAGTGACATAAACACGACATTCAAGATGGACATGCTGAAAACAAATGAATAATCCATAAATCAGGTCCTTATCGTCGCAGGTGTCGATCACATATAATTTCACATTATTTATATAGCTAATCTCCTGGAAGGCAGACGCATGTACCTATAAGCAGAGTCCTTATAAAAGATGTTTTATATGTCCTGGTGTTGGAGATATTGCACATTTCATTTTCACCATTGTAGATCCCCAGCAACACAGGATAATATTGCAATAGTTTATGCTAGGAATTAAAAAAATATCATTCAAGGACCAAGGAGAATGGTATTGATAAATCCAACAAAATGCTATTGTTGAATATATCCTAAAATATACAGAAAGTAAGTTATAAGACTTTCTTGTCTGTAAGCCAAAATTCATCCTGCCTTCAATCCTCCCTGATTGGTCAGAGTTAGCAGGATTAGCCAGGCTGCTTTGATGAAGTGAAAAGTGGCTCACCCAGGGAGAGGCTATCTGTTGGAGAGAGCTCTGCTACACAGGAATGCCAGAGCAGGGGAGAGGGGTCATAAAGCATGACGCCTCAATGAAGGAATAGGACAGGAAAGGAATGCCAGGTCCATTTACCCCATCCCCTCTGACCCAGCCAGATAGCAAGCTTAAGGAAGGAATCTGCTGATGTTAGAGGGGGAGGAGAGCAATGGGAATGAGCCATACTCGAGGTTGGTTTAACTAGTTCTTACTCCTCTGCTGAGATTTCAGCCATGTTGAAGTTTGGAGGAACTGTGCTTTCTGGGAGAAGATTATGCCACACTTTAGAGGAAGTGGTCATGCTTTGGGGTGTTGCCTTGCACCTCATTGGACAGGAGTGCTCTTTGGCTTAACCCCAGAGAACACTGAATAAATATGTGAGAGGGGCAGAGCCTTTCAGATCTGCTGCTTGAAACTAAGAGAAGAAGAAGGATTGCCTTACTGGAACCTTGATTTGCACCACCAGGCACTGCATTCTAACTGACTGCTCCTGTTGCACAATCTAGAACTACAGCCCTGTGGATGTACATTGCTTCTAAAGGCTTAAAGAGCGGGCTCCCTGCAAGCTACAGGTTAACAGAGCTCACCTGGAACATCACCACCTAGATACCCTTGCCTGGAGTACGTCCAGTGGATTTGTAAGGATTGTGTCCGGGTGCAATGTGGGAAATGTGGTCCCAAACTTTCAAGGACCATCTTGGAGCTTCCAGACCCTTGGATTGTTTTTGGGACACTTTGGACCCTCAAGAGGAACTTCAGGAAGAAGTTTCAGAAGTTTGGAGCAACTTTGGAAAAAAGCTCCATAAGGTGACCGACTCAACCACGAGAGCCAAGCCGGCCACCTTCAACCGCAACCTGGCCCGGATTCCAAGTTCATTCCACTGAACAGCTGAACAGTTCGGAGGTCCGACTTCCAGAGTTTGATGGGGAGCTCCCTGAAAGTCAAGCCTCTGAACCCTTCCTGAATCCAGACTGGTGAAGAGCATCGAGGGACCCCAGTGGAAAAAGCTCCAGAAAAGTTTCTAAGTCCGAAGGTAAAATTTTGACCGGGGCCTCCTGCTCAGTGTATCCGCGCAAGGCTCTTTCACAGTCAGCCTGAAAGTTTGACTTTGTCCAGTCAAGCGTGACCAGATGTCCCAGAGTGGTGCTATAGGTTTCTATGTGCTAGAAAGTGTTTAATCTTTAAAAATTCATATTTCAGGTTCCCTACATTGTATTTTTGTCATTTCGGTGTCATTTTAAAGATATTTCCTATCTGTATGAATTGGTGTGGGATTTTTATTGTGTGTTGTGCCTTCATTTTTTACTGAATTGGTGTTTTTAAATGCTTTGCATACCTGTCTCTGAAGTTAAGCCTGCCTGCTCGTAGCCAAGCTATCAAGGTTTGAGCTTGGGAATAATTTTCTGAGACCTATTCTGAGCCCTAGACCATGTTAGTGGCCTTATTGCCAGGGCTAGATGCATATTTACCACTACTAATAACCCACTTTCCAACACTAATATTTAAGATTATGGTTTCTCAACAGGAATTCATCAACCTGTGAGACACTATTCAGAAAATGAGGGCTCATGAGAGTTGATGATTTTGGAATATTTTATTTAGGTAAGACTTCTGATTTAGATTATTTAGTGACCTTCCTTCAAATGTGTTCGGGGTTGGAAGTGAATGAATATTTGGGGTGATATTTCAGACTAAAATAGGCAAATTAAAATAGTTATTTCCTCAAGCATTTAATAATTTTACGGTTTGAAAGCTGAATAGTTTTCTTTTTTGGAATGTTCAATCAATTACGGTAAGGGTCCTGAGAAATGATTTAATGCTTCCTTGGTGAATGAAAACATTGGGGCCAATGAAAAAATTATCTTTTGTAATATTGAATTTGGATTTTGACAGAATTAGTAGGCCAATTTCTCTACTATCTTTTTGTGATGCAAAACTATTATTTTTACTCTGTCACTTGAGTTAGGATGAGATGCACTTTTATATCTGTATTAAGTGCTTTTTGTAGATACATGTATTAATCTACATGGATTTTTTCTTATATTGTGGTAATTCACCTGAGTGGTGACTTACCTCTAAAAGATGTGTTTTAAGAGTTGTGTCTGTTTTCTCTTTTCATTTTCAAATTGTGTTTGTAAATATGTTTTTCTTGTTTTATGACAGCCTTGAAGAAGTCACTTTTATCTTTGTGGGACGAAACGCACCTGCTGTATCTTTCTTCTTAATGCGAAATAAAAGAAAGAATCTTTTTGGAAATATATTGAGTCCTCTGGACTCGCTGAACTTTAGACGAGCTTTGTGTAATGGACTTGAATGGACTCTATTAGATCATAATTAATGATGTGGTGGGCCCTTTCCATTATCTTCTTTTGATGCATTTAATTGTTTCTGGATTTTTGGTGCGGTTAATCCAGGAAAGTAGAGCACTAACCCTTGGGGAACAACGTAGGGGCATATGTACAAGCTCCTATCGCCAGAGGAACGTCACTTTTTATGACGTTCCTGTGGCGATTGGGACTTTGCCTTATTTACAAGGCGGCATTAAGCCACTTAATGTGGCCTAACGCCTCCTTGTAAATAAGGCACCCTTTCACGCTATACTTAGCGTGAAATGGATGGTCAATGGGTGTTGCTGTGGGCGTTCCGCTGCAACACCCATTGATTTTGACACTGCCCCATATTCATAAGTGTGGCATAAATATGTGGCAACACCAAAACTAAGACCAGGTATTAACACGGCGAAACGAGGAGAAATGCTTTATTTCTCCTCGTTTTTGCTGTTTCTATGTGTGCATCACACATAGAAACAGCAAAATGCCATCAATGATTGTTTATGTGCAGGAAGGTGTCCCTTCCTGCACATAAACAATCATTACAAAAATTACGATTTGCAATTTCTATGTGTGTTGCACAATGTAGTACCCATAGGAGTTACAAATCGCCATTTGTGTTTATTTATATGCAGGAAGGGACACCTTCCTGTACATAAACAATCAATCCCCCCAACGCAGGCACCCTTGCACTATGGTGCATAAGAGGAGTTGGCCTAATGGCTAGGGCGGGCGACCTCGAATCTGGGAAACCGGGCTCGAGTCTCGGCAATGACGCTGAACATCCTGTGATTCTAGGCAAATCACTTAATCTCCCCGTGCCTAACAAAAAAATGAATGTGTCCTCATGTAACGTAACTGGTGCTATGTAAAGCGCTCTGATACCTGATACCGGGTCAAGTTCGCGCTATATAAAACTCCGTAAAAAAAAAAAAGCAGCTTAATTTAGCAACAGCGCTAGGGGAAACGCTGGGGTGCATTGTATCATTGTAAATATGGTGCAGCCCTGCGTTTTCAGAATGACGGAGCATGGCGTTAGCTATGTTTTACTTAACACCACGCTCCGTCATTCTGTTGTACATATGCCCTGTAGTGTGCAGTGACACATATCACAACCGTCCAAAGCAATAGCGAGAGATGCAACCACCTGTGGCTCTTCCGTGCGGCACCTGCAGCCAGGGTAGCACATGTTCAAGGCAGTGTGCATGTGTGTGAGGTGGCGTCAGTACACGCAGTGACATCACAGTAACGCCTGGACTC
This sequence comes from Calotriton arnoldi, assembly GCA_963921515.1. Classification (NCBI taxonomy): domain Eukaryota; kingdom Metazoa; phylum Chordata; class Amphibia; order Caudata; family Salamandridae; genus Calotriton; species Calotriton arnoldi. The sequence goes on from CAWUFW010004248.1 coordinate 1,335,225, forward strand.
ATAGGGAACAGGAGCCTTAGCAGCTGGATGGTGTTCCTCAGACACACTCTGCTTCTGCTGCTGTGCACATTATCAGGGCAGGGGTGGGTGTGCTTGAACCTTCGGCCTTTGACAAAACATCATTGGGGGCTCCGATTGTTTTTTTGGAAATGTTTGCCTCGTAGCACTGCAGTATCTGCATTACAAAGACATGCCACACTCCTCTCTCCCCTGCACACCCTAGTTAGAGCAGACAGTCTGATGTTCTTTGTTATTGTCCTTCACATTCAGGGAAAATCTGTCGGTCAGGAACGGAAACACCCTGGGGGAAATCAAAATAAAAATGAAAACTTTTTTGCAATTTACATTAAATTTCACAAAGTGGTGCAGTCCATTCAAAAACTGTGGGGCAGATTTACAAGAACTGGCGCATCTCTGCATATTTGCAGGGATGCGCCAGTTCATTTGTGTGACGGAAAAATAGCCTTGCGCCACCATGGATGCGCCGCATTTACAATGCGGCGCACCGTGGCGCAAGGACAGACAGATGCGTGACACATCTGTTTGGCGTAAGGGCAACGCATTGCTGGAGTTGTGTCGTAAGCAATGGTAGGGAATGCCTATCCCGACCATGCTACGTCACTCCTTACGCCTGCTTCAAGCAGGCGCAAGGTTTTGACGCAGTGGCGCCATAAAAGTCACTCACTAAAATCTTGTATATTTCACTGAGTCACTTTTACGAGCCTTCCTTGCGACGGAACGCCCACCCTGCATACATTATACCTGATGCAGGTATAATGTAGCGCAGGGCTTTACAACGTGACGCATCTCCCTAGATGCGTCACGTTGTAAATATGTCGCAACGTGGCGCATTGTTTACGACGCCGCTGCGTCACAGAAGTGACGCAACGGCGGCGTAAAGTTGGTGCAAGGGGCTTGTAAATCTGCCCCAGTGACTGTTTGTTTCACGCGCAAAAGCAAATAAAGACCCATAGCTGGATTATGGCTCGGTGCGATTTGTGACACCTTCAACTGTTTCTGGGTTTTCAGGTAGCAATGCTTTGTGTCATGCGACTTGTAGTTTTGCTTTTGCCATCGTAGGTATGGGCTTAAAAAGCAGAGGGCTCTTGGGTAGAAATCCAGAATTGCCAAGGATGGGACAACGTGGGGAGCTACGATGCCCTGTCTACTATCATTGACACCCCTATCCTGCCCTGGGGGAGTGTGATGCGCCCCGGTGCTCTGTGAGTGCAGGGTATGTGTCTGAAACAACTGGGAATCAGTACAACTTTGTGACTTCAGGAATCTCTGAGATCCACGCTAAACCACTCTGGCAGTTGCTGGCAATTTTATATTTTCAAAAATATTACTGTATTCACAATGTGAGAGCGAAGACAGAACTATAGACTAAATTGTGCAGTATTGAAGTCCCCCAAATCCGGATGAATCAGGTGATTATCTGTCAACTAGACCAATTTAGTGATCAAAATATGATAACATTGTGCACCATTAAAAAAATGTATTGGGGCAAGTCCGAGTAATATATCCTTGGGGTTCATTTTTAGGTCGCAGCCTGCTGAAGACATCTTGGGGACATTCAGAAAGTTGACCTAGGAATACATTCCGCCCCTTTGCTTACCATTGGCTTTGTGGTTTGTAACTCATGTTTTCTGTCTTTCTATTTACTGCCTTTATTTGCTGTAGTCTGTCCAGCTCGAGCTCGTCCCTCCTGCTGCCCAAACCTTATTTACTGTATTCTTCCACGAACTCGCTTTCTGTAAACAGGCCTTTAAATCTTTTGGATTGAAACTGTTTCGAAGTTCTCACAAAATGACAGATAAGGGGGCGAAGGCAGAGGGAGAACATGGCTTGTGAATGATCAAGGAATTGCTTCTGGCCCTGGATACTGGTGCTATATAAATATCTTGTGCCAGTGGATTCCACTTGTCCTTTGTCCTGTAAGGTTCCATTTCCTGCATTCAAAGCATAGGCTCTGTGGAGGTGCACAAAGGGTACATCTAATGTTTACTCCATGAATTAGTACTACTGTAACCCTGGGTCTATTTTCTCTTTCCTTTCACAATATTTTATTTACTTTTGCACTCATATAGGTATGAGCAGAGTGTGGCAGACATGTCTCTGCTAGGAAGTGGATATCAGACTTATAACCCTGCAGTCATCGCTGCAATCAAGGGTGAGCTAGACATCTCCAGCTGGCTGCTATGGAAAACACACTTTAGTTTTGCTTTCTTCAATCTGTTGCCTGACCGGTAGGTTTCTTAGACAGCCTTCTCTAGGAATGCTGATTGTCATTGTGTTTCTTAGATTCTCTACATGTGATCCTAATAGAAGGGGGTGTTTCTTTGGTTGTAAAGCTTACGGTCCTATTTGCATGGTCAGTTTTGTATATGGAGAAGGAGGACTATTGAGTTGGAGAGAATCAGTATGATAGACCCTTACCTTGAGTAGTCACGCTTTACAAGAACCATGATGGATTGATTGATTGACTGCATTTAGATGAGGCGGGGTTTACAAGGTTAATAGTTTATCGAGATATTTCTATTTATTTCTATTTGAAAGATTTCTAAAGCGCGACAGCTGCCCCAGCCAAGAGGCGTCCCGGCGCTAACAGCAAATAGGAGACCACAACGCAGAGGGGGGCCAGAAAGGCCTACACCGTGGGAAAAAGGAAAGTTTTAATAGCTTTCCTGAATTCAAGAAAATTACTAAGGCCTCGAATATGGAGGGGCAGTGTGTTCCAGATCTTTCATGTTGTTTGCCCTACAACTACAACTACATTCGGATGAGTTGTGCTGATGCAAAGAGTTTATGATGGAATTAAGTTTGTCTGCCAGGACTTTGATAGCACATGAGTGTGATCATGACTAGGTTCCAGGGGGTCTGAATGTGCCAATGGCTGGACACTGTACAGTCTTCTTCAGCCTGGCCTTGGTGTGCCCTCCAGTAGCCACTTGTGCTCTGCAGATGGAACTCAGAGGAGTCCAGTGCTTGTGAGAAGGAATCCCAAAGAGGGGGAAAAAGTGACAGGGCAAACAAAACCCCGGACTAGGCAGAATGGAGCGCGGACGGAAGAAGCCAATCACTACTGGTGGTTGCCCATGTTGGACTGAAGTCAACAGTGAACTGGAGAACACAATTCCCAGCGGAGCACTGGAATCTATAAAGAGGCAAGAAACTGTAGAGAAAGGGACTTCCATAGTGCTGCGATGCAAGGAGCAGCAGTTCTGAAGCAATTGATATAATTAATGTAGAGCTGAAACAGGAAACAGGAAGTTGTCAACAGGAAGTTCTTCCTCCGTGGACTGGAAGCTAAAGGATAGTTCAGAAAGTTTCTGGACAGTTAAAGAAGGTTCCAGTACATTCTGGAAGGAAGGTTCTGGAACTTTCTAGAAGGTGTTTGAAGAGTGGTCCTACAAGTATTATAAATCCCTCATGGCCATTAAAATACACATCTTTCTATACACATAGGGGCATATGTTCAAGGAAGTGGAGGAGTGAGGCGTTAGACGTCATGGCTTAACGCCTCACTCCGCCACTTCAGAAACTCAAGGCTGCACCATAGTTGCAACAATATGGTGCAGCCTTGCGTTTCCCCCTGCGCTGGTGCTACACTTAGCAGTGTAGCGCCAACGCAGGCACCCTTGCACCATAGTGCAAGGGTGTCTGCGTGCAGGGGAAAGATTGTTTATGTACAGGAAGGTCCCCCTTCCTTTCCTGTACATAGACAATCTTTAAATGCCATTTTGTCACTTCTATGTGTGCTGCTTAATGCAGCACACATGGAAGTCACAAAATGGCATTTTTAAAGATTGTTTATGTACAGGAAGGAGGACCTTCCTGTACATAAACAATCCAATTCATTTTGCTTTTTCCATGTGTGCTGCACAAGGCAGCACACATGGAAAAAGGAAAAACGAGGAGAAATAATTAATTTCTCCTCGTTTCGCCAACTTAAGACCAGGTTTTCCCTGGTCTTAATTTTGGCGCTGCCTCCTATTTACGCTGCCCTTGTAAATAGGGGGCAGCGTCAAAATCAATGGGTGTTGCGGTGGAAAGCCCACCGCAACACCCACTGCCCACCCCTTTCACGCTAAGCATAGCGGGAAAGGGGGCCTTATTTACAAGGCAGCGTTAAGCCACCTTAAGTGGCTTAACGCTGCCTTGTAAATAAGGCAATGCCCCTATCACCACCACAACGTCGTAAAAAGTGACAGTGTGGTGGCGATAGGGGCTTGTATATATGCCCCATAGTTTTCTGGCCTTATATCAGATTTACAGTACTTGGTTGGCCCTGGAGTGGCTGGTGAGGCACAACACAGCTGGATCAAGGAAGCAATCCTTGAGCATCACAAGAATGGCGCTGAGAAACGTAGGCTCGAGGTAAGAGCAGCCGAGGCCGGACTCTCTGTTCAAAATAATGTCTACTGTCTTAGTGGCAGAAAAGGGTTGAGGGCTATTAACTGACCTTGACGAGGAAGCTCGCTCGCAGGCTGATGGCTGAGTGTGGGTACCACCTGTTTCCTCATTATAACAGTCACTGCAAGGCAGGAGAGCAGGTGTCAGGGCAGTTCTCACTGGAGCATCTCAGAAGTCTGTATTACAGGATTGGTTGGGTAGTCGGTCGCTTCTGTTCTCCTTCTGACAGTTTTAGTGAGCCTCCTTTTTTAAGGTCAAGATGGAGTTATTTTTAGATGGGCTTCAGAGGCATTGGGAGTCATGCTACTTCTTTGTGAGGAGGGATTTTATTCAGAGTTTGCAGTTTCAGAGTTGGAGGCTTCAGAAGAAGGACCTGATAGTACGGTTTAATATTTTGAAGGTAGAATTTGCAATATGATGGTTCTCATTCTTGAGTGAACCCTTTGGTGCTGTGAAGATTGTAGGGGACATGTGATGACTGATGTCAGAGGATAGGTGCATTATTTGTCTATTATATAATAAGCTGAGGTACAGTTCACATTATCCACCATGGAACCTGGAATTGATGTTTGTGACTGTGTGATGTGAAGCTGTCTTTAGTCACAGAATAACTTTGAAATGCGCATATTCCAGGATGTCCTCAATAAAGAAGATATGTTCTATCATCCCATTTACTTCACTTGCATATTTGTCTGCATTCAATGTTTCTGGAGTACCTGGGAGAGCACGCGCTTGATAATCGCAAAAAGACCCTCAGACTAAGCATAGAAAGATAAAACATCTGATGCTTTGAATGCAAATGGAAAATACACCACACCTGCTTTGGCCTTCGACTTAAAACAAAAGAGTCTAATTACAGGTCACCTGATGATACCATAGGTAAAATCCAGAGTGTGATGGCAGACAGACAGAAGACAGCCTCTGCCTGGATGACATAAAGGTGGACTGAAAGCCACCAGCGGCCAGTTTGATGTCCTTTACATCTCTCTATCTCTAAAGAGGATCTGGGTGAAATAATTCCTTCAACCAAACCATCCAGTTATCAGCCTGACTTGGGTGATCCTCTGGAAACCAACTAAAGTCATAAACAGGCGGTAAACCACGCATAGCATTATGCAAACTTCAGCGAGGTGTCTACGAAGGCGGACTAGCGATCCCAGACATTAGGAATTACTATTTGATGGCCCAGCTCATTAATGTAAATGGCTGTTTCTTCTCACCCCACTCTGAACCGGCATACCTGGTTGATCGTCACGCAATGGGGAATGGAGGATATTCTGCAGCCCTGTACCGCAGGAGGCGAGAAAGATTTCTCCCCGTGCACACGCGGGCGGTGGTACGAGTATGGCATGCAGTGACAAAATCACTGGGATGGGAGTCTAAATTAACACAACACACCCCACTTTGGGGAAGCGATGCACTGGACGAAATGGGGCGCCTGCGGGGTTTTTGTAGATGGAGCCTTTTTGGAATACATAGCCTCTGGGATGTATGGCGGAGCGGGATCATGGTTACCTTTGAAGAATTACAGACAGAATACCAAATGGCCGATGGGGAGTGGTCCCGGTACCTGCAATTGAGACATGCCCTACACTGTCATGTGCCAGAGGGGGAGTCGCTACCCGACTACTCCCCACTGGAGGACCGGCTGCTACTCGCCTCTATGATCGATAAAGCTGTTTCCCTCACATACCGGAAATTCATAAACAATCTTCCAGACCCCCTGGGCCCACTGAGGAAGGCATAGGAATCAGACTTGGAGTTACTGGAGGATGATGATTGGTCGGAAGCCATTCAGAGCCCCAGGGAAGTCGCCATATGAGATCGGTTCAGACTAATCCAACTTCGAGTCCTACACAGGTCATATGCTCCTAGAACGCTCCTACATAGGTTGGGTAGATGTGACTCAGACCAATGTGCCAGGGGGTGTGGGGAGGTAGGCACTTTCTTCCATATCATCTGGGCATGTCCTAAAATTCAGCGATACTGGGCAGGAGTGAACAGCATAATGTCTGCGGTGATGGGCCTGCCAATGCAACTGGACACATGCTGGCACTTGCTGGGAGTCACAGGAGAGGCCAAGTGGCCCACATATACAAAAATCTGGATGTTAGCCTTGGGGGTGGCAAAACGAAACATAGCAATGGTATGGGGGGCATCGGACCCACAGAGACTGGTAAACTGGAAACAAGACCTAGACTGGTGTCAACAGGCAGAGGCTGCCCCCCAAAAATGGGAAAAGATCTGGAACCCATGGGGAAACTATAAGACTTAGCTGGGCGGGGTGGGGGAAGCGGGGGAATGGCATGGGAACCATTGATTGATACATCTGGAGCTACAATTGTGAACCCCGTTATATGCATGTAATACTGTGCACCCTGTTTTTGATGTTGCCAAGATACATCTGCTATCTTCTTTTGATTGTAATGGTGAACTGAGTAAATGTTTAATAAAAAAGAATTAAAAAAAATAAAATCATAAACACCTCTCTTGACTAAGGCAGCCCTCACACCTACCTTAAAGAAAGGCATAATCTACAGAATGCTGAAAAGCCCCATCTCTACCCTGACTGCAATCACATTTTGCCACTTTCGTGGTGCGTGTATTTAAACAGCTGCAAATTAATCTGTGAAATCCTTCTCGTGAGCACCTACCATTCAGACATTTGCTCAGGGTATAACACTGAGTTGCCACACTCCGCATCATTGATGGTGCCTACCAAATGTTGGATAGAAATCAAACATGCCTCATAATCCTGCTTGACTAATCCATAGCATTCCATATACCTCATAAGGACATAAGGCTGAACATCTCCTTATGGTCATCAGTAGATCATGAAGTATCAACGTCATCGATGCCACATTGACAAAATAAACGAGTCACACTCGCACCCTGAAAGAAAGCTCGTTGGCTTGTCACAAGATTAGATTAGATTAGAATACTTGTAAAGCGCATGGCTGCCTCAGCAATGAGGCGTCCCAGCGCTGAAGCAAGTCGGAGTGAGGAGTAGGCGAGGAGTTAGCATTGAGAGAAGAGCCAGGTCTTTACTAACCTTCTGAAGGCCTGGTGATCAGAATTGCTACGGATGTGTAGAGGGAGGGAATTCCACAAGGCGGGGGCCAGTCGCCTGAAGGAGCGACCGCCAGATCTGGTCCTTCGTATACGTGGAATTCTTGCAAGAAGCAAGTTCTCCGAGCGCAGCGCTCGTGAGGGTGCATAATGGGCGCATAGATCGCTCAGGATTTCCAGGCCGATGCCTGTCAGAATCTTGTGCGTGATACAGAGCGCCTTGAAACTAACTCGTTGTTCAAGGGGCAGCCAGTGCAGACGGTGGAGGAGGTTGGAGACATGGTAGTGCTTGGGGAGGGCAAAGATAGCACAGGCTGCAGCGTTCTGGACTCACTGCAAACGGTTCATCACAGACTTGTTGGAGCCCAGAAGGAGCGCATTGCAAAAGTCTAATCGGGCCAGTATGGAGGCTTGGATGATCAGCTGACGCGTTTGGGCGTCAAACAGACCAAGTATTGGCTTAAGGCCACGAAGTAGCCCGAAACATTTCCCGGCCACTGATTTGGCATGCGTCTCAAAGTTAAGATCTTTATCAAGCATAATTCCCAGATTCTTCACCACCGATTTAGGGGCAGGAGAGGCTCCAAGGGCTGAAGGCCAACATTCATTGTCCCAGAGATGGGAATCTTTGCCAACCAGAAGAATCTCAGACTTGGCTGAGTTCAACTGCAGAAAGTTGGCTGTCATCCACTCTGCAATGGCCAATATGTCTTCTTTGAATTTCGCTCTTTCCTGGCTGGGATTATTTGACAGGGTGATCACCAATTGGGTGTCATCTGCATATGACACCAAGGAGATTCCCCGCCCTTTGGCCATCCGCGCCAATGGGCTCATTTAGACATTAAAAAGCGTGGGGCTCAATGCTGATCCCTGTGGAACCCCACAGCGGAGTGGGTGAACATGGGAGGCAAAAGGGGGAGCTATTACTTGGAAAGTCCGATCGGCCAAAAAGGACGAGAACCACAATAAGGCTTTGTTGCTAACCCCTATCTCCTCCAGACGGAGAAGCAGGATTTCATGGGAGACCGTGTCGAATGCCGCACTCAGATCCAACAGAACCAGAGCTGAGGTTCTGCCGGCATCCGAGGCGGGACGCAGTTGTTCCACGACCGCCAGCAGGGCAGACTCGATACTATATCGTGGTCGGAAATATCTAGTATAGAATTAGCTTCCAGGAAATGAGTTAAAGTCGAGTTCACATGAGCTTCCAAGATTTTGGATAAAAATGGAAGTAACGAGATAGGACGATAGTTTTCCGACTTGGATGCGTCCAGTGTTGGTTTCTTAAGTAGGGGGGACCACTTTGGCATGCTTCCAGGATTTTGGAACCACCGCCGAGGCAAAGGATAGATTGACCAGCTCCAGACACTCAGGCAGGAGGCCCTGTTGAACTTTTCGAAAAGCGTCAGGTAAGTACTGGTCCCATCTTATTTAACCCGAACCCCTTTGGGATGTCCTAGATACACTGGGCTTTTGTGACCGTCACTGCATGGAATGCCATACAGATGTATAAACAAATTTAACGATAACGCCTTCATCTACCACTTAGAGGAATGCCTTTCCAGGATACTAAGCTGGATGATCTTGTAAACATTACAATTCACCCAAAACAAAATCCAGTTTGTGTTTCTCATCTCTGACCCAAAACAATACCACAGAGAGATAGCTTGCTCCCCTAAAAAAATAAGGGGGCAGATTTACAAGCCCCTTGCAACACTTTTGCGCCGCCTTTGCATCACTTTTGTGATGCAGCGGTGGCGTAAAAAATGCGGCCAATTTACAACGTGATGCATCTAGGGAGATGCGTCACATTGTAAAGCCCTGCGTCACATTATACCTGCATCAGGTATAATGTATGCAGGGTGTGCGTTCCCACGCAGGAAAGCCTTGTTAAAGTGACGGAGTGAAATCTACAAGGTTTCACTGCGTCACTTCTAGGACGCCACTGTGTCAAAACCTTACGCCTGCTTGTAGCAGTCGTAAGGAGTGACGCAGTGTAGTGAGAATAGGCCTCAAAATGCATTACTGGAGTTACGTTGTGCTTGCGACACGACTCCAGCAATGGGTGACTTTTGGGCCAACAGATGCGTCAGAATTTCTGACACATCCGTCAATCCTTGCGCCATGGTGCGCCGTATTGTAAATACGGTGCATCCATGGTGGCGCAAAGGTATCACAGGCTGGCACAGGGAAACTGACGCATCTCTACAGATGCGTCAGTTTCTTGTAAATCTGCCCCAAGGTATTTGCTTGGGTGTGGAACAAGAATATTGCTTATTAAATATTGTGCTACACAAATATTGAAGACCAAAATATCACCATGGGAAGTGTATAGGTAAGTAGAGTTTACAATGCTTAACTCCACACATATGTACCCTATACTTCACATATATCTTCACAGTACATAGATTTGGAGTTCAGAACACCAAACTATAGATACCAATGGGCACTTTCATTGTCGATATTCTTGCTATGCTATTTGGTGGCACAATATTTCTAGACTCAAAGGGCCCGATTCACAAAAGTAATCTGAGACAAAATCCTAACTTTACGACTTTCGGTATTCACAGAAGGCATTTAGGAGTACTAAAGTTAGGATTTTGTCTCAGTTAAACTTAAGTTTTGGTCTTATGTTAAACTTAAGACAAACTTAAGTTTAACTGAGACAAAATCCTAGTCGTAAAGTTAGGATTTTGTCTCAGTTAAACTTAAGTTTGTCTTAAGTTTAACTTAAGACCAAAACTTAAGATTGACTGAGACAAAATCCTACCTTTAGTACTCCTAAATGCCTTCTGTGAATACCGAAAGTTGTAAAGTTAGGATTTTGTCTCAGATTACTTTTGTGAATTGGGCCAAATATTTTCACAAGTAAGCTTGCTTAGAACTGATGCAGAATGTCAGGATTCAACCCTTGGATAAACCTTCAAGCCTAATTAAAAGTCTTTGGTGAACGTTGCCCAACCTCAGCCAATACTGATAAAATCGATCAAGAGACGTATTCGTAAGAAGACCTTAAACAAGCCCCTAAGACTCTGGTTGCCTCGAGACAAATATGGGATCTCCATCCTCACTGCCCTCCTTGCCATGAGAACCGCACCGGGAAAATCTGTTCTAAATGCAGCAGGAAGACAGATTCATGATTCAGGAAAATTTGACTATATCACACAACACTTACTTAACATAACGTGTATTTGTAAAGAGCACATTCACCCCCAAGGGGTATCTTGGCGCTGAATAATAGATGTTTATTGTTACCCAACTCAATGGTACTCATTTTATTGACCGCAGAAAGGATGAGTGGAACTGCCATGATTTGAACTTGTGACCATGAGGTTGAACCACTGCAGTGGATGCATTAGTTCCTAAGCCACCAGACCCGGCTGATCTGAAATGACTCCGACTCCAAGTCTGCTGTACTTTCAGATCTGCACCATATTCAAAGGAGTAAACCTAAGTGCCCCTGTTATCTAATAGGCAAATTAAGAGGGTGGGGCCAACCACTCTCCTAGACGGCCGCTACTCTCTAAAACTCTGAGTTAAGTCTACGCCTGACAAGTTTTCTGCCTGTTCTTAGGGACCGGTGAGCTGGGTTCCCAGAGCAAGAAGGGTGGAAAGAGGTGGGATCTAGTGGAAGTCAAAACTGGACGGTGGCGGAGTCAGAGTGCATTAAGGAGGCCCCAGCACCCTCCAGGCTGGTGATTATGTGATGCACTGATGTTTCTACATCGGAGCTGCTGGTGGCAACTCGAGGTAGATCACCCACTAGATGAGTGTCGAGGACGGCCTCGGGACAGGGCCAGACTGGGAACACAAAGCAGCCCTGGCAAATGTTGTCAGACCAGGCCCCAAAAGGTGTATAGCGATCAAGCCTGACCACAAGGGGGTTTGGGGTGGATGGCTCTCGCCCCAAGAAGATTTGGGGGAAAAATGGTGCATCCCACAACACATTTTTCATTATATATTCAATTGTATTAGTTTTTAAAGCAGAGTAAATGATGACCTTACAGTGCACCAGGATACTGCAATCTTTACTGGGGCTCTTCAATGATTCCCTCACTATCACCCTCCAACAATGCCTTTCATATCTCCATTTCCCCTCTCTCACATGTATTTAATTTGTTTTATAGCGCCTCTCATAACAGTGTAAGGTGTCGGAGCATTTTACATCACAAACACATACAGAGACAATAAATCATACATGTGTAAATCAGTGTATAGAAAATATTACATAAGACAGATGGGACTACAAGGTGTAGGATCCCCGTCATCCATTACGGTAGTCATTTTTTAAAAGTGCTTGGTCTGGGGAAGCACAAACTCAGGATTTACTATGTAACCCAATGGTTAGGGTTGACTTTACTACTTAGAAAAAATAACAATATACAACTGCAGATGGCTCGTGGCAAGAAAGCCTCAGCTTTATCCCGCTCTTTTCTGCGTTTGACTCCAAAGTTATGGAAGGACATTGCTGCTTGTTTCAGACATGAGCCACCCTTCACATCTTTTAAAGCCACCTGAAAGAACACCTGCTCTTGCAACTGCTAAGACATCCTGGTGTACACACCTTTAGAGCAAAATCTGGTACGATTATGGCTCAATTATGACATCACTTCCTTACGGAAACATATTTAGCAGCACAAAAGAAAAAACATATTTCTACATTGTTAGACCTGGCTTTTTCAGTAGGTTTATCCCCAGATATTTTGCTTTTTGGCCTCCTGTTTCTGACCTGTTTTTGTTGGTTTTATGACTCTGGGCACTTTACCATTGCTATCCAGTGCTAAAGTGCAGATGCTCTCCATGTAAATTGTGAATATAGATTGGTGTTTCCATGATTGGCTTGTTTTACTCACTACTAAGTCCCTATAACAGTGTGTGCCCAGGGCCTGTAAATCAAATGCTGCTAGTGGGCCTGAGGCACTGATTGTGCCACCCACACAAGCAGCCTTTTGAAGGGGTCTCAGACCTGCCATTGCAGTGTCTGCGCACAATCTCTACTGCCATATCGACCTGGCAAGTGCACCCACTTGCCAGGCCCTAACCTTCCCTTTTCTTACATATGAGTCACCCCTAAGGTAGGCCCAAGGTACCCTCCATGGGCAGGGTGCAGTGTATGTGAAAGGTAGGACATGTACTGGTGTGTGTGAGACATGTCCTGATAGTGAAATACAGTGTATTTCGTGTTTCACTATTGAAAGGCCATCTGTCCCATAGGATAGAATAGGAGTTTATTTATAACATCTTATAAGTATAGCTTCTCATTGGGACAAGATGGATAGATGGAGTTTAGTATGCCTGAACTCAGAATATAAAAATGCATTTTTTAGTAAAGATGATTTTTATATTGTGTGTTTGAAAATGCCACTTTTAGAAAGTGGGTATTTTCTTGCTTAGCCATCCTGTGTGCCTCTGCTGGTCTGTGGATTGACTGTCTGGCTTTGGAGTGAAAGGGGCTAGGGATGTGCATTCTGTTCAGACAGACACTTGGGGGGTTGATGTGTGTCCTGCCTTTCCTGGATGAGTCAGAGCTGGGCTGAATAGACCTGGGCTGCATTTAGAGTAGTAGAAGGAGATTTCCTTGCACCTGAATAGGCCCGGTGTGCCTTGGACAATGCTGTCTCCACCTCCTGCCAGGAAGCTGGGCCATAGAGGACAGAACTGATTTGGAGTGAGCTCAGACACTCTCTGCCACAAGAGAACAAGGGGATATCTGGTATAAATATTGGGGCCTAGATGCCAGGATTTTAGAACTCTCTTGGATCAAGGAGCCTGCGAAGAAGAAACGCTGGGGAAGCTATGAGGAGAGACTACCACTTTGTTGTGTTGGCCTGCAGTAGCTGCTTCTGTCTTGGGCAGAGAAAGGACTGGACTGAACTTTCTGCAACTTCTTTGTTTGAGTTTCTCCAAGGGCTTGAGGTAGAACTTGTCCCCTGTTCAAAAAGTCTCAGGAACAGCAACGACTTCACATTCCTCTAGGTACCGCCTCTGGGACTGCGTGTCTCAGTTGCCACAGAGGGAAACCGCAACTCGATGCCGCCACCAAGACCGCCGGTGGTTCCCTGACCTGAAGGCACAGCAGAGGGCACCGCCGCACTTCGCACTGCAACCCTGGTCTCAATGGCGATGACGATGACCACTGCCGCTACCGAGCTGCTGCTTGCACCGCGTTCTGTGGGCACCACACTCCGCACTGCCTCGCATCACTCCGCCGTCCTGGTCTCACTGACGATGCCGTTGCCAGCTGACATCGCCGCCGTGGTCTGCACTGTGGTCTGGGGGCACCAATCGTAAGCTACACGAAGCACCACCCCGTCACACACCGCAGCTGTGGCCCACCAACGCCAGCTTCCATCGACCAGCACTGCCGCCTGTACCGTGACCTGTCAATACCGCAACGAGCACCGCCGAACTTCACACCACTGTTCCGGTCTCACCGACGCCGCTGGACGACCTTCACCAAGCTGCAGCCTGCACCACGACCTGAGGGCACAGCACGCCTCACCGCTCCACTTTAAACCACAACTGCGACAGTTGCTGCAACCGGCCCGCACCGACGTGGTCGGCCGGAACCACAGGTACTGTTTACAAGGCATCTGACACCGATGCCGGTCCGCACCGACGCGGTCGACCGAAACTGTTGGATTTGGTGGTTTTCAGCACCGCAGTAGCACCAGACGGAGCTCCCAACTTTAAGGAACTACATTTTTAAGGTTATTCTTGCAAAGTGCATATTTTGATTATTGTATGTTGGGTTTTTGTCTTGTTTGGTTTAGATAAAGATTATTTATTTTTCTAAACTGGTGTGGTGTCCATTTGTAGTATTTGCACTGTATTACTGTATGTGTGCACAAATGCTTTACACACTGCCTGCTCGTGCCAAGCTACCAAGGGGGTGAGCAGGGGTTGTCTAAGGGCGTAACTCCCTTACCCTGAATAGAAGCGCAGGTCCCTACTTGGACAAAGGTGCAAACCATTGCCAACTACAGACCCCCATTTCTAACATAGATGAAAGATAAGATTAATAAAGTAGCAGAGGTCAGCAGTCTAGCAGTACAATGACCTCATTATGCAACTACAAATCACAGCAAAAAGCTGGTGTGTAATTAAGTCTGAAGAGCAGCAAATGTCCTCTTCTTTGCAGCTCTAGCAGAGGAGTGTAACCTCTAGGGGCATATTTACAAAGAATTGCTGTAGGACAGCGTTGCAAATTATTTTGCTTCGCTGCCCTAAGCCAATATAGAAGGACAGGAATGCACCCTATTTGCAAGATACGGTGCAATCCTGTCCTTTCAGCCAGCGCTGGCGCACATTTTGCAGCCGTGCGCCAATGCAGGAACTTTTGCACCATGGTGCAAGGGTGTCTATGTTGTTGGCACAATTGTTTTTGTGCAGGAAAGGATACCTTCCTGCACAAAAACAATCACAAGAGGCATTTTCCTCTTTCTATGTGTGCTGCAGAATGCAAAAAGTGACGTTCTGGCGGCGCACAGGACTTGTAAATATGCCCCCTAGTTTTCTTTTTGTCATGTAAAGTTTAATGCTTCAGTTCAGTGATGTCATAAATGATGTCATACAACATGTCATCATGTCATGAGTGATGTAATATGTGAGGTCATAAGCATGCAAGTTATAGTTCGTTTGGCTAACTATAAGTGGTGAATTTATTTGTTGTTTTTTTTAATTAAAACATTTTTATGTTATCACTGACATATTCACCTAACTATAAGGTTACTTTGACCTTTGTGTTTTGTTCAGTGAATTTCTAAGGTCTATTTTTTTAAACAAAGTCAGATCTTTTTATCACACCTAGCTATAACGTTACTTTAACCTCTGGTTTCTTCAGTGAATTTCTTGTTTTTTTTAACGTACAGTAATATTTTATCACCATATGTAAAGCCAACCCCCCTCCGTGCACGGCCAAAGAAATAGGCCTTATGTTTTTTTTAAAGGAAGGGGGGGCCATGTGGACCCCCTCCCCAAGTCTTATTAGGCCCTGGGGACTCCATCCACCAGGTCCATTATTTTTAAAAGGGAGAGGGCCAAGTGGTCCCCCTCACAGAGCCTCATTACACCCTGGAGACCTCATCTCCCAGGGCCGTCTTTTTTTTGTAAGGGGTGGGGCCTTCTCCCCAAGCCTTTAAAAGGCCCTTGGGACCCCATTCCCCAGGGCTGTGATATTGTTTTATGGAAGGGGGCCCCTCTCTGAGCCTTATTAGGCCCTGGGTATCTCATCCCCCAGGGTCTTTTTAATTATCGGGGAGCACGGCCCCTCTCCCCAAGCCTTATTAGGCCCTGGGGACCCCATCCCCAGGGACTTATTGTTTTAAATAAAGGGGAGGGGGTTGCGTGGACCCTCTCCCCGAGCCTTGTTAAGCCTGGGGGACCCCGTCCACCAAGGCCATTTTTTTAATTGAAGGAGAGGGGAGCCGCCTGGCCCCCAATTTCCAAGCCATGTTTGGCCCTTGGGACCCCATACCCCGGGGCCATTACTAAAAATAAAGGGAAGGGGGGCCACGCAACCCCCATTCCCGAGTCTCTTTAGGCCCTGGGACCCCATCTGTCAGGGCCTATGTTAAAAGGGAAGGGAGTATGCGCTTCCCCCTCCCAAGGCGTTATCGGCCCCTGGGACCCCATCCCTGGGGGCTTATACTATTAAAGGTGGGTGCCATGGTGCCCACCCAGGGCACCCACCATACATTTGTTGGGAGCCGCAGGGGCAGCCTCCAAACCCCCACGGCCCCAGCCAGCTCCCCGCATGCAGTGGGAGCTAGCATTGCTCCAGCCTGCAGGGAGCAGCTACTAATGCTGTTCCTTGCGGGCAGGTGCAATTCTTAAAATCTGTTTCCTGGCCCACATCAGTGCTGCCAGGGCAACAGTATTTCCAAAGCTCCCTCCCGCTCGGTGCAGACTTTGCATTTGCTCCTGTTTGGCAGGACATTTAAAAATGCTCCCGCCAAGCAAGAGCAAACACAGGTTTCCCTGCCTGCGTCAGCAGGGAAACTGTTACGTCCCCGGCAGCGGGGGAGCTGGCCCCTGGGGACTGGGTCCTCAGGGCCATTAATGGCTTGGGAGGGGGCATGCAGCACGGCTCCACCTTTTCAAATTTTGGCAGTCCCGGGGTATATAATGATCCAGACGGTAAGTTTTCAAGTGTAACTTTTATTGCCAACAAGACAGGAGCTTTGAAAAACAAAGGGGCCCAATTACTATTGCTCAAGGACCTTGGGTAGTTTACTAGTTTCAAACACAGTGGTCCCTAAACAGGAGATTAAACAAACAATGAATATAGACTCAATCAGTACTATATTTGAAGCTGTCCAGCCGGATATTCAATTAGTTTCCAAAAAATGAACAAAAGACATTTGAAGTGGGACACAAGCCTGCATCTAAATCAGCAAAATAGGACGAACAACGTGTAACAGAAAAAGGCTCAGGCAGAATAAGTTGTTTGTATGTAGCCCATACTGATGTTACAAACAAAATATAGTGGGACACCATTACACATGAGCGATATTTAGCTGAGAAGTGTATATGGTGTGCATTAAGTCGACTGCGTTTCGATCCTTACAAAACATATTAGGATCATCATCAGGACATTTACATTAGCATGCCTGGGTACATTTGCCTAATGTCCAGAAGAGAGCAGCATGGATACGCCATGGGGGCAGGAGCGACCCGGGCTGGGGCGGATCAAGCGTCCGGACCTGGTGCGGTCAGAGCTGCAAGAAGTTGGTGGAGATGGCGCCGCATGCACGGTCACTATATCAATTAGAAGGGTTAGGTCTGAGTCGGCCTAGTAATGAGGACACTGCTGCATGGGCGTGCTTTCTGCCGGCATCCCCCGATTGATGTGTGTGAACGAATCCCCTTCAAGAGCATCTAGATATGCCTCAAAACCTTCTGTCCATTTTTCCCAATCGGATTCAGGGGACGCAGGATTTTGTGTGAACGCAGCTGGTGGCATTATCGCTTGTTGCATGACTAAGTAGTTTCTACACAAGTTTATTAAGAATACTGGATTTATGAAGCTAGAATAGTCGTTGTGAAAAATTCATAATTAAATTAATGTGGCTTGAGTGTATAACTTATACAACAAATTTCTGTCTACTAAAGTTAGTATCCTTTGATGTAAGAGACACTCTGGGAAAGGGTTGAGGTGTGTGTGTCACCGCTTGAATTTAGTATTATTTGTGGACACATGTGATCATTAAGGTGTGTGTGTCACCGCTTGAATTTAGTATTCTTTGTTGAAGGACACACGTGATCATTAAGGTGTGTGTGTCACCGAAGTTGAAATAACAGGACACACTGTTTATAGTGGTCTGTGTGTCACCGCTGTAATCGTTATAACCACAGTGCGGAACGGAAGAATAGCGAAAATGGCCTGAGGTTAGCCCAAAGCAAAATGGCCGCTACGTAGTGTGCGTGCGTGCGTGCTAGTGCGACGCAGGATAGGCAATCAGGCACAATATAATGATGACAAGGCACTTTCAAAATGACCGCTCACGCGGTGCGCGTATGTGCGCATGCTTGTCCAACGCAGGACAGGCAGGTCAGGCAATCAGCAACAGTGCAGCTTGCGCCGGAGCTCGCAATGAAGGCTAAAACGTTGTGTCTCCCAAGAGTTCCCACCACAAAAGACAGTACCTTAGAGTGGGAGCAATGCTTCGTCGGATGTGATCTCAGCATTCAAATTCGAGGTGCTCTTCGTGCTCGAGTTCGTGCTTGTTCTGTGAAGGAACTGGCACAGAAGGAATAGACAACTCCGATGCTGCGAGGCAACGTGTGGGGGTCTTGTTGGCCGCCAACTCGTCGCCAGTGAAATGATCCAGCAGGTAAGTTTTCAAGTAACTTCTATTGCCAACAAGACAGGAGCGGCACTTCATCTCATCTGTCCAGCGACCTTGTCCTCCAACCATCTCCCTCAACCCCCCGTTCCAGAATCCCTTCCCCGTGACATTCCACCAATGCACAGCGCGGCAGAAAAGGAGAAGGTACACCCAACAGGGTGCAAGGTCCCCGGGGCCTTTAGAGACTTGGGGAGGGGGGGCTACATGGCTACATTTTAGACGAGCAACTCAGTCTGCGCACTTGGTGATCCAGGTGGAGAAGTTCTTCACAGCCTTCTCAAGGTTCAATGTGGGATCGGGATGGGTGGCGTTGAGGGCGTCCGTCCATTGGTTCTCTGTCATTTTGTTCCAGCAGTGGTGGGAGGGGCTGGGAGACTTGGTGGTGCTACCTGGGGATCCTGCTATGGTGACGTGGATGAAAGCATGGTCGGGCCAGGTGAGTTTGGTGATGTGGCTGTACTTGACTCTTTAGCTTGCAGTGAAGATCGGGTCAAGTGTGTGTCCTGCGTTGTGTGTAGGGTTGGTGACCAGTTGGGTGAGGCTGATGTTACTCATGCTTTCCAGGAAGTTGGTGGTGTTGGTGTCGTTGGGGTCATTGAGTTGGAAGTTGAAGTCACCGAGGAAGATGTAGTGCTTGGAGTGAATGGTCAGGGGAGCAATGAAGTCCGGGATGGCGTTGCAGAAGCTGTGCAAGGTCCTGGGGTTCTTTAGGTGAGGGTGCCTTTGATGGTGGTTCTGACGTTGGTGGTGGTGGTGCAGTGGATGGTTTACTTGTGGATGATAGCAATACCACCTCTGTTTTGTTGGTGCGGTCTCGGTGTATCATCATCCTTTATCCTTCGTGCATTGCGGTGGCAATGTGGGGAGTGGCGGAGGGGTTGAGCCAGGTTTGTGTGATGAAGATGACATTGGTGGTGAGTGAGGTGATGGTGTCCTGGATTTCGGTGGCATGCTTGCAGAGAGATTGGGCATTGAGCAGGAGGCAGGGAAGAGGTTCCGGGGTGGACGTGGTCGGGGAGGTGGGTGTGGTGTGGTGGAGGTTTCTGTGTGGGCAGGCCTTTTTGAGTTGCAGGAGAAGAGATTGTGGTGGCAAGCAAAAGATCCTACCATTGATCGAGGGGAGTTGAGGCAGCAGTTGGTGTTGTGGTGCCTGATGTCCAGGACTTGGAGCTCGTGAAAGTGTATCTGTGGGTGGGAGGGCCAGGGTTCCTGGCGCTGGGCGCAGTCCAGGAGTGGACGAGCCAGAGGGGGATTGCCTTTGGCGTGGCTGTGCTGTGGCCTCCATTAAGTAGGTCCTGTGATGGGGGAAGAGCGCTGGGCGATGGGAAGTGGTGAATGGGCGGGAAAAGGAGTGGGGCAAGCCTGCTCCAAAATGCAAAAACGGCACGGTACAACAAAGGTGTAATAGGCAAACAGTGAGTGTAAGTATGACTAGATTACAGGCAATTAAACTTAAAAAACTAAATTACAGGCACTTAAACTTGACAACGGTGGACACTTAGGCTAAAAAGAATAGACTGAAACAATTGTGAGCAGCAGTGGGACAACAGAGCTAACAATATACAGAGCGGTATGAAATACAATTGAACAAGGCAAAAAGTGGAACAGGCAAGGAAGCTACCAGGCGGGGCAGCAGAGGGAGGCTAGTGGACAGCGAGCGCCAGAGTCGGGGAGACCCGCTAAACGAGTAAGGCAGCAAGGGGTGCGGATCGGGGTGTGCGAAATTTTCTTTCGTGGGTGATCCTTTTTTAATACAAGAATCCTCCTCACCTCCTACTCCGTTAGGAACTTCAGATACAAATTCAGTGCCCTCTCCTACTGGATGACAAGATGACAATACCATAAGTGCTATGATTTTGGATGCTTAGGTAAATCCCTATTGCAGGCGAATGTGCTCCATTTAATCTATTTCTCAGTATGTGATGCATTGAATTAGAAAATCAATGGAAAACTCCTACAGGAAAAAGTCTCATGTGGAATGTCAAGGACATATTCTTCCATCAAAATTAGCTGAAACACCTTCAATTTTTCCAGCGATGGTATTTGCAAGATAAACTATTAGATGTTCTTGGACCTTTAATGTCAATTTTAGCTATAATGGAAGATGCAGCTTTTACGAGTACTCAGGTAAATCTACTGTTCACAGAAGTTAGAGCCAAAGAGATATTTGTGTGCTTGGAAATGCGAATGCAGCCATTATGACCTAAAAAAGAAATACCCTTGTTAGACGCAGTGATTTCTGGCTGGCTGGGACGCATCAAAACCAGTGAGAATTCTCCTTCCTAGATAGGATGAGTATAATACATGTGTCTGATAACCTGTGCTCACCCTTGGGTAGCTTGGCACAGAGCAGTCCGGCTTATCCTCAGGGCCCAAGTGTAAAGTACTGGCACAACACCACCCTCACAACACACTGAATACACCACAACATGACTCCACACTGTTTGCATAAAACAGTGACCTTTGTATTACAAACACATTGAAATCAAAACAAGATACACATTGTAGATACACTTTACAGTTATATGCAAATGTCGGACTTTCCCATTAGCAGCAGAACAGCATCAACATACATGCCCTAATCAGAGTTATTCATACAACACGACATTCCCCAATATCGCATACCCCCAACAGTTACAATGGTCAAGCAATCACAGTTCTTTGACTACGCCTCATGACCCAGCCCCTCAGTTACTCAACTACACCAGCCAACTATACTCATTGCCCCTGCTGGTGACACATTGATGAGATTGTTGGAACCACCTAAAATGGAAAGAAACAGTTACTAAGTTTTGTCTATACGGATTAGACCTCCAGGTGCCCAGCGGTGCCCAGCGGCACCTGCATGAGCATGGAATCGCTATCCACACGTAGACAAAAGGTTGCGACCCAGGAAGTTGGCGTGCTTCTAAGTGTGGAGAAATGTTTCCCCTCAAGCGGAAGTGTGAGCTGCCGTAGCTCTCGACAGCCAGCCGTAGGTACCCACCGGGCACAACGAAACGCCTGTGACATGTTCTCTACAACAAAGTACCTTGTGGGATGGATCCAGGGAGAGGGAGCCAGCGGCCTTGAACAGAGGCCGCAATGTCCTCTCGATCTGGAGGTGGAATACAGTCTCAACTCACGTCCCCCAACACAGCTCATACACCACACGCTCCGGATTGCAAGCTAGCACAGGTCCTCTAGGTTACAAGCACGGGCCCTTCAGACTCTGCAATCTTCCCCAGCACTCTTCAAACTCCTCATGTCCTGGCACCTCAGGTGGGCTGCTGATCTTTAGGAGCACACTCCTCTGCACAGTGTGATGACGGTGTACGCCAGGACAGTCCTTGTCCCAACCGATATCCCTTTCACCCGTTTCCACCACACTCTGCATGATCCTTATGATCCTTATGATCTCGTGGAAACGGGGAGATCCTTTGTGTCCCCGAGATCTTGTGGAGAGGAGGCTAGCCAACTGGCCCTTGGAGAGTACTTAGGGACCTGGGCCACAACAGTTGGCACTTAGCTGCAGGCCAGCAACGTCCAAGGAAAATCCAAGTGATAGTACCCTTCCTGAAGCACAGCAAGCTCCGGGCCACCACAAGTCTGTGGATAATCCAGTTGCAGTCCCTCCTGCCCTCATGATTTCTCATGTCAATGTCCCAGCATCGAACCAGCGTAGCATGGTTCCAAATCCAAACGCGTCTCCAACTTCGGAGGCCAGAGCCCCAGTAGTTATACCCACAATGACCTTTGAAGATTCAACCAGTTCAAAAGGACACCTTTAAAATGCAATGGCCCTCTCTAACTTTTGTCCTGTCTGACATCTTACCCCAGGAGGTTTGATCACTATCTTTAGTGGGGTCAAGACCATGCCTCTTAGAATTAACGTCCCAATTCCACCCCCATATAACCGTACCAGAATGGCCCTTTAGATTCAGAAGTCTGCAGTTTCCCTTGACTCCCTAGTTTACGGCCTTCTATCAGGAATGCACAGATGTAGCTGTCCCCCAGCACCCAGATGCGAATGCCTCCCAAAGTGACATTTCCACGTTAGTAATGTTGAATCCACTCACACTACCTGAGAGGATTCGCCATTACGAACTCATCGATACCAAACACTATACTGTTGCTATTCTGCACGAAGAGAATCCTGCTCAATAGCCTTTTTCCACTTTCCCCATGTTAATCAATGTGAGAAGCAGGCCCACCGTACCAAACACTCCATCCGGTGGCATTGATGACCCTTGCATGTAGCGCACACATGCACATGCCCTACCACTTCCCGACAACACACCCTTTCTCCAGGGAGAACTCTGATATAGCAAGAGACATGCAGAACCTAGCATTTGAAATGCCAAGTCAAGTAGCAGTAACCTGCACACACAGGCCCCACCAGGGCAAACCTGTGGCCTAATCGATGAGCTACCTCCGTGGATGGCACAACCAGGGCTGCAGGCCCACGGAAGTACATTCGAGGTACGTTCCCTGGGTATATGTCTTACCCCTAGACAAGGGACTTACAGCTAACTCAAATTAGCCAATCATGTATACACCAATCACCAGTATGTTTATGACAAGGACAGCGCTTTGGCACTGAATGGCAGTCTCAAACATACTCAAAGTCCTAAGGCTAGCACCTAGATCAGTGGAAAACCAGGAGGGACAAAATCAAAAAGTTGAGGGAAAGCACCCTACAGAGCGCCATTTCCAGCAACCCTTTAATGACAATAGATGTGCAGTTGGCAGACATTTCTGATAGGGAGTTCGGCCCTGAAGCAGCTTGTGTTGTGATTGGTAGTCACATAAGTAAGGTGACTGCACTGCTACACTGCTGACCTCTGCTAAGTAGCAAATGTTATCTCTTTCATCTATGTAAATGTTGGAATACATTTTTTCTTTGCTGCTAGAGAGTTTTCAATAAAGGATTGATGTCATAATCTTGGCCTCCTTGTCGTTAGTAAAATCCAAACCTGTTACGTGAGTGGGGGAGATTTTATATCACAGCTCATAACCTTGACTTCCGGCCTCTTATAGCTTCCCTGAAGCACATCCAAGGGCTAACTAGTCGGACCTTTATAATTTCAAATCTGTGCCTATCTAATTCCTTTACAGCAGAGAGGTCTTCAAACTTTTGTAGGTTGAGCCCCCCCAGCTGAATTTTTTTAGATGTTGGGCCCCCCCCACCACCTGACAGAAATTTCTGGAATCTGGTACACTACATAATCGACCGCCACGCGCATATCACGGGCCATATCCGGCAAATAATGTTCAACACAATAAGAGTGTTTAGTAAACTGCAGGTTTGTGAGTGGGTGTGGTGAAATGACAGAGGCTTATTACACAGCTCAAAACACAATTTTTCAAGATAAAATGTGCGTAAATTGTTTTTACTAGGATGCTTTGTTTTACACATGACATAGATTAATAATAACACCACCAACATAAATGTGATGGGTGTGCCGGTTTTTAGCCACATAGACTGTCAATCTGTGGATGGATTTTTGCTACTGCCATCCTCAGGTTGTGCTCCACATCCAGTCTTGAACGGTACTTAGTCTTTAATACCGCAAGTGCTGAGAACCCAATCTTACATAAATAGGACGAGCTGAAAGGCAAGAGAGTTTTGATAGCAGTTTCTCTCAAAGCTGAATATTCTGCAGACATTTTCAGCCAAAACAGTGACTGTAAGGGAGACAGTGTTATTAGATTTTTCGAGCACTCCCTAGCTCAGAGTTGGTACACGAGAAACAATTCTTCTCTGGAAACCATTAACAAACGTTTTAGGGAGCATTATAATGGGATAATTGCCCACCAACCAGTTATGGATCCGAAGACAAAGGTGAAAGTCCACAGAGAGGGCGCTGAACGAACACCTAATTGAGAATTCCTTAGTGGTACGATAAGTTGCTTGCCTGAAGCAGTTGGGGTTTAGGACACGTCGGGCTTGTGTTTAAAAAAAATAGAACTGATAATAAATGAATGATGTTGCCTATTTTACTTCAGAGCAATGTTGTCTGACAAACTTTGTGGTGGCAGGGACATGTTAAGGATTTTGGGTGCCCTGGGCCAATACTATTTTGGGGGCCCCTGTTCAGAACAGCTTTGAGATTAAATGATTCACTTTCAGCTCTGCCATACCCTCTTTAGCCAGGCTACTAACGGTGCACAGGCGCTATGGTCGAAATTCTAAAAGTGTTTACATCTAATATTCAGAGATAATGATGTGTGTTTTCACTGTTGTAACAAAACAGCAGCCCACTAATTTTACAGCAAATAATATCTGTGATATCCTCCAATTTCTCATATGTGGACCCGTTGTGATCTAAAATAAACTTTTTATGGTTGTTGCATGAAACAAAAACATTTCTCTGCAAATAGTAATAGACTCTCTCACATCAATCACATTAAAAAGAAATGAAACAAAACGGTATTTACAAGAATCTGTTTAGGAATTATTCCAGGCCATCAGAGCAAAAACAGAGCTGCCTCTATCAAGTGGCCCCCTGAAAGGCTGGATTGCAGTGCATGTATATGTGTCCTTTTGTAATTTAGGACGAAAACCTTGATGGGGCACGACATGCCCATACGTGTGTACAGGGGCGCAACTAGACCCGAACTTCGGGTGGGGGCTAACACTGCCAGCCAGGGCTGGCCCTAGCACTGGTAGCACACAGTGGAACGGTCTGTTTTGGCGCCCCTCCCCCATTTCCTCCTTCTCCATGAATTTCCTCACTACCACTCACCAACAATGCACCTCATCTCTCTATAGCACCTTTCTGGCAAACATTTCATTTTTTATAGCACTACTCATAGTTTACTCACACTCAGTTCTTTGATCTGCATGGTACACGTTCTTTGTAGCAGGCACATTAAACCTCTGCGCTGTGTGGGTGGCAGGAGTACCCATGTGAGTGCAGGGTGAGGCATGCAACAGTGTGAGAGTAGGGTAAGAGGAGTGACTGCAGGGTGAGTGAGGTGACCATATGAATTTGGGTGCGGATGTAAGTGCAGAGTGGGACGAATTAATGTATGGTTAGTGATGGTCTTATTTGAGTGAGATTGCAGATTGAGCAGTAAGGGGGACAGGTGAGTGAAGTGTCACATGAGTACAGGGTGAGTAGTGTGCTTGTGTGACTGCAGGGTGAGGTACAGGGTGAACAGCGCAAGTGCATTGTGAGTGCAGAGTGATCACTGTGAGTACAGGGTAAGCGGGTGAATGGTGTGAGTGCATCGGGATCAGTGTGAGGGCATTGTGATCGCTGTGAGTGTAGGGTGAGCGTGAAAGTGAAGGGCGAAAATGAGGAACGAGTTGTCTGAATGCAAGGTGCATTTCCAGACACTTGAAGTAACTCAGCAGGTTATTGACGGCAGCGTAGGGTTTCAGATATGTTAAACTATTGCTATTATGGCATTAACCAGGGATCAGGGTGGAGGAAATAAATGTGCTGATCTTACAACAAACTTCCAGTTTTATGATTAGGGTTGCCAGCTCATTATTTTGATGTCCCAGGCGGTACAAAAATAAACAGTCACCTAAAGCTGTATTGTCAGCACTTGTGCGTGCATACTTTGAACAGCAAATATAAATAGAAGCACTTTTAATTGTGGGGCTGCCTGAATGATCCATGCCTGATAATAAAATGGAACAAAGCAGCCCTGCCAAGTATCACGCATCAGGCGTGAGACTAACGCATTTCAGTGTGGTGATCCGCATCACCGCACTGAAATGCATTGTCACCCATTTATAGCGCCTCCTTAGAACGCTTCAGCGAAGAGGAGCACTGCGAATTAGTACCACACTGAGAGAGCAAAGCTGCTCTTCAGCAGCACCTCCGCGAGCTGCTTGCGACGGACTTGGGGGCTGGCTAGTTGGCTAGAATGTAAAACATTCACCAGACACCCCAGCAGGCACATCTGACTCACTCAGGATGTCACAAGTGTCACAAGTGTCAAAGCCTAATGCCTGCTGCCGACGCAGCCTGCCAGGACACACTGACTGTGATACACCTATAGGCCGATGGCAGCGCGGCACAGTTTAGCTTTGGCAGGCAGCGCAGCCCGCTGCTGCTGTAGCTCTCGCTGCGTTATGCAGGGCGGCCCGTTGCTGCTGTAGCTCCACCACGTTGTGCAGCGTGGCCCCTGTTATGCGTGGACCTCTTTTACTCCCACTGCGTTGTGCAGCGCGGCTCGCTGCTGATGTAGCCGGGGCTTAATCAGGATCACCGACCCCTGGCAGATGGCGGGGGCTGCCGTAATGATGGTCTGGTGCCTTAGCACTGTAGCGCGGCCACCCTGCACTGCAGTCCTGTGTTTGGAGCCATGAATGCTACCCTCTGAACCGTGGCGCTGCCCGGTGGACATCGCGGCCGTCCCGACTCTGTTGGTGGATGCAGAAGTGCATCTTTACATTAATGCTAAAGCACAGTAGATAAGGAGGAGAGCCAGAATACTCGAAGCAGCGGTTACGAATCGATCTCTCATTGAAAGAGTAGACAGTAAGGGCAATCACTAAAGCAGCAGCTGAAAATGAGGATGGCAATCCAGGACTTTTGTTACAGATGGCAATTAAGTTGGAATATGCAAGGCTAGCCTGTCATGGCCTTTGCTGACAAGTAAGTATCACTCATCTAACCTAATTGAATTTACAGTTTACTTTTAGAGGAGCGCCGCGCGTCATCATTTACCCTGCACTTTAAGTAAAGTTATAGGTGTGCTGAGCTGTGCATTGCAGTCACTAGTCTGTCTGCAGCAGTCAGTCTGCACAAAGTTGTGTCACTTATTTACTTTACTTTTAGAGGAGTGCCGCGCGTCATCATTCAGCCTGTACTGTAAGTAAACTTACAGCTCCTCTATATTGACTGCAGTCACTGTCTGCCAGTCTATATCATGGTTACACATTTCTTTAACAGTACGATCAGGTTACAAGGGCACTAGGTTAGTGTCTTTCCATTTCTGGTGCTTTAAAGCACTTTTAAGATCTTCTTAGAGTTTCTTGTTGCTCAAATGGGTATTTCTGCTATTTATTTGTTTCCCTTGTCTTCATTGCTTGATTTTTGCTCGTGAGAAAGTGTCACTCATAGTCATTGAAATGTCACTCATAATTTCTCTGAAATTATGAAAATGTCACACATAGCGTCCTGAAACCTTGGCAGCTATGACAAAGACAGAAAAGTCACATTACAAATGTATACATACTTCTTTATAAGCATATTTAGTGTCAAGACAATCAATTTGCAGGCTGTTTAAACAACACATGGCTGGCTGGCATTTTTCTTTTGGCAACTTTAAGCCCTGTGGGCGTTGCGCGTTGCGCGCCTGCCTGTGTAAATTTAAAAGAAACTTTGTCTCCTTTCTGCTAAGAGCTAACCCTCCCAGGACGGGGTTAAACTGGTAGAGTTGAAATGCTTCAGCTGCAGTGGGAGGCCGGATGTCTCCTCTGCTAAAACTGAAAGAAAGGAACAGGCAGTCATTTCAGCTGCAGTGGGAGGCAAGGAGTCTCCTCTGCTATGAAATCGAACGTGAAGGAACAGGACTGTCTGTTCGTTTGCTTTCGGTTTTAGCAGAAGAGACCCTGCCTCCCACTGCAGCTGAAGCATTTCAGCTCTACGAATTAACCCCGTGCCTTATCTATTTCATCTCCCTCCCCCCTCCAACCCTCTGTTACCGGAGATCTACAATAAACAATTCCCATTTGAAATGGGTGAAGACTTGCGAAGTTGCGATGCAGGACAGTAAAAGACCTACAAAGGGAAGATCTTAGTGCGGAGTGCGCGCCCCCCCTGAGATGGTGTCGCGCCCCCCTGGGGGGGCGCGCCCCACAGATTGAAGAACTCTGCTACAGTAACCTGCTTCTAACGTTCTAAAATGTCATTTCCATGTACCTTCTTTTTCTTATTCTAGACGAGATCTTCTCTGGACCTCCACTAAATCATTACTGGACTCCAGGGACCCCCTACTGAGTCATTATTTGAAGCGGGGTGGACAGCCAGTCTAAGCAATTTCTATGATTTGAACTTCAAATACAATGCACAAAAATACAAAAACAAGTATATACCAAACAAATTCTCATTGATTTATTTTGTGCAATTCACAATCAAATATAGAAAAAGTGCTCAAATTTTCAATGTTGCTTCCTTATTTGTATATACTTTATTAACTTTAATTGATTCATTTTAATAGTATCTAATTTTGTAAAACAGTCACAGACCCCCTGGGTAGGCCCCTGTTCTAGACTAAATTTAAAGTTTGCTATTCTGTCACATCCATATATTTATGTTAAACGCTCTTACAACCCCTTCGACCATGTCTGTGCTATAGATGGATCTAAATATGTAAAATGTAAATTATTTATGAATTTGTCAAACACTGGACTCCAGTTCACATGTACTAAGACAGCCTTAGTTACATAGACCACGCCCCTTTCAGAGGGTTCAGAGTTATGCCTCCTAGGCCACACCCATTTTAAAGAATGCCTCTGTGGTGTTGGTTCAAGGGCCTGCTGGGCCTAGCAAGGATGACGCCAACACATGTAGTTTACCATTCAGGGTCCTCGCTAACTACTGTGTCACGGCCCTGTCTTTTTTATTTATACCAGCCATCCCGTCATATCCAGGAGGCCAAACCATTACACAGGAGGCGTACGTGTATGCATGCAACACCCCTACGCTACCCCATTTAGTGGAACACTACATTCCTCACCAACTTTAACAACTTTAAAAACTTCAATGAACATATGTAACAGTGTTCTTACAACAATAAAGCATTAAATGTGACTCATGGTAAACAAAGTTCATACAGTTACCGCTCCGCTGGTCACCATCACTAGGGCATTTTCTTCATACCAGAAATCCTGCAAGGCTGGATGATGGAGCGGGATTGCTCCTCAAACCATATCGGGAGTAGTCAGGGCTTTAAGTGGGATGAAAAAACTTGGGGGTCTCTCAAAGGGGCGTGGCCAATGTAATTAAGGGTGTGGCTTAAAACACGTAAGCTAAAAGTCTGTGCATAGCATAGTGTGCCACCCGACTTGTATTTTGCAGTTTGTTGTATCCTGACTCTGATGTTATTCTAGCCCTGCCAATGGAATCTTGGTGTAATGACATAACATGGAATGTTGGGAGTGAAATACTCACAGTTGGCTGGGCTGAGAAGCATGCTGGCTGCTCCTGGTGGGGTCTCGTTATGGTCTTCTTGTGATCTTACAACTATCCTGAATAAACCTCTCTGAACCACCTCTACCTGTGTGGACTTGATCACTACAATTTTTGGCGACAATCCTGAAACGAACCTGCGTCTGTCACCTCATCAAACCTCAAGCAACATTAAGGTACAGATCAACTGAACTTAAGCTAAAGCAACTGGCATCCCTGACCCCACCAGTGACCTCTACAACGGTCACCCTCAACAGTCTGCCAGTTGTTCTTCTGCTTCTGGAGAAGTGCCACTTCAGGAGCTGCCCATCCAATCTTGGGCGTCTACTCTCCAGAGTCTACGTGTTTTGCGCTCTGCTTTCAGTCAGGGTAACGCTGTATTACCCTTGTCTCTGCTTTCAGTTAGGGTAAGCCTGATTCTGTGTTCAACTGCCACATATCTACGTCTGCACTGTCTGGGGAAGAAGTGTGCCTTTGTATGTGTGCGCCAGTCAAAGTGTGACCAACAACAGTTTTCTGGACCACATTGCCTCTGCTGTGCCTTCAGTGAGGGTAAGCCTCTTCATTTAGACATTCTACTTGTGGTCTCTCTCATTCAAGCTTTGCTGACGTGAAGAGGTGTCCCTTTTTCTGCTTCTGTGTCCTCCTACATTGGGGCATAGTACAATTTACCGAGTGACTGTCAGCATATCAAACCGTCATTTACAATATCTGATGATCTCCAAGTTTTGTGTTGTGGCGTTTCATGAATCATCAATTTTACGCTTGTGAAGAATTTGAAACAATAACCATGTGGACTTGCGTACCGCATTTCACATGCACAATGCAGTTTATCAATTTCGTTTCTTCTCTAGGAGCAGTATGCGATCATCAGTTTCTAGCCAAATGTCTTTGTGGGTTTTATTTTAATATTATTGACTTTCTGTGGGCAAGACCAGTTAAACCGTCATTGCGCGGTTTAAAATTTGGAAACTCCAACCTCTCTCTCCACGCGCAGACTTACTTGTTTCACGCGATCGCATGGATGTGGTGCGAGTTGTTCTGTGCCAATTCTGTTGCTAGGCAGCTTTGTTCCCTGCAAGGACGTTTTGGCGCATGGTAAAACCAAAAGCCATTCGGTATGACGTCTCCTGCGTGCCGCCATTTTGCGCTAGGCACCCCCACACTTGCATCGGAGCCTCGTTTTATCCACCACGCAGTATTGTTTTCTGCCAACCAGCGTTGTCCGTGTTATTAAAGTTTTGTGAAGAAGTCTTCGAGAGGAGCAACATCCCTGCCGCATTTGCTCACTTGTTACTGTATGATTTTATGGACATTCTTAAAGGAAGTTTTTTTCAAATTTAAGGCATTGTCTTATTTCAGTGTACAGATGCTGTCAACCTGTTTCTTTTTTTATATATACGTTTGGCGAGTGACTGACACAATCTACGGATTCACATTCAGTCATGCATTAATTTTAGTATATTAGTTACTAGTCACATTCAGTCATGCATTACTTTTTCTATATTAGTTACTACTCTTTACTGTGTTTAACCTCCCTTACATTTCGGGGCAGGTCTCTATCTTCAAGTCAATCTATCCCTTACACGAGGGTTGGCCTTACACGTTTTTTGTTTTTTTTTGGTTTCCTATTGGTTTATGGACCCTAGCTTTACACCATGTAGGTACACACTATACACGCCGTCAAGAGTCCATGCATGCTATAAGTTTCCCTACACGGGAATCGCAGAGGGTTTGAGTCTCATCTGCTCATTGTACTTTTGTACACGTCTAACATGTATATGTGAGGGTTTTAGTCCTTCTCGCATTACTATATGGGTCCCTATCCATATCTGTTTGTTTCGTACTCACATGTGCACAATTTTATTCTGTCTTCCTCCTGGGAGCTATGCGAGGGTTTCAGTCCCTCTTGCATTATTATATGGGTTCCTACCCATATCTGTTTGTCTTCCTCCTGGGAGCTATGCGAGAGTTTCAGTCCTTTTCGCATTATTATAGGGGTTCCTACCCATATCTGTTTGTTGACATCGCTCAATCTCTCTTTGTTTTCACGATGTCAAAATTACAAGGACTATGGTTTTTATGGGTCTTGGTCCCACCTGTTACTGTTGTAATCCCTCATTCTTTTAAGGGTTTTCTTTCGGGTTATAGTCCTCCTGAACCTCACATATAGTTATGCTTTCATTTTATTGACCTTTTATTATTAATATGCACTGTTGTCTTTACATTATATTTTGTTATTATGTATTGATGATGGTGTTTGACTTGGGTGAGGATTATCCTTTTACTTTTCCTCATCTTCCTTGTTTTCTTTCTTGTTTTCTGTTCCTTTTGTGATGTTCTCTCCTGTTGCCTCGTGTGGATTCTGAGCTTTCCTCGGCTTTTCTGCCGTGTTCTCTTTCCCTGTGTTTTCCACATCCTGTAGTCCTGAGTTTTGTTGGTTCACTCCTCTTCTGCCTTCTTACATTCCTGTTCTGGCCAGTGGGTATGTTTTAGGGCAGTTATTCGTGGTTCTTTTTCTCCTTTTCTCTGACGATGCTGTTTCGTTCTTTTTCTTTTGTGTACAGAAGGGAGGATGGTTCTTATATCTTGGTTTGCCTCTCTTCTTTGTTTCTTTTATCCTTTCCTGTTGCTCTCTTCTTTCAATGGTTTCATGTTTCTTATTTCCTCCGTTTTTTCCTGTTTCTTCATTGTTGTTTTTTTTTATATATAGAAGAAAGGGGGATATGTTGTATCTTGACTCTGATGTTATTCTAGCCCTGCCAATGGAATCTTGGTGTAATGACATAACATGGAATGTTGGGAGTGAAATACTCACAGTTGGCTGGGCTGAGCAGCATGCTGGCTGCTCCTGGTGGGGTCTCGTTATGGTCTTCTTGTGATCTTACAACTATCCTGAATAAACCTCTCTGAACCACCTCTACCTGTGTGGACTTGATCACTACAAAGTTTCTATCATTGCATCCAGATATATGATACAACAAGTAACATCATACCTACAAAAAGTCACGACTATTGGCTTTGTCAAAGATTGTTAGTTACATAAGATAAATAAGCAGCAGCTATGGCTTGTATACAATATTGAAAAAGCTTCCACTTAAAGCCCTGGTGACACCACAACAATGTTGCTGCTCCTGAGTTTCAAAAAGAGAAGGGAAATCCAGAGAGAAAATGACTCTCTTCAAAGATTTCCCTTCCCCTACAACGCTCACCTGGCATGACGTCATGCCGTAACTTCTACACTAGTGAGAAGTAAGCAGTGTGAGCACGCGCAAATGATGTGCCTGCTGTCACTGCAGTCCGGAAAAAAACTGACTCCTTGTGCCAGGGCACAAAACAGAGCCCGCTAGGGACCCGTTTCGAAGCCCCTTTTAAAAACTGCCGGTGCTCAGCACCGGTGAGACCTGGCCCACTTAAAGCCCTGGAAGTAGTCACTGCAGCTTGAACAGAAGGTGTTGTGAGGTCCGTGAGGGCTGATGTGTCCGTCGGTGTTGGTCTAGGGTCTTCCGTCTGAATTCTTTCTCGGAGGCTGCTCAGGGAAGGATCCAGTGAAACCAGAAGACTGTCATCTTCACAGAACGCAGCACTTTCATCCCGGCGGCAGTCGTTTACACTAGGCCCGTGGGCTTTTTTGAAGAAAGAGAAATTCCGAGTTACTTCTTCCTCGTCTCTTCGAGCTGTGACCATGGTTCCTACCCTTTTCACAACTCTCCAGGGCAAGAGTTCAAAAGGAAGGCGAAATTTACTGCCAAGGTGGCAGTCTTTCAGATAGACTTGATCCCCTAGACCAGTGGAAGAAGGGACGGATCTCCGTTTCGTGCTGGACCGGTCACTAGTAGCCGTGCGTCGTGAAAGTACTTTGCCATCAGCGATGGGCTCAGAGGTCCATGTGGAATGGTGCGGAAGAGTGTCCCATGCAATCTGACCGATGCTGACATGCCCTGGAGCTCTCTCTGTGGTCACGTGGGGGTCATGCTGTATTCCCTGAGGAAGCTGTAAATGGCCCTTTCTATGGGTGATTTGTCTGCATGCGCAATGCAGATCACCTTATTCAGGGTTCACATAAAACTCTCCACTTCTCCATTCGCCTGAGCCCATCGTGGGGTTAACTTGCGATGTTGGGCACCCCACTTTCAAATAGTCAGTAAATTCTTGGCCGTGAAATGGAGGCCCATTGTAAGTCTTCACTACTTTGAAGATGCCGTGGGTGGCAATCATCTTTTCGACCTTTGTGATGACTTTGGCGGCTGTTTGGGTCTCAACCACTTCTACCTCCAGATACTTGGGGGCTGATTTACAAGCCCCTTGCGCCACCCGTGCGTCACTTTTTCCCATGTTAAAAGTGACAAACCGGTGGCGTAAGGGGCTTGTAAATACGGCCCTTGGTGTGGTCATCGATGATGAC
The DNA here is from genome assembly GCA_963921515.1 of Calotriton arnoldi. Taxonomy (NCBI): domain Eukaryota; kingdom Metazoa; phylum Chordata; class Amphibia; order Caudata; family Salamandridae; genus Calotriton; species Calotriton arnoldi. The sequence continues at coordinate 1,369,100 of CAWUFW010004248.1, forward strand.
TAAGACATAGCGACCACCTGGGAGATGACCATAATCCATGCTGATTTGCTCCCATAGGTGGTCGGGGTTGTCTTCTGTGATGACCGGAGGGGGTCGGTCAGGAGTGCCTGACACCTGGCACCAGTGACAAGACTTGATGCCACTCTCTACTATCTCATCCATTCCTAGAAACCCTAACCTCAGCGAGAAGTCTGCTGTTAGTTTTGACTACCCTTTGGTGTTATGTGTGCTAGCTGCATGGCTTGGGATGTAAGGCTTGAAGGAATCACAAGCCGGGGTCCTCTTAGTAGACATCCGCTGTTGTCCGTGGACAGTTCCTGCCTGACATGCATGAGGGATTCCAAGGTCTGCTTCGCTTGGGGAGTTCTTTTTGTCATGCTGTGCAGGATCAGCTTCCAGTCGTTTGACCGGACAGCAGCAATGGCAAGCTCCAAACACTCGTCTTCCCTGGTGGCCTCAACCAGGGAAAAAGTTCCATCGGGAGGGGGTGAGACCGTTCGGTGATCAGCCTCACATATGCCTCGGTGGCGTCCGCCTCTTCCTTTTCTTTCGGGGTGGTGTGTCAAGGGTGTCTTGAAAGATAGTCTGCAGGATTAGATGACCCGGGTCCATATTTGATGAAACAGTCATAATCTTGAAGCTGTAGCAGCCATTTTTAGGTCTAGCCTGGGCAGTGCATGCGCTGCTGCAAGGCATGCAGTAGTGGAGTATGGCTTTGAAGCCCTGCCCACTCTCCGCCCATAATTTTAATTGGCTTGTGTCATTGTCCTTCATAAACGCTGGCTTCTGAGTGGTTATTAGGCTTGTTAGTCCCTCCTTGGTACCATCTTGTCTGCATTTGTTACCTCTCATAACAACTGGACCTTTTATTGGTGTTGTTACATGGTCTGCTTTATAAGTCAGTGAGAACTATTTTATTTAAAGCTCTACCCCTATTCCACCCACTACCTCGCAGCACGCCACCTGCTTTTATTTTAATTTTTACTAATGGTGGTCCGCTTTAACTATAGCGGCCGCGTTTTTTAATTTATTTTAGCAGCGCAGTCTGCATTTAGTGGCTGCGCTTATTTATTTGTTTATTTTGTTTACCAGCACCCATACAACGCTTTCAAATTCATAGAGGCCGCGCCCCTTACTTTACACAAACCGCATCTAAAGAAAGGTACGCGGCCGACATGAAAGTGAAAGCGCGGCATGGGCGCTTTTACCAAAAAAAAACATCTGTTTGTCAACTTGACAAACAGATGCTTTTTTTTGTCAAAGCCCCAATGCCGCGATTTCACTTTAATGTCGGACACTCCCCTTTCTTTAGACGCTGCTTGTCTAAAACAAGGGGCAAGGCCTTCATGAATGTGAAAGCGCCACATGGGCGCTACTGAAACAAGCATTTGCAATGCAATAGGTCTCGCATTCACGCGAGTTTGAGCTATTGCCATTGTAAATGACAATGCCTTTTATTTATGTTTTGGGTTTTCAAACATAAATAAAAGGCATTGTCATTTACAATACTAATAGCTTAAATTCTCGCAAATGCGAGACCTATTGCATTGCAATAAAGGGCCTTCTCGACCGCTTGTTTGTTTGTAAATATCAGAGGAAGAGACCGGTCTGCAACGTCTTCAAAGTAGTGATAAATAGTGCAGTGAAGAAGATGTGTAAGTGTTGTAAATTACACAGACACAAAGTGTGAAGTGAGATTTACATATGATCCGAGCTATAAACACTAACAAAGCACTCCAACACCTTTCGCACTGTGATTACACTGTCGCGGCTCAGGAGGAAGAGCGGGAAGGGGTGCTATTTCCTGCCCTCTCTGGGATTTGAGTGTGCTGTGTGGCATTGTGTAATGTCATTGCTATATTTGGCCTAATAAACACTCCAGCTGTAGTAGGGCCCTGGCTTCACCTCCTGGTGCAGGGCGGGCTGTGCTTTATGGCACTCATGGAGGGAGGGAGGGATGGTCTCGGCTGCAGCTCTGGCCTTGTACAGTGCCCCTGCTATTACTAGTGAGCGAGAGGAGCTGAGGTGGTGGTGGTGGTATTAGTGGTGGTGGTATTGGTGGTGGTATTGGTGGTGGCGGTATTGGTGGTGGTGGTACTGGTGGTACTGGTAGTACTGGTACTGGTGGTAGTGGTACTGGGGTAGTGATACTGGTGGTAGTGGTACTGGTGGTGGTGGTAGTGGTGGTATTGGTGGTGGAACTGGTGGTATTGGTGGTGGTACTGGTGGTATTGGTGGTGGTAGTGGTAGTATTGGTGGTACTGGTGGTGGTACTGATACTGGTGGTATTGGTGCTGGTACTGGTGGTACTAATACTGGTGGTGGTGGAACTGGTGGTGGTGGTGGTCCGGGGGTGGTGGTACTGGTGGTGGTGATGGTACTGGTGGTGGTGGTACTGGTGGTGGTGGTGGTACTGGTGGTGGTGGTACTGGTGGTGGTGGTACTGGTGGTGGCAGTGGTGGTGGTACTGGTGGTGGTGGTACTGGTGGTGGTACTGGGAGTGGTGGTACAGGTGGTACTGGTGGTGGTGGTGGTGGTGGTACTGGTACTGGTGATACTGGTGGTGGTACTGGTTGTGGTGGTAGTGGTGGTGGTAGTTGTGGTGGTAGTGGTGGTGGTAGTGGTTGTGGTGGTACTGGTAGTGGTGGTACTGGTACTGGTAGTAGTGGTGGTGGTGGTACTGGTAGTGGTGGTACTGGTGGTGGAGGTGGTGGTACTGGTAGTGGTGGTACTGGTAGTGGTGGTGGTGGTGGTAATGGTGGTGGTACTGGTGGTGGTGGTAGTGGTACTGGTACTTATGTACTGGTGATACTGGTGGTGGTGGTATTGGTGGTGGTACTGGTGGTATTGGTGCTGGTACTGTTGGTATTGGTGGTGGTGGTATTGGTGGTGATACCTGTGGTGGTAGTGGTACTGGTGGTGGTGGTACTGGTGGTGGTACTGGTGGTGCTGGTGCTAGTACTGGTGGTACTGGTGGTGGTACTGGTGGTGGCAGTGGTACTGGTGGTGGTGGTACTGGTGGTGGTACTGCTGGTGGTGGTACTGGTGGTGGTGGTACTGGTGGCACTGCTGGTGGTGGTACTGGTGGTGGTGGTACTGGTGGTGGTGGTACTGGTGGTGGTGGAGGTACTGGTGGTGGTGGAGGTACTGGTGGTGGTGGTACTGGTCCTGGTGGTGGTACTGGCAGTGGTGGCACTGGTGGTGGTACTAGTGGTGGTACTGGTACTGGTGGTGGTGGTACTGGTGGTGGTGGGGCTGGTGGTGGTGGTACTGGTGGTAGTACTGGTGGTGGTGGTACTGGTGGTGGTACTGGTGGTAGTACTGGTACTGGTGGTACTGGTACTGGTGGTGGTGGTAGTGGTACTGGTGGTGGTGGTACTGTTGGTGGTGGTAATGTTGGTGGTGGTGGTACTGGTGATGGTGGTAGTACTGGTGGTGGTGGTGGTACTGGTAGTGGTGGTAGTGGTGGTGGTACTGGTGGTGGTACTGGTACTGGTAGTGGTGGTACTGGTAGTAATGGTGGTGGTACTGGTAGTGGTGGTACTCGTAGTCGTTGGACTCATAGTCGTGGTGGTGGTACTGGTAGTGGTACTGGTGGTGGTCCTGATGGTGGTGGTACTGGTGGTAGTGGTGGTACTGGTGGTGGTACTGGTTGGGCTAGTGGTGGTACTGCTGGTGGTGGTACTGGTGGTAGTGGTGGTACTGGTGGTGGTTGTAATGGGTAGTGGTGGTAATGGTAGTGGTAGAGGTATTGGTGGAGGTGGTACTGGTGGTGGTGGTACTGGTGGTGGTGGTGGTTGTGGTACTGGTGGTGGTGGTACTGGTGGTAGTACTGGTACTGGTGGTATTGGTGGTGGTGGTAGTAGTGGTACTGGTGGTGGTGGTACTGGTGGTGGTGGTACTGGTGGTAGTGGTGGTACTGATAGTGGTGGAGGTATTGGTGGTGATGGTACTGGTGGTGGTGGTGGTTGGGTACTGGTGATGGTACTGGTGGTGGTGGTACTGGTGGTGGTGGTACCGGTGGTAGTACTGGTACTGGTGGTATTGAGTGGTGGTGGTAGTAGTGGTACTGGTGGTGGTGGTACTGGTGGTGGTACTGGTGATGGTGGTGGTACTGTTGATGGTGGTGGTACTGGTGATGGTGGTGGTGGTACTGGTGGTGGTGGTACTGGTGGTAGTACTGGTGGTACTGGTACTGGTGGTAGTGGTACTGGTGGTGGTGGTGCTGGTGGTGGTGGTACTGGTGGTGGTGCTGGTGGTGGTGGTGCTGGTGGTGGTGGTACTGGTGGTAGTACTGGTGGTGGTGGTACTGGTGGTGGTGGTTCTGGTGGTGGTACTGGTGGCACTGCTGGTGGTGGTACTGGTGGTGGTGGTACTGCTGGTGGTGGTACTGGTGGTGGTGGTGGCATTGGTGGTGGTGGAGGTACTGGTGGTGGTGGAGGTACTGGTGGTCGTCGTTCTGGTCCTGGTGGTGGTACTGGTGGTGGTGGTACTGGTGGTGGTACTGGTGCTGCTTTTAACAAGCATTTGCAATGCAATAGGTCTCGCATTTATGCAAGTTTAAGCTATTGGCATTGTAAATGACAATGCCTTTTATATATGTTTTAAAAACGAAAACAAAAATAAAAGGCATTGTTATTTGCAATGTCAATAGTTCAAACTCGCGTAAATGCGAGACCTATTGCATTGCAAATGCTTGCTAGATTAGTGAGTAGAAACGCTCCCTTTTGGCCCCTGTGGCAAATTAATTAATTAAACAAGCGTGGCCGCTAGTGGTAGTGGTACTGGTGGTGGTGGTACTGGTGGTGGTACTGGTGGTGGTGGTGGTACTGATGGTGGTGGTACTGGTGGCACTGGTGGTGGTGGTACTGGTGGTGGTGGTGGTACTGGTCCTGGTACTGGTCCTGGTGGTGGTGGAGGTACTGGTGGTGGTAGGACTGGTGGTGGTACTGGTGGTGGTGGTACTGGTGGTGGTGGTGGTACTGGTGGTGGTGGTGGTACTGGTGGTGGTGGTTGTGGTACTGGTGATGGTACTGGTCCTGGTGGTGGTGGAGGTACTGGTGGTGGTAGGACTGGTGGTGGTACTGCTGGTGGTGGCACTGGTGGTGGTGGTGGTACTGGTGGTGGTGGTGGTACTGGTGATGGTGGTGGTGGAACTGGTGGTGGTGGTACTGGTGGTGGTGGTGGTGGTACTGGTGATGGTACTGGTGGTGGTGGTACTGGTGGTGGTGGTACTTGTGGTACTGGTGGTAGTACTGGTACTGGTTTTACTGGTGGTACTGGTGGTGGTACTGGTGGTGGTGGTACTGGTGGTGGTCGTACTGGTAGTGGCGCTGGTGGTGGTGGTACTGGTGGTGCTGATACTGGTGGTAGTGGTACTGGTGGTGGTACTGGTGGTGGTGGTACTGGTGGTAGTACTGGTGGTGGTGGTACTGAGGGTGGTACTGGTGGTAGTACTGGTACTGGTACTGCTACTGGTGGTGGTGGTAGTGGTACTGGTGGTGGTGGTACTGTTGGTGGTGGTACTGTTGGTGGTGGTGAACTGGTGGTGGTACTGGTTGTGGTGGTACTGGTAGTGGTGGTGGTGGTGGTAGTGGTGGTGGTACTGGTGGTGGTACTGTTAGTGGTGGTACTGCTAGTGGTGGTGGTAGTACTGGTGGTACTCGTAGTCATTGTACTCATAGTCGTGGTGGTGGTACTGGTAGTGGTACTGGTATTGGTACTGATGGTGGTGGTACTGGTGGTAGTGTTGGTACTGGTGGTGGTACTGGTTGGGTTAGTGGTGGTACTGGTGGTATTGGCGGTACTGGTGATGGTCATACTGGTGGTAGTGGAGCCACTGGTAGTGGTGGAGGTAATTGTGGTTGTGTACTGGTGGTGGTGGTACTGGTGGTGGTGGTGGTTTGGTACTGGTGATGGTACTGGTGGTGGTGGTACTGGTGGTGGTACTGGTGGTGGTGGTATTGGTGGTAGTACTGGTACTGGTGGTATTGATGGTGGTGGTAGTAGTGGTACTGATGGTGGTGGAACTGGTGGTGGTACTGGTGGTGGTACTAGTGATGGTAGTGGTACTTGTGATGGTGGTGGTGGTACTGGTGGTTGTGGTGCTGGTGATGGTGGTACTGGTGGTGGTGGTACTGGCGATAGTACTGGTGGTACTGGTGGTAGTGGTACTGGTGGTGGTGGTACTGGTGGTGTTGCTGGTGGTGGTGGTACTGGTAGTACTGGTGGTAGTGCTGGTGGTGGTGGTACTGGTGGTGGTGGTTCTGGTGGTGGTACTGGTGGTGGTGGTACTGGTGGTGGTGGTGGTACTGGTGGTGGTGGTACTGGTGGTGGTGGTTATGGTGGTGGTACTGGTGGCACTGCTGGTGGTGGTACTGGTGGTGGTGGTACTGCTGGTGGTGGTACTGGTGGTGGTATTGGTGGTGGTGGAGGTACTGGTGGTGGTGGAGGTACTGGTGGTGGTGGTACTGGTCCTGGTGGTGGTACTGGTGGTGGTGGTACTGGTGGTGGTACTGGTGGTGGTACTGGTGCTGCTTTTAACAAGCATTTGCAATGCAATAGGTCTCGCATTTATGCAAGTTTAAGCTATTGGCATTGTAAATGACAATGCCTTTTATATATGTTTTAAAAACAAAAACAAAAATAAAAGGCATTGTTATTTGCAATGTCAATAGTTCAAACTCGCGTAAATGCGAGACCTATTGCATTGCAAATGCTTGCTAGATTAGTGAGTAGAAACACTCCCTTTTGGCCCCTGTGGCAAATTAAGTAATTAAACAAGCGTGGCCGCTAGTGGTAGTGGTACTGGTGGTGGTGGTACTGGTGGTGGTACTGGTGGTGGTGGTGGTTCTGATGGTGGTGGTACTGGTGGCACTGCTGGTGGTGGTACTGGTTGTGGTGGTGGTACTGGTCGTGGTACTGGTCCTGGTGGAGGTACTGGTGGTGGTAGGACTGGTGGTGGTACTGGTGGTGGTGGTACTGGTGGTGGTGGTACTGGTGGTGGTGGTGGTACTGGTGATGGTGGTGGTGGTACTGGTGGTGGTGGTTGTGGTACTGGTGATGGTACTGGTGGTGGTGGTACTGGTGGTGGTAGTACTGGTGGTAGTACTGGTACTGGTGGTACTGGTGGTGGTGGTACTGGTGGTGGTACTGGTGGTGGTGGTACTGGTGGTGGTGGTGGTACTGGTAGTAGCGCTGGTGGTGGTGGTACTGGTGGTGCTGATACTGGTGGTGGTGGTACTGGTGGTGGTACTGGTGGTGGTGGTACTGGTGGTAGTACTGGTGGTGGTGGTACTGGTGGTGGTACTGGTGGTACTGGTACTGCTACTGGTGGTGGTAGTAGTGGTACTGGTGATGGTGGTACTGTTGGTGGTGGTACTGTTGGTGGTGGTGGACTGGTGGTGGTACTGGTGATTGTGGTGGTACTGGTGGTACTGGTAGTGGTGGTGGTGCTGGTGGTACTGGTAGTGGTGGTACTGGTAGTAGTGGTGGTGGTAATAGTGGTACTCGTAGTCGTTGTACTCATAGTCGTGGTGGTGGTAATGGTAGTGGTACTGGTGTTGGTATTGATGGTGGTGGTACTGGTGGTGGTACTGGTTGGGTTAGTGGTGGTACTGGTGGTAGTGGCTTTACTGGTGATCGTCGTACTGGTGGTAGTGGTGGCACTGGTAGTGGTGGAGGTATTGGTGGTGGTGGTACTGGTGGTGGTGGTACTGGTGGTGGTTGTGGTACTGGTGATGGTACTGGTGGTGGTGGTACTGGTGGTAGTACTGGTACTGGTGGTATTGGTGGTGGTGGTAGTAGTAGTAGTGGTACTTGTGGTGGTACTGGTGGTGGTACTGGTGATGGTGGTACTTGTGATGGTGGTGGTGGTACTGGTGGCTGTGGTACTAATGATGGTGGTAGTGGTGGTGGTACTGGTGGTAGTACTGGTGGTACTGGTGGTACTGGTACTGGTTGTAGTGGTACTGGTGGTGGTGGTACTGGTGGTGGTTCTGGTGGTGGTGGTACTGGTGGTGGTGGTACTGGTGGTAGTACTGGTACTGGTGGTACTGGTGGTACTGGTACTGGTGGTACTGGTGGTGGTACTGGTGTTGGTACTGGTGGTAGTACTGGTGGTGGTACGGGTGGTGGTAGTGGTACTGGTGGTGGTGGTACTGGTGGTGGTACTAGTGCCATTGGTGGTGGTACTGGTGGTATTGGTGGTGGTACTGGTGTTATTGGTGGTTGTGGTATTGGTGGTGATACTGGTGGTGGTGGTGGTACTGGTGGTGGTGGTGGTACTGGTGGTGGTAGTGGTGGTAATGGTGGTACTCGTAGTCGTTGTACTCATAGTCGTGGTGGTGGTACTGGTAGTGGTACTGGTGTTGGTATTGATGGTGGTGGTGCTGGTGGTAGTGGTGGTACTGGTGGTGGTACTGGTTGGGTTAGTGGTGGTACTGGTGGTAGTGGCTTTACTGGTGATGGTTGTACTGGTGGTAGTGGTGGCACTGGTAGTGGTGGAGGTATTGGTGGTGGTGGTACTGGTGGTGGTGGTACTGGTGGTGGTTGTGGTACTGGTGATGGTACTGGTGGTGGTGGTACTGGTGGTGGTACTGGTGGTGGTGGTACTTGTGGTAGTACTGGTACTGGTGGTATTGGTGGTGGTGGTAGTAGTGGTACTGGTGGTGGTGGTACTGGTGGTGGTACTGGTGATGGTGGTGGTACTTGTGATGGTGGTGGTGGTACTGGTGGTGGTGGTTGTGGTACTAGTGATGGTGGTAGTGGTGGTGGTACTGGTGGTACTGGTTGTAGTGGTACTGGTGGTGGTGGTACTGGTGGTGGTTCTGGTGGTGGTGGTACTGGTGGTGGTGGTACTGGTGGTAGTACTGGTACTGGTGGTACTGGCACTGGTGGTACTGGTGGTACTGGTGGTGGTACTGGTGTTGGTACTGGTGGTAGTACTGGTGGTGGTAGTGGTACTGGTGGTGGTGGTACTGGTGGTGGCACTAGTGCCATTGGTGGTGGTACTGGTGGTATTGGTGGTGGTACTGGTGGTGGTACTGGTGGTGGTACTGGTGGTATTGGTGGTGATACTGGTACTGGTGGTGGTGGTACTGGTGCTAGTACCTGTACTGGTGGTACTGGAGGTGGTAGTGGTGGTGGTGGTACTGGTGGTGGTGGTGGTACTGGTGGTGGTGGTACTGGTGGTGGTGGTACTGGTGGCACTGCTGGTTGTGGTACTGGTGGTGGTGGTACTGGTGGTGGTGGAGGTACTGGTGGTGGTGGTACTGGTCCTGATGGTGGTGCTGGTGGTGGTGGTACTGGTGGTGGTACTGGTACTGGTGGTGGTACTGGTGCTGCTTTTGACAAGCATTTGCAATGCAATAGGTCTCGCATTTATGCAAGTTTAAGCTATTGGTATTGTAAATCACAATGCCTATTATTTATGTTTTAAAAACAAAAATTAAAGGCATTGTTATTTGCAATGTCAATAGCTCAAACTCACGTAAATGCGAGGCCTATTGCATTGCAAATGCTTGTTAGATTAGTGAGTAGAAACGCTCCTTTTTGACCCCTGCAGCAAATTAATTAAATAAACAAGCGTGGCCGCTAGTGGTAGTGGTACTGGTGGTGGTGGTACTGGTGGCACTTGTGGTGGTGGTACTGGTGGTGGTGGTACTGGTGGTGGTACTGGTGGTGGTGGTACTGGTGGTGGTACTGGTCCTGGTGGTGGTGGAGGTACTGGTGGTGGTGGGACTGGTGGTGGTACTGGTGGTGGTGGTACTGGTGGTGGTACTGGTGATGGTGGTGATGGTGGTGGTGGTACTGGTGGTGGTGTTTATGGTACTGTTGATGGTACTGGTACTGGTGGTGGTGGTACTGGTGGTGGTACTGGTGGTGGTACTGGTGGTAGTACTGGTGGTACTGGTGTTGGTACTGGTGGTGGTGGTACTGGTGGCGGTGGTACTGGTGGTAGTACTGGTGGTGGTGGTGCTGGTGGTGGTGATGGTGGTACTGGTGGTGGTACTGGTGGTGGTGGTACTGGTGGTGGTGGTACTGGTGGTGGTGGTGGTATTGGTGGTGGTGGTACTGGTACTGGTGGTGGTACTGGTGGTGGTACTGGTGGTAGTACTGGTACTGGTGGTACTGGTACTGGGGGTGGTGTTAGTGGTACTGGTGGTGGTGGTACTGTTGGTGGTGGTACTGTTGGTGGTGGTGGTGGTACTGGTGGTGGTACTGGTGATGGTAGTGGTACTGGTGGTGGTGGTACTGGTAGTGGTGGTAGTGGTGGTGGTTCTGGTGGTGGTACTGTTAGTGGTGGTACTGGTAGTAGTGGTGACGGTACTGGTAGTGGTGGTACTTGTAGTCATGGTAATCATAGTCGTGGTGGTGGTACTGGTAGTGGTACTGGTGGTGGTACTGTTGGTGGCACTGGTTGGGCTAGTTGTGGTACTGATGGTGGTGGTACTGGTGGTAGTGGTGGTACTGGTGGTGGTGGTAGTGGTGGTAGTGGTGGTACTGGTAGTGGAGGTATTGGTGGTGGTACTGGTGATGGTGGTGGTACTGGTGATGGTGGTACTGGTGGTGGTGGTTGTGGTACTGGTGATGGTGGTGGTTGTGGTACTGGTGATGGTGATGGTGGTACTGGTGGTGGTGGTTGTGGTACTGGTGATGGTACTGGTGGTGGTGGTAATGGTGGTGGTGGTGGTACTGGTGGTAGTACTGGTACTGGTGGTATTGGTGGTGGTGGTAGTAGTGGTACTGGTGGTGGTGGTACTGGTGGTGGTACTGATGATGGTGGTACTGGTGGTGGTGGTTGTGGTACTGGTGATGGTGGTGGTACTGGTGGTGGTGGTACTGGTGGTAGTACTGGTGGTACTGGTAGTACTGGTACTGGTGGTAGTGGTACTGGTGGTGGTGGTACTGGTGGTGGTGCTGGTGGTGGTGGTGGTGGTACTGGTAGTGGTGGTACTGTTGGTGGTGGTGGTACTGGTGGTGGTGGTGGTACTGGTGGTGGTACTGGTGGTGGTGGTACTGGTGGTAGTGGTGGTAATGGTGGTGGTAGTGGTGGTGGGGAGGTACTGGTAGTGGTGGTACAGGTAGTAGTGGTGGTGGTACTGGTAGTGGTACTGGTGGTGGTACTGCTGGTGGTGGTACTGGTGGTACTGGTGGTGGTGGTAGTGGCTGGGCTAGTGGTGGTACTGGTGGTAGTGGTGGTACTGGTGGTGGTGGTACTGGTGGTAGTGGTGGTACTGGTGGCACTGGTAGTGGTGGAGGTATTGGTGGTGGTGGTACTGGTGGTGGTGGTACTAGTGGTGGTACTGGTGATGGTGGTGGTGGTACTGGTGGCGGTGGTTCTGGTGGTGGTACTGGTGGTGGTGGTGGTACTGGTGGTGGTGGTGGTACTGGTGGTGGTGGTACTGGTGGTGGTGGTGGTACTGGTACAGGTGGTGGTACTGGTACTGGTGGTACTGGTGGTGGTGGTACTGGTGGTGGTGGTACTGTTGGTGGTGGTACTGTTGGTGGTGGTGGTACTGGTGGTGGTGGTGGTGGTAATGGTGGTTGTACTGGTAGTGGTGGTAGTGGTGGTGGTAGTGGTGGTGGAGGTACTGGTAGTGGTGGTACTGGTAGTGGTGGTACTCGTAGTCATGGTGGTGGTACTCATAGTTGTGGTGGTGGTACTGGTGGTGGTGGTACTGGTTGGGCTAGTGGTGGTACTGGTGGTAGTGGTGGTACTGGTGGTGGTGGTACTGGTGGTAGTGGTGGTACTGGTAGTGGTGGAGGTACTGGTACTGGTGGTACTGGTACTGGTGTTACTGGTACTGGTGGTACTGGTGGTGGTGGTACTGGTGGTGGTGGTACTGGTGGTGGTACTGGTGGTGGTACTGGTGGTAGTACTGGTGGTGGTAGTGGTACTGGTGGTGGTACTGGTGGTGGTGGTACTGGTGGCGGTGGTACTGTTGGTAGTACTGGTGGTGGTAGTGGTACTGGTGGTGGTACTGGTGGTGGTGGTACTGGTGGCGGTGGTACTGTTGGTGGTACTGGTGGTGGTACTGGTGGTGGTGGTACTGGTATTGGTGGTAGTGGTACTGGTAGTGGTGCTGGTGGTGGTACTGGTACTGGTAGTACTGGTGGTGGTGGTGGTGCTGGTAGTGGTGGTACTCGTAGTCGTGGTGGTGGTACTGATAGTCGTGGTGGTTGTACTGGTAGTGGTACTGGTGGTGGTAATGTTGGTGGTGGTGGTACTGGTTGGGCTAGTGGTGGTACTGGTGGTGGTGGTAGTGGTGGAGGTATTGGTGGTGGTGGTACTGGTAGTGGTGGAGGTGTTGTTGTTGTTAATAAAACAGGCTTTTGAAAGCAACCCGTCAGGTGGCTTTAGTACAGATGACATGTAACACAGATGTGCTGTTGTCAGCTTCAGCCCATTAGCACACGATTATGTGCTACCTGGAACTCACATGACTTAATTCGCTAATCATTTCTAATTCCATTTTACTTAGGGGAGGGGGGGGGTTGAAAAAGACACGAGATATTGCCGGGTTAAAGTGATTGAAAGCAGGCGCCAGTGTTACAGGGCGGCCGTGCTGCTTAGAAAAACACAAGCATTTGCAATGCAATAGGTCTCGCATTTATGCAAGTTTAAGCTATTAGCATTGTAAATGACAATGCCTTTTATTTATGTTTTAAAAACGAAAACAAAAATAAAAGGCATTGTTCTTTGCAATGTCAATAGCTCAAACTCGCGTAAATGCGAGACCTATTGCATTGCAAATGCTTGTTAGATTAGTGAGTAGAAACGCTCCCTTTCGGCCCCTGCGGCAAATTAATTAAATAAACAAGCGGGCCGCTAAAGTGAAAGTGGACCGCGCAGCAAATAATTAAAAAAAATAGTGCTTACCACCTTATGAAGGCGACCGTGTAATGCCACAAGTAAAAGATCCAGTCCTCATGGGAGGTAACAAATGGCGACAGGGCAGTAACAAGGAGGGACTAACAAGCCTCTTTATCAATCGGAAGCCAGAATTTACCACGGACAATGACACCAGCCAATCAAAAATATGGGCGGAGAGAAGGCGAGGCTTCCACAGCATACTCGACTACTGCATGAGTGCTGTCGCTAGACTCGACCTAAAACAAATATTTGCAATGCAATAGGTCTCGCATTTGCGAGAGTTTAAGCTATTGCATTGCCAAAAGCATAAACTCTCATTAATGCGAGACCTATTGCATTGCAAATGCTTGTTCGATTCTAGGAGGGGGCTTGGATGAGGAGCCCTGGAAGAGGGGTATAAGGGGCTTGTGGTCTGTTGAAACGACGAACTGGCAGCCATAGAGGTAGAGGTGGAAATGCCTGCATGCCAGCGGATCGCTATGGCCTCTCTCTTGATCTGAGAGTATCTCTGCTCTGTCTCAGTCAGAGAGCGGTTAGCATAGGCTACTGGAACCCAACTATTGTCCTGCTGCTGCCGCATGAGGACTGCCCCCAGGCCATAGGGACTGGTGTCTACAGTTACATTGGTGGGTTTTGCCAGATCAAAGTATGCCAGGGTGTTGTTGGAGGGACGTGCCGCCTTCGTGTTTTGAAAAGCTTGCTCTTGGTTTGCGCCCCACTGCCAGGGTGTTGAGGCTTTCATGAGTTCTCTGAGTGGGCAAGTAAGATTAGTCAGATCCGGTATAAACCTCCCACAGAAGTTGACCATGCCTAGGAAGCTTTGCACCTCAGAGATGTTGCTTGGTGCAGGAGCTTCTTGGATGTCTCTCACCTTCTCCGGGTTGGGGGCGACTACATCACTTGAGAAGGTATACCCGAAGAAACTGATCTTCCTCTTGAGGAACTCGCATTTTTCTTTATGAAGAGTCAGACCAGATTCCTGGATTCACTGCAATACCCCACACAGTTGTGAGTGGTATTCTTTGAGGGACTTGGCATATACCAGGATATCGTCACTCACATTGAGGACTCCCGTCAATTCACTGAGGACTTCTCGGATCGTGCTCTGAAATACTTCGGCTGCGCTGGAGATGCCGATGTTTAGGCGCCAGTATCGTCGAAGACCGACATGGGTTGAGAAGGTGGTTATGTACCATGAGTCGGGGCGGAGTGGTAGCTTGTGGTACCCAGAGTCCCAGACCTGAGGTCCACCTTTGAGAACCACATGGCAACGTTTAACTCTCCCAAGATGTCGTTGATTGTGGGGGGCAGGTAGTGTTCCCTCTTGATGGCCGCATTTGGGAGTCGCATATCTACGCAGATACGGACTTGGCCTGGTTGTTTCGGTTTCTTTCCAACCACTATTGGGGAGACCCAGGGGGTAGGCCCTGTGACCTTCTCGATGACTCCTTCGCGCTCTAGCTTTTCAAGTTCTTCCTCTACTTTGTGCCTCATGTGGAACGCGATGAGCCTGTGTCTCAAGGTTACTGGTTGAATGGATTTGTCGATGTGCAGTTTGATGCTCTTGGTTTTGAGGCACCCTATGCCTTGAATGACTCCTCGAAATTCCTCAAGGACCACTGCGATTTCTTCCTCTTGAATGCCAAACGCAAATGATATCAGCTTCAGGGTTTCTGCCGTGGCTCCGCTCAGGGGTAGGCCTTGTCCTTCCTTAGCGACATACACTGTGGTGTTTGACTGGTGTTCATCATGTGCTGTCGCGGACGTGAAACATCCAAGGAGAGGGATTGGCGTTTTCTGACCGTATGCATATACTCGAATCTTGGCTTCGTTCAGCGGGGGCTTCGGGTCCATGTCGCAATAGATTTGGGTGGACATAAGTTTAATAGAGGCCCCGGTATCAATAGTGGCCATTATGCTTTGGTCATGAACCTTGACCTGGCATTTGGAAAGGTGGCGGTGATTGGGGGATTATCTTCCAATTGCAAGAACATAGTGTACTGGCTATCTGTCTGCCTCATCGTCATCCATATCCTTTTGGTCTTCGCAGTCATCTACTACATGTACTACTGCTTCTTTCTGTGCGTTGGATGAGCTGCAGACCTTTTCAAAATGGTTTACCTTACCACAGGCTGAGCACAGTTTCCCTTTTGCTGGGCACTCGGTCATATGATGCTGAGGGCCTCCACAGTAGCCACACTCTTTCTTTTTGCCTTGCGTCCATCGCAGTGGGGTAGAGGTTGGCTTAACTTTCACCACCTGGACTTGCTCCATCTTAATGGGACGGTGTAGGACGGCTTCCATGTGTGATGCTCTGGCTCTCGCAAGTTCTTTGGACCTTCCTAATGAAAGGATGTCCTGCAGAGATGTCCCTGATTCCTCGAGAATATTCTCTATTAATTTCGCCGAGTAGCATCCTTGGATAATTTGGGCTCGGATTTCTTCCTGTTCATTGTGGAAGCCGCAGGTACTCGCTAGTTCTTTAAAGCGGCAGTGGAACACATCCAGCGATTCTTCTGACTCCTGGTGAGCTTGTCTGAACACAAACCACTCGTAGTCAGTATTGGCCATTGGTTCAAAGTGGGAGTTGAGGGCATTGAGTAGAGTGAGTTGCCTCTACCAGTGTTTTATATAGCCTGTGGATGTCTTTACCACCTAGGTGTAGTAGATCTCGTCCGTTCTCTGAAGATGCCTGCCCCTTCGAAGTACAACTGTAGCCGGTCTAGCCAGTCTTTCCATGTTGGCGCCAATGACGATGGTGCGCTGTAGACTACGAAAGGTTCGATAGCTGGTATCGCTGCCATGTTCCCCGGCGATGAAGTGACCGTACAGTGTAGCCCCTCGCGGCACGATCACTGTCTGACGACCCAGGGTGGACAGACGCCTGACTGAGGGTGTGCTTGTTTTGGTGAAGCTGTGGGGCGAGCCTGGTATGGTAGATGTTTCGGGCCTCTTGCCACAGACGGTATCCCTTGCATGCCACTTGCATATTGTCTGAGTATCCCTAGGATAAGGTGTTCCTTGGGGCTCTGGTGTGGCTGCAGAGCTGGGCAGTAGGCCCTGGGACTGTCCTTGGGGTAGCCAGTGGATGGTTCCCTTACTTCGCCGCTTTCATTGTGTCAGGGCTGATCCAAACCCTCATGGAGGAGGACCTGGAGAGTGTGGCAGAGAGCCCTGCAGTAGGATAGAGCAGCTGTCGGAGGGCCTATTGGCCTGCGCGAAGGCGGCGTATCACTGTGTTGAGAGGGGGTTGCACCCTCGCGTGGTGGCCTTCCATGCTGGGCGCACCGGGCGGGCCACCGGGGCCTGGCCGTGCATGGTGTGAAAGATGCCGGCAGGGCTACGCTGGTACAGCGGGGTGGGGTTGGACTCACTGTTCTGACGGCGGTCATCAGCTGAGACGAGTACAGATGTTGCCGTGTTGGGGAAGTTGGAAGACGGCAGCCGTTGTCAAGCAGGACGTGTTAGGAACGGCCCGCCTCGTCGCCAGTGTGGTGTTGGCTGGAGGGCCTGCTGCGCCTAGCAAGGATGACGCCAGCACATGTAGTTTACCATTCCGGGTCCTCCGCAACTACTGCGTCATGGCCCCGCCTTTTCTATTTATATCTGCCATCCCGTCATATCCGGGAGGCCAAACCATTACACAGGGGGCGTGGGTGTACGCATGAAACACCCGTACGCTACCTCATTTAGTGGATTTGCATATGGCTGGGTCCAAACTGGGGTGGTGTGGTGAGCAAAAGAATGATGGATTTAACCCAGATCCTTGTGACTGGGGGTGAATGCTTGCATTGTCCAGCATTCCGTCCATCAATTGTTTCTTTTGCATATGTCGCGCTAAGTGGGAAGGGTATGCCCAGACGTGGGTCCCGTGCTCACTACACCACTGGATTCAAGCTAGCCTGGCTGATGAAGGGTGATGCCCTGAAACCGGTCCCAGGATGTTTGTTTCTGGTCCAGGGAGGACCTGGCTTGGCAGTTCGGGCTGGACTGTTCCCACAAGGAACAGGGTCAAGACTGATTTGCATATGGCTGGGTCCAAACTGGGGTGGTGTGGTGAGCAAAAGAATGATGGATTTAACCCAGATCCTTGTGACTGGGGGTGAATGCTTGCATTGTCCAGCATTCCGTCCATCAATACTTACATCAGCAACATCTGTCACACTTGGCATAAAGTGTATGGGCGGAAATGTGGCCTAAATATCAGAGCTGCCGACTTTGAGAGTGGGGAACCAGGTTTGAGCCCCTGTACTGGCTGAACATGTGCGATTCTGGACGAATCACTTAATCTCCCGATGACCCAAAATATTGCATCTAACCTTGTGTAGTGTAATCTGGTGCTCATGTATAGCGCTCTAATAGGCACGATAGCACATAAGAGTGCCAGAAAACAGAATATGTAACATTCAAGTTAACCAGCATCACATGTAATTCATCATTGTGACCAGCAGATGGCGCCCCAACCTCACAAAGAATTATTTTCCAAAATGCTAGTTCTGTAAGGCTGAAGGAAGGGGCTGATGGGGGCCTGCGGTGAGCCTTGCACGACAACATTGTAATTCATGAAACATCAGCTGAGCCTTCAAACATCAAACTCGCTTCCCCATCATGTGAATGTGCCGCGGGCACTGTCACCCTCCGGACCCTCTGCGGATTTGTTTGCACGTGTGCTGAGAGGGGGAGGGGGCTGTCAGCATGGACTCTGCCCCCTGCCTGTTCTGTTCTCATGTGTGGCTCACGAAGGCCTGGGTACTGCGGGCACATTATACACTGCAGAAACAAAGGCACCCGGGGGCCGGGGGGCTGGAAGCGGGCGCCTCTCCCAGGGATTGCTAATCGCCTGCTCTCTCTTACCACGTATTGGCATTTTGTAGCGCTCGTGGCATGTTTACAAAATACACAGCTCGGTGCGTTGTCGAGGATTACCGCGAAAAGGCTCTAGCCCCGGCTTTTTTTCGCTTCCTAGTTCCCAGAGATTCATTTAAAACCTCTATATACACACACACAACGCACACGCACACACGCAACACACGCACACAACACACACACGCAACACACACACGCACACACACACAATGCACACACAACACACACGCACACACAACACACACACGCACACAACACACACACCCGTTCATCGAAACGCAAACTGCCACGTTCTGTGTTCGTCCACGTGTCACATTTCCACGATTTGTGTGAGTTGCTCTTGCGTGACATTTTGAGTGGCACTTTATAGCGGCATAAAGCAATTATGTCGCCGTAATTAAATAGATATGTACTACAATGACGCCTTTTTGTGCGATGTAATTGGCATTCTGTGCTGCAACAACACCTTCTCTAAGAACCCAACACTGAACCGGAGGCATCACTCGCACATGACAAGGGGACGCTGGACAGACAGGTTGACTTGTCCTTTCTCTTACACAAAGAGAAGGAATTTCGAATTTTGAAAATTGTCCTCATTACAATACAAACATTAATTTACTGGCATCAAACCATTAAAACACGATAGTTTGTTTAGTCCAACTAAAGTGAGCCAAGACAGCATGTCTCACAATGAATTATCTTTTTAATTTACGAATGAGGACTGACCCAACCACGTCTCAGTGAAATAACCTGTCCACTCACGATCAAAAGCATTTATTTTCTCAATTTGAGATGATGACAGGTGCAGTAGGCCTTGCTAGAAGCTAAACTTTGGCCTTCAAGTTATGCATGGCTCTTTGCAGCAGGGCTCAAACTGTAAGCCACCTTACTGTAAATAGATAACTCCATCATATCTCCAAATCTTGCAGGCATCCCGTCTTAGTTCCCTGAGACGGACCCTAAGAAAATAGACTCATGTAGGGATGAGCTTGTGACGTCAGTAACAACCTTTCTGTCCTCTGAGGCAACTGTGGTGTAGCAAGGGCAACATTGTAAGCAGGCAGAGTGGACATTTAATGCCTGGTTTTGTAGTCTAAAACAGTCACCCCAACCCCCCCGTGCAACTGCACCTCTTCCACGAATGCGAGCAGTACCTCTGAGATATAGCGCAGAAAACCCGTGCCTACCTTAAAATTACTGCAAAATCAATCCGCTTTGTTCGGTCTGGTATCAAAGTATGCCTTCCACGTGACCTTATGAGCCAGTCGTTGCTTATTTTTTCAACAACACATGGGGGGCCTATTACGATGTCGGGCGGACGACACCTTCTCGGAACTGGGACCGACTGACCTCTTGTTGGCGGTCCCGACCTCCTGAATAGGATGCGACCAAGTCGCATTCCGACATTTCCCTATGGGAGCATATGTTACGGTCTTAAACCAGCCGTAGTACATGCTCCCATAGGGAAATGGGAGGTGGTGTTAATCCCTGCACCCTGTGGCAGGCACATCCACTGGGTGCAGGGATTAACTCCTCGGCCCCCAACCGGAGGCCGCGCACACAAGGGGGCCCTGCTAGGGGCCTCTAAACATGCTTTCCGACGGAGTTTCCATGTCGGAAAGGCCGGCATGGAAACCCTGCCGGAAACCGTGCATCGTAATCCCAAGGACATAAAGTCCACCCTTTGGGTTTAAGGGCCGTCGTCTGACTGGCCAACAGGCTCCTTGAGCCTGTCGGAAGCCAGCCGGAATGACCGGCCAGTTTAGTTTCCGACCGCCAGCATTGTAATGCCGCGGTCGGAAAGTAAACTGAGATGCGGCCCGGAAAGGCTCCGACCATTGGTCGGAGCCTTTGTGGGCCGCATCTTAATCGATCCCTTTGTATTCTAGGACAAATAGCAGGGCTGGACAGGCCGCAGTGGGCACTATGCATTTTCCTGGGCATTGGGGGCTGGTTTTGAGCCAATGGGGGCTGTTTTTGTTACTGGGGGTCGGTTTTGCAGCTGGGCCGGTGCAACGTAATTTCCAGGACCGGTTTGCATTCCCAGTCCGGCCCTGACAAATAGTTTTGCTTTTCCCATATAAGGCACAGGCTTCCCAGTCCCAATATGCAAGTGACATTGTATCAAAAGCAGATTTGACTTTGAATGCCGCTTATGAAAATATACAAATATGATTTTAGTTTCAAGAGAAAAAAAGATGAACTTGTGTTTCATGAGGAATTGTCACTGCTTAAGGCATCTGTACAGGCTGAGATATATATATAGAACATGGAAAGTGTGCTAAACAGGAGTGTGGAATTGGGCTGTTTTCTTGCTGAAATATAATTCTGCATATTACATGTGCAGAAATGCTGGATTTTAAGTATATCTCTGCAGGGTACAAATCACCTAAGTTACAATTCTGCTTTGTTCATCAGGCTTCATGATCCTTTGGAAAAACAGCGTATACGAGGAATCTGAGGGGCATATTCACAAGGAGCTATCGCCGAATTAACGGCACTTTATCGCAGCCAAAGTCGTGATAAATTTACCTCCCCATTCACAAGCCGGTGTTAACAGCCCACAGCACCAGTTTACCCGCGATAGCAGCCGCAAAAAACATCGCCACAGAGGACCCCCGCAAATATCGCTAATGAGATGCAGAGTAGGCGTTCCCGTGCCAAAAGCCGAGACAACATCACACCTCAACATTCTCAACGACCAGCCACATCGGCGATAAAAACAAAAAAACAGGCGATAAGGCGCGTTAGCACCAGGAAATCTACACCTGCTCTGACCTGGTGTAAAGTCGGACGGCAGCCAGCACCACAAAAGGGAGCACAGCCCAGGGCCACATCCGAAGGGCAACAGATGCCATGGAGCCACTCATCATGCGGCCCGGACACCCAAGAGGGCCACAACACCCACCGCCACCACCCCAGGACCCCAACCCACACCCGGAACACCCCCCCCCGACCATCACAGACGCAGCGCAGACAAAGACAGCGGACCCCCAGGAAGCGCACCAGCCGCACAGACCCAACATCTGACAATGTCACCGTCCACTACAGGCTGAAAGTGACAAACATCCTACGCATCCTGACCATCATCGCCTAACAGGCCTACTGCACCAACACAGCGGACAACCAACATCCCACCCCACACAAAGCTGCTGGCTTGGCTGCACCTGTTGGCCCCTGGTACCCCCCAACAAACACCCACCAGAGTCGGAGGAGTCTCACAGCCAGCCACATCCAAGTCCCCCACACCTGTCCTGGACATCACCATCACCATCACCCTGGTACCCCAGTCCCCATACGTACAACACAATGCGCAGGATCCGCTGGAGACCAAGCAAGGACTATATGCCCAAGCAGGATGCACGCACGTGTTGGGGGCAATACACAGCACACATGTACTACCTGTGCCCCCTGGTGACACAGCACACAATTACCGCAACAGGAAGCACACGTCTCACATCAATGTGCAGGTAACAACAGAACACCGTGGAACCCCCAACAATGTCGCCTTCAAATACACAGCCCGCGTGCATGATACCTTCATCCTCTGACAGTCCATCATCAACCAGCGTTCCCAGGATGGCAACAAGGGAAATGCACAGCCCCTTGGCAATATCCAAATGAACACCCCAAACACCTCAACTCCACAACCATGCAACTCACAACTCTGGCAATGCACACGTCACAAAATCACATACAACAGGCACAACAACATGCCCACCCACCAGACACGACAGAACAACTTACAATGTTCACATGGGCAAGCCCTGAACATGAGCCAGCAACGGCATGGCACCTCAGCCACATAATAGCCAAATGTGTGGAGAGGTGGCAACCAGGCATGTGTGAAGGATGCAGTAGAACCATGATTGGGAAAGTACACAATGCCAAGAGTGGCGGAGATGTGCTGGACACACCGCAGTATGCAGAACACACCCATATCCAGGGCGACAAACACCGCTGGCGTATGGAGTGTAGTGGACAGTGGATGCCACCATGTCACCCCAGCCAGTGGGGGACCTCGTGGAAATGTTGCCTGTTACGCCCCCCCAGGCGTCACTGGAGTGGGATGGCCCGGCGTACGCCACGCCAGCATAGGGATGTGAATAAAAAGCACGTAGGCCTGGGCGTGGTCCTCTTGCGGAAAGACCCACGTCTCTGCCAGGGCGACGCCTCCCACCCCGCCACGAGGCCGACGCCGTCCTCTTGAGCGGAGTTGCCTGCGATGCTGTGTGCCTGCCGGACCCCGGCATGCTGGACCACGAACCCGTCAGGCCCGCCCCTGCGCAGCCAGGCCACACTGATCACCTGCCGACACCGGCGTGTATCAAGGAGGGCCCACCACGTGCCGGCGCAAGCTCCAAGCCCGAGGCCCGCGACCTTGGCAGCCTCCTCAGACCATCACGGCCTCCACTACACAGGCCCACCTTACTCCTTTCTCGTTGACGCACTCTACTGCCGCCTTCGGCCCACTCGTCGGACCAGTAGGTCCCATGTGTGAAACTGTGTCCTGAGTCCTGAATGGCAGTGACCAGATGTCTACTGCAGGGGTGATATCACGAAACTCCCTAATATCAGTGAAGCAAACGAATGCATCACAAGCACACGACACGTGTCTGTGGGCCCATGCTGACCGTTGCCTCCGGCCTACACTGCGGTCCAGTAGGTCACAGAGTCTTGACTTAGCAATGTTGGAGTTCACATCTGTGTACCGGCATCATCGCAGACTGCATCCCCTCTCAGCACCTGTGCCACTAAGTGTGTTCCCCGGCATTCATGGACTCTCACTGGTCGTACATTGGTGGCGTTTGAGTCTATGGAATAGGGGCTAGTTTTCATCCTCATGTAGCTGATACCGAATTGTTGGTGAAACGAGGGTTGCGCTTTCCACTCCTCCATTTGCTGCTTCCAGATAACATCAGACCTTCCGCATCATGCCCTGGAGGACACCTTCCACTGTCCCCCGAAACCCTCCGCAACATACACCTCGGACATTGATGGGGACCCGCTCAGGTCGCATGGCCCATCTGACTGCACCGCAAGTCACCGTCCCATGGCTGGGTGCCTGTGCCGGCCACAGTGCATCCGGGGCCACTAACTCTGTGCTGCTCAGGCCTGGGACCCCTTCTTCTGAGACATTGAATGGCCTCTGTAGCGATGGTCTTGGGGTCATCAACGCCATGTGTCTGTGGCCCTGTGCTCTCCGCATCCTCCGGCCTCAACTGTGGGCCACCAGGGCCCACACATAGCATCGAGTCTTGACCGGCCCGGACGTCGCATCACCGCAGGAGGCACACGCCACCACCGCAAGGACCACCTCCAACCGCCATCTGTCAGAGTCGAAACGGTGGTCCTGACAGACCTACGGAGTTGCTCAGACCTGTCGTGGATGCCATCATCGGCCTGATACCCTGCTCAGCACTCCAGGTGCCAGTGACTCAGTGCACCGCAAGCCATTGTCCGTTACTGATTGAGTTTTGTGTTGTGGTGAGGTTGCGCAGCAATGTCACCCCATGCAGTGGGGAAGACCTGGGACTATGATGAGGAAGATGTGTCAAGTGTGCGGATGGGAGAAGGCACAGACAATGGGAGGGCAGGAGCCAACAGCCCCAAGGCAGGAATGCAGACTGGTGGTGGTAGTCAAGCAACACACCCGGATCTATTACTGGGTATTGCGCTGTGGACTGCGGACGCAACTGTCACCTCAGGCAGTGTGGGAGACCTGGGACGTTGATGAGGAAGTTGATGCAGGTGTAACACACCCCACTGCATCTGCATCAGGACTAACCCGAAGGGACACAATCCTAGCAATTTCTTCACATGAGCGCGCTCTTCTCTAGTGCCCCTACCTCAGTGCACTGAAACTCACGTAACCTCCTGACTGAATATTGGGTGACCTCTGTCCTTACTCCGGATCCCTCCATGTTGCTCTGCAGTTGACTCTGTTATGCTGGTGTTTTCTGTTTCCATTACACTGGTGTCCACTGTTCAGGTTGTTGCCAGCACCAAGCACTCCGTGCGGGCTGGCTTATACTCACC
This sequence comes from Calotriton arnoldi, assembly GCA_963921515.1. NCBI lineage: Eukaryota > Metazoa > Chordata > Amphibia > Caudata > Salamandridae > Calotriton > Calotriton arnoldi. Next base: position 1,392,882 of record CAWUFW010004248.1, read on the forward strand.
CCACACACATCCAGCACAGGCGTCACTGTACATGTGGCCCTGCCAATAAAGGGGCCGGGCGCACGTGCCCGTAGCCAGTTCAACATGATATGTGCATGTGTCCCTGTGGTCTTGTTGTATGCATGGGGGCCCTACGACATTACATTGTGCTGTGTGCAGCGGACGCAGACATGTCACCGCAGGCAGCGGGCTAGAACCTGGACATGTAGCTTTGTCATCACCCACTCAATTCGTAAGGGGAGTAGACTGTGGCGTCGTACGCAGAGCCAACGTGGATGTGTGACTGATATGTGCGTGCCCCTGGGCATGGTTCTGTACTGGGTATGTGCATCTGCATGTGTCTCCATGGCAGTGTGGGTCTCCTTTGTGGGGTGTAGGTGGTCCCTGAAGGGTATTGGACACCCACGTATGTGTTCTAGTTCGCATTCCATGGGTTCGGCAACACCCGCACCTGTTGGGCCACCTCCTTTTGGCGTTCTGGAACCTGGCATTGGGGTGCCATGTGTGGGTCGGTAAAGTGTTGTGAGCCAGCCGTGATTGCGGGTGCTTCATGCTGTGTGGTCTGTTGCAGGGGATGGGTTCTCCTCTGAGTAGCTTGTCTGCCCTGGTCCTGGTGGTGGGTTGTGTGGGCTGTTGTAGGGCGTCGGTGTCGAAGGTGTGGTGTTCGTCTCCAGCATCACTGATGGGTTGTCTGTTCTGACCTGCTGGAGGTGTTGTTTGTCCCTCTGCATTGTGAAGGGGATGTGCATGTTGGCATTGTGTTGGCGCCTTGTTCTTGTCGACATGCAGACTGTGTGACAATGTACATTGTGACTGTTTGGGTGGTGGTGGCTATTTGAGTTGGGACAGTGGACATTTGGCCTACATGGCTGATGTGGGGTTGTAGCCGTAGATATGCATCTCACAGTTCCCTGCTCTGTCCAATGTGATTGTACTGTTTTTGCGCCTGGGCGGACCCAGTTGTGTCCCCTGTTCTGCAGTGTGGGTGTTGCACTTTGTGCCACATTGTCATGGTATGTGCTGTGATTGATATGTGTGTGTGCTGCAGTGTGCCACGGGGATGGGGGACATGTCCCTGGGTAATTGTGGGTGTGCAGTGTGCTACACCTCGTTGTGCATGTGTGCCATTGTGCCCATCACCCCCGTCCCCCCAGTCCCTGTTGGATCCTCACCCTGTTGTTGTTGTGTCGGGTCCTGTCGGGCTGTGTCCGTACTCCCACCTCCTTGCACCGTCTCCACACTGATGACTGTGGCCTGGGTTTCCTCCAGCTCCTCCTGTGGCGCTGGACTACCACCTCCTGTCGCCGTTGCTGCCTTCCTGTTGGCAGCAGGCTTGTGCCTGGTTTAGGTTGTCACGTCCTGGCGGCGCCTCTTGGCCTCCTGGATTGGCCTCCCCGGCACTCCGACTGCATTCCAGGTGGTCTGCTTGTGGGTCAGTTGCTGGTAGTGTTCTGTGACTCCGTGGCGCTGGTCTTGTTTTCCTGCGGTCTGCATCCCGTCTTCCTCTCCCTTTTCTCCTTGGCCTTCCCCGACCACGTTGTTCCTTACTGGTGGTCTGTGGGGGTTGTGGGGTTCGCGTTGACCTCTGCGCTGGGTCAGGGTGCATCCATGTTGCTACGTGCTTTGGCTTGTTTCTGGTGTGTTGTTTCTGTGGTTTTTATGGTGCAATTTCCTGCCAGACGCGTGGGATTTGCAGGCCTGTGGCTGCTTTTCGCTACTTTTTGTACCGCGATTGGCCTCATCGCATGATTTCTCGCGTTTCGCATTTTTTAGGCGTGGCGTTGATTATCACGATGACATTTGACGCGTTATCTGGTGACTATCGCATGCTACCGCCTTGTTGTGAATTCCACGTTGACACAGGGTTATTTTCCCGCGCTAGGCTGCGATATTGAAAGTTGCGTTACGCTACTCTTGCGGTAGTTATCACATGTTCTTGTGAATATACCCCTTAGAGTTATAGAACAGCAATGTCAAAAGAATCAGATGTTCTCAATAATGCGATGTGTTTGACAGACTCACGCATCGCTCACAGAATCTTTGTTTCTTTTCAATAATGAACTCACATAGAGAGTTTATAAAATGTGACAAAAGCGGTTGATAAAGGTCTTTTAATTAAGGAAACTTTCCGCTCGCAAAGTTGCCCTGAACCAGAATGTCTGAAGTAGAAAACAACCGCCTTAAGAAGCCTTTCGTGGCCTCTGATCTGGTTCTCAGAGCAGCGTCTTTTGGGTTTTTGACTGCACGGTCCTTGGTGAAGGATTTTGAGGCTGTGGCGGAAGCCATGCAGGAAGGTTATGATGTGCTGATGCATATGGAGCAACAGGCAGATGTGTCAGCAGCAGTGGCGGCTCCTCCGCTAAGGCGGAGGAGCGTCGCCCCACTGCTATTGCAGCAGTGAAAAAAAGAAAATGAAAAAGATAATAACAAGACGTTATTATCATTTTCTTTTTCTTTCAGGAATCGGGCGGGGCTGGCTCCCTGACGTCAGAGCAGGGGGAGTGGTTTGCACTCCTCTAAGTGCACATGACAGTTTGGATGGGCCTCTAGGGCCTGGCAAATCGTCATGAGCACTTGGCATGTTCTCCATTGGGCTGTGTTGCACAGCCCCATGGAAAACATGCCCAGCCTCACCAGGCACTGCCTGAGTGTCCAAACAGGACACTCAGGCCAATCACGACGCTGCTCCTGCAGCATCTTGATTGGCTGGGAGAGCCCAGAAGACTGAGTGCTTCCAGTGCTTCCAGTAGAGGAGTAGAGGTGTGCGGCGGCAGGAGAGGCGTGTGGCGGAGAAGGTACGTTTTTTATTTTTTATTTTTATTTAATCCTCTCCCCCCCGCCACCACCCCCGTTCCGAGCGAGCCACCACTGGTCAGCAGATGTGATCAAGGCGGCTTCCGTGGCATCTTCATTTACTGTCATGGCCAGACTGAACCTCTGGTTACAGGACTTGAAGTCTGATCTGGCTCAGAAGTCTTCTTTTCTGAAACTGCCTTATGAGGGTGGCAGCTTGTTTGGCGAGCGATTGGATGGTCTTATACGGAAATCCTTTAAAGACAGGAAATGTATGTGTTCGTCAGTAGCGGCCGCTACTAAACATGGTTGGAGGGGGGGGTTGGGGTGGAACAGAGGGGGGAATAAAACAAATAAAAATAGACTGGCTTACCTGGGTGCCGCCGGGTGCTGCCGCCTCTGCTACGTCTCTTCTGCGCCGCAACAGGAAGTTCCCAGCCTCCCAGAATCCCCTGTGTAATCACAACGCTTCCTTAAGCAGCGTTGTGATTGGTCTGAGCACCATGGATCAGCGCTTAGACAGGGGCTTGGAGGCTTTGCATGTTCCCCACCAGGCTGTGTAATGCTGCCTGGTGGGGAAGATGCAAAGTGCGCATGACGGTTTGACCAGCCCTCTTGGGCTGGTCAAACCGTCATGCACACTTTAGAGTGTGCTTTACATCCTCCCCTGATCCCTGCACTGGCCTGCCCGGCCCATCTGCCCCGCACCCGAGCAGGAAGGAAAACTAATACTATAATACCGTAAGTTATTATTGTTTTAGTTTTCCTTTTTACACTGCTCGCAGAGGAGCCGCGCCTGCTGGTTGTACAGGGCATCTTCTGGTAAATAAACTAAACCTTGGGATTGGATGGATTGCAGAGATGCCAGGGATTTCCCTCGTAAAGACACCCTCTCCTGTTCATTCTGTAGGAAGAGGTTTCAGCCTAGGAGAGGCAATCAGCAGGATGTTTCTGCTAAGGCTGTGGCTTCGACCCAATGGTCCTGACTATGACAGTTCTTTGGATCTAGGGCCTGTGGGACGAAAGATAGTGGCCTTTCCACCAGCATAGGCTTTTTCCATCTCGGACATGAGGGTTCTGAGTATTGTTCTGAGTGGTTATCGTATCGACTTCATCTCTCTTCCTCCCGATATAGGGTGCATCCCTACTCCCGTTGCAAGGATTCCGGTGAAGACCCCTGTGGACTGGGGTCGCTGCTCTTCTGGAAAAGAAGGCACTAATTCCTATGCCACAGGATCATGGCAGTCAAGGTGTATATTATATACTCTTTCTGGTCCAGAAGGTGCGGGGGAGTTTCGACCTGTATTGGACCTGAAATGCCACTACCGCTGGGTAGCTTCCATGCCATTCAAGATGTTGTAGTTGCAGCAGCTCATCCCTCTGATGTCTCCTGGAGACTTCATGGTGACCTTCGACCTTCAGGATGGATACCTGCATGTCCTCGTTCTCCTTAGTCATCAGAGGTTTTTGAGATTTGCTGTGGGTTCAACTCATTTTTTCAAATCTAGGTTCTTCCCTTTGGGCTGAAACCGGCCCGACGTGTGTTTACCAAGGTGCTGGGCTCTCTGATGGCTATTCTCCACCTGCAGGGGATTTCCATCTTTCCTTACCTGGATGACTGCCTGCTCAAGGGTGCTTCTCTTCCCCTGACCTCTTTGCATGCGAGGACAGTACAGGATCTTCTGTCGTCTCATGGCTTTTTGGTGAATGCAAAGAAATCCCAGCTGACTCCGACTCACAAGCGCATTTTCATAGGGGCTCAGTTGTGGACGGATTTGGGCATTGTCATTCTGCCAGACTCGAGCGTGATCAAAATCCATTCTCATTTGTGGCACCTGTTGTCAGCTCCTTATCAGGAGGTCTCGCTCTGGATGAGGGTTCATGCTGATCTGGCTGCCACAGTGTTTTTGGTTCCCTGGGCCAGGTGGTACCTTAATATCCTCATGAGATTCATCCTGAAGCAGTGGGTTCCCAATGTGCAGGATATGTACGGTCTTCTCCCGGTGACAATGGTGATTCGAAGGGAACTGGATTGGTGGCTGGTTCCTTCCAACATCTTGAAGGGTGTTCCCTTGCCCGCTCCTCCTCCTGTGGTCATCATGACGGATGCCAGTGACAGTCATTGGGAAGTCTGGTCGGCAGCTCTTCAGGTCAGGGGCTTGTGCGATGTCAGTCAGAGTTCTCGGTCTTCTACAGCCATGAGCTAGAGGTAAAATGCATGGAGCCCAGACCTCTGAGCAGGGAAGGGAGTGCAGCTTTACAGTGCTGCCTACTCAGCAGTGTTGACCTCACCCTGAGAGATTCTCTAAAAAAACGGCTCCCACTACAATAAAGTGAACAGCCAGCTCCTAGTAATGTTTGACCCATAGCAAAATGCATTGTTTCAGTTCCGAATTTCTGCTCAGAAGCCTGCGGCCAGCCAATCAAATATCAGCGGTACCAAATATCAAGGCCTCATGGTCTTGATTTCACCTGATGCCACTTTCATACACCACCATAAAGTTCTTTTCTCTTTATCTCACCCTTTTAGGTTCTTTTCCATTCTTGCATTCTTCATCTCTGTTTTTCTGTCTTTCTCTTCCTCCTTCTTTCCCAATGTTTGTATTTTTCCTTCTCTTGCTCTAGGTCAAAGTCTGATAAGGAAATATAAGTGCCGGTCACCAAAAATTGGCGATTTCTCAACGTGGGCGGTCAGATTTCTCAACGCGGGCACTCGCGGATGGTCACGACTGCTCGCGTTGAGAAACCTTCAGTTCGCGTTGAGAAAGCTGCCATTCGGGTAGAAAATCCACTCGAGTGGCAAGAAAAGAAGCAGCGCCCTCTTGCGCTGCGCATGGTGCCGTTCATGCTCATTTTACAGTGCGGGACAAACACCCGGCACTGAAAATCAACGCGAATGGCATGACCAAACGCACTCTGCCACTTGCAGAACTCCGCGTAGCACGGAGGAGTTTTTTGGTCACTATGCGGAATTCCGCGCAGTGGAACTCTGCGAACTCTGCCCAGGCCTAATTTCCACCTAAAGAAAAAAATATTTTGTTATGCGCTTTAACAATTATTAAAAGTGATGTATAGAAATAATTTAAACTATTTATTTACATTTTTAATAACATGTATTTTCACATTTTTTAAATTCAAAATAGTTTATCAAACTATTTTATGATTAGGTAATAAATATGCACTATTTTTATAGATTTTCTGGTTTGATTTATATTTATTTTTAACTATTTTACATAATTTAATGTAATTCAATTTAACATTTATTTCCTATAGGGTTTTTGTGAAGTCGACTGAGGAAAAGTCTTGAAGAACGCCAGGTTTAACCCCTTCGCTGCTAGGCCTTTTCCCCCCCTGTGCTAAGCCTTTTTTGGGCTATTTGGGGTAGTGCGGGCTTAGGCCCCTGTAACTTTTTGACCACATAAGGTATCCACGCCAAATTTGCGTCCTTTTTCTAACATCATGGGGATTGTAAAGGTACCCAGGGTTTGTGGATTCCCCTGGAGGGACCCAGAAATTAGCCAAAATACAGCAAACTTTTGTTTTTTGGGGAAAAATGCGAAAAAGGGCTACAGATGAAAGCGTCTTGTTTTTCCCTGCAAATGGCATCAAAAGGGGTTGTGCTGCTGAAATCACCATCTTCCCAGCTTTCAGGGACAAGCAGACTTTTGTCAGAAAACCAACTTTTTTACACAGTTTTGGCATTTTTCTGGGACATAGCCTATTTTTGCTATTTTTTGTGCTTTCAACCTCCTTCGAGTTAATGGTAGAAATGGGTATGAAACCAATAATGGATCCTGAAAAGCCATACATTTCTGAAAAGTAGACAAAATTCTGAATTCAGCAAGGGGTCATTTGTGTAGATCCTTAAAGTTTTCCTTATAGAAACTAACAGTTAAGTGAAGGAAAAATTGAAAATTATTTGAAAAAAACAGCCATTTGTGTCAACGTTTTCACCTGTAACTTCTTCAAATTATGACAGCTATTTGAAATCAATATACCGTTATATCCGCTGGACCTTTCTGGTTGTGGGGATATATAGGACTTGTAGGTTCACCAAGAACCCGACGAACCCAGAGCCAATAACTGAGCAGCATCTTGCAATGGTTTTTTATTATGTACCGGGTATATAGCAATTATTTTGGGAAAATGTATACATGGAAAAATTGTTATGAAAGACACCTATGTATTTCTGAAATGGGAACAAAATGTAGATTTTAGAAACAGTAGATATTTGCACATTTCCGAAATTGGGAGTACCCATACTAGCATGAGAATTATAGGTCATTTTTCAAAATGACTTACTTTTACACATTGTCTTTCATTTGGAAGGCAGAAATGCATCGAAAGTCAATAGGTAATAACAGTTGCTCTACAATTCTGTGTTACCCTAAGTCTCCCGATAAAAATGGTACCTCACTTGTGTGGGTAGCCCTTGTGCCCACAACAGGAAATGGCTCAAAATGCAACGTGGACGTACCACATTTTCACAATGAAAAATTACCCTTTTTTTGCAAAGTGCATAGGTGTAGTTTTTGAACCCTAGCTCTGCCGGCACCTAGGGAAACCTAGCAAACCTATACATATTTGAAAACTAGACACCCAGGGGAATCCAGGATGGGGTGACCTGACTGCCTCCCACCAGGTTCTGTTACCCAGAATCCCTTGCAAACCTAAATAATTGTCAAAAAAAACACATTTTTCCCACATTTCTGTGGTGGAAAGTTCTGGAATCTGCGTGGATCCACAAATTTCCGCCCACCCCGTGTTCCCAAAAGTCTTACGAGAAAAATGGTACCTCACTTGTGTGGGTCGGCCTAGTGCCTGCGACAGGAAATGGCGCAAAACGCAACGTGGTCACACCTCAATTTCGCAGTGAAAAATGACCCTTTTTTGGCAAAGTGCCTAGCTGTAGTTTTTGAACCCTAGCTCTGCCGGCACCTAGGGAAACCTAGCAAACCTATACATTTTTGAAAACTAGACACCCAGGGGAATCCAGGATGGGGTGACTTGACTGCCTCCCACCAGGTTCTGTTACCCAGAATCCCTTGCAAACATAAAAATTGTCAAAAAACCACATTTTCCCCACATTTCTGTGGTGGAAAGTTCTGGAATCTGCGTGGATCCACAAATTTCCACCCACCCCGCGTTCCCCAAAGTCTTACGAGAAAAATGGTACCTCACTTGTGTGGGTCGGCCTAGTGCCTGCGACAGGAAACGGCACAAAACGCAACGTGGTCACACCTCAATTTCGCAGTGAAAAATGACCCTTTTTGGCAAAGTGCCTAGCTGTAGTTTTTGAACCCTAGCTCTGCCGGCACCTAGGAAACCTAGCAAACCTATACATTTTTGAAAACTAGACACCCAGGGAATCCAGGATGGGCTGACTTGACTGCCTCCCACCAGGTTCTGTTACCCAGAATCCCTTGCAAACATAAAACATTGTAAAAAAACACATTTTCCCCACATTTCTGTGGTGGAAAGTTCTGGAATCTGCGTGGATCCACAAATTTCCACCCACCCCGCGTTCCCCAAAGTCTTACGAGAAAAATGGTACCTCACTTGTGTGGGTCGGCCTAGTGCCTGCGACAGGAAACGGCGCAAAACGCAATGTGGTCACACCTCAATTTCGCAGTGAAAAATGACCCTTTTTTGGCAAAGTGCCTAGCTGTAGTTTTTGAACCCTAGCTCTGCCGGCACCTAGGGAAACCTAGCAAACCTATACATTTTTGAAAACTAGACACCCAGGGGAATCCAGGATGGGGTGACTGGACTGCCTCCCACCAGGTTCTGTTACCCTGAATCCCTTGCAAACATAAAAAATTGTCAAAAAAAACACATTTTCCCCACATTTCTGTGGTGGAAAGTTCTGGAATCTGCGTGGATCCACAAATTTCCACCCACCCCGCGTTTCCCAAAGTCTTACGAGAAAAATGGTACCTCACTTGTGTGGGTCGGCCTAGTGCCTGCGACAGGAAACGGCGCAAAACGCAACGTGGTCACACCTCAATTTCGCAGTGAAAAATGGCCCTTTTTGGCAAAGTGCCTAGCTGTAGTTTTTGAACCCTAGCTCTGCCGGCACCTAGGGAAACCTAGCAAACCTATACATTTTTGAAAACTAAACACCAAGGGCAATCCAGGATGGGGTGACTTGACTGCCTCCCACCAGGTTCTGTTACCCAGAATCCCTTGCAAACATAAAAAATTGTCAAAAAAACCACATTTTCCCCACATTTCTGTGGTGGAAAGTTCTGGAATCTGCGTGGATCCACAAATTTCCACCCACCCCGCGTTCCCCAAAGTCTTACGAGAAAAATGGTACCTCACTTGTGTGGGTCGGCCTAGTGCCTGCGACAGGAAACGGCGCAAAACGCAACGTGGTCACACCTCAATTTCGCAGTGAAAAATGGCCCTTTTTTGGCAAAGTGCCTAGCTGTAGTTTTTGAACCCTAGCTCTGCCGGCACCTAGGGAAACCTAGCAAACCTATACATTTTTGAAAACTAAACACCAAGGGCAATCCAGGATGGGGTGACTTGACTGCCTCCCACCAGGTTCTGTTACCCAGAATCCCTTGCAAACATAAAAAATTGTCAAAAAAACCACATTTTCCCCACATTTCTGTGGTGGAAAGTTCTGGAATCTGCGTGGATCCACAAATTTCCACCCACCCCGTGTTCCCCAAAGTCTTACAAGAAAAATGGTACCTCACTTGTGTGGGTCGGCCTAGTGCCTGCGACAGGAAACGGCGCAAAAGCGCAACGTGGTCACACCTCAATTTCGCAGTGAAAAATGACCCTTTTTGGCAAAGTGCCTAGCTGTAGTTTTGAACCCTAGCTCTGCCGGCACCTAGGGAAACCTAGCAAACCTATACATTTTTGAAAACTAGACACCCAGGGGAATCCAGGATGGGGTGACTTGACTGCCTCCCACCAGGTTCTGTTACCCAGAATCCCTTGCAAACATAAAAAATTGTCAAAAAAACCACATTTTCCCCACATTTCTGTGGTGGAAAGTTCTGGAATCTGCGTGGATCCACAAATTTCCACCCACCCCGCGTTCCCCAAAGTCTTACGAGAAAAATGGTACCTCACTTGTGTGGGTCGGCCTAGTGCCTGCGACAGGAAACGGCACAAAACGCAACGTGGTCACACCTCAATTTCGCAGTGAAAAATGACCCTTTTTGGCAAAGTGCCTAGCTGTAGTTTGTGAACCCTAGCTCTGCCGGCACCTAGGGAAACCTACCAAACCCACACATTTCTGAAAAGTAGACACCCGGGGCTTCCAGGGAGGGTATGGCTTGCGTGGATCCCCCAACGTTTCCTTACCCAGAATCCCCTGCAAACCTCAATTTTAGCTGAAAAAATCACTTGTTTCACACATTTTTGTGTGGGAAAGTGTGGCATCATTGGCCTCACACAAATTTCCTACCACCCAGCGTTCCCCAGGTCTCCCGATAAAAATGGTGCCTCACTTGTGTGGGAGGCCCAAGTACCCGCGACAGGCAAGGGCCCAAAACGTAGTGAGGCGACATCAAAATTGCCTATCTCAAAACCACCTGGTTTTGCAAGGGAGTCACCTGGGTCTTTGGCCCCGTGCTCGGCGGCCATCTAGGAAACCTACCAAACCCACACATTTCTGAAAAGTAGACACCCGGGGCTTCCAGGGAGGTATGGCTTGCGTGGATCCCCCAACGTTTCCTTGCAGAATCCCCTGCAAACCTCAATTTTAGCTGAAAAAATCACTTTTTCACACATTTTTGTGTGGGAAAGTGTGGCATCATTGGCCTCACACAAATTTCCTACCACCCAGCGTTCCCCCAGGTCTCCCGATAAAAATGATGCCTCACTTGTGTGGGAGGCCCAAGTACCCGCGACAGGCAAGGGCCCAAAACGTAGTGAGGCGACATCAAAATTGCCTATCTCAAAACCACCTGGTTTTGAAAGGGGGTCACCTGGGTCTTTGGCCCCGTGCTCGGCGGCCATCTAGGGAAACCTACCAAAACCACATATTTCTGAAAAGTAGACACCCGGGGGCTTCCAGGGAGGTATGGCTTGCGTGGATCCCCCAACGTTTCCTTACCCAGAATCCCCTGCAAACCTCAATTTTAGCTGAAAAAATCACTTTTTTCACATTTTTGTGTGGGAAAGTGTGGCATCACTGGCCTCACACAAATTTCCTACCACCCAGCGTTCCCCCAGGTCTCCCGATAAAAATGGTGCCTCACTTGTGTGGGAGGCCCAAGTACCCGTGACATGCAAGGACACAAAACGTTTTGAGGCAACATCAACATTGCCTATCAAAAAATGTTTTGGGCCCTTGCCTGTCGCGGGTACTGGGCCTCCCACCAAGTGAGGCACCATTTTTATCGGGAGACCTGAGGAACGCTGGGTGGTAGAAGCTTGTGTGAGGCCAGTGATGCACACTTCCCCACACAAAAATGTGTGAAAAAGTGATTTTCAGCTAAAATTGAGGTTTGCAGGGATTCTGGCAAGAAACGTTGGAGGATCCACGCATAGCACTCCCTGGAGCTCCCGGGTGTCTACTTTTCAGAAATGTGTGGGTTTGGTAGGTTTCCCTAGATGGCCGCCGAGCACAGGGCCAAAGACCCAGGTGACTCTTGCAAAACCAGGTCGGTTTGTGAAGAGGCCATTTTGAGGTCGCCTCAATACGTTGTGGGCCCTTGCCTGTCGCGGGTACTTGGGCCTCCCACACAAGTGAGGCACCATTTTATCGGGAGACCTGGGGAACGCTGGAGTAGGAAATTTGTGTGAGGCCAGTGATGCCACACTTTCCCACACAAATGTGTTAAAAGTGATTTTTTCAGCTAAAACTGAGGTTTGCAGGAGATTCTAGGTAAGGAAGCGTTGGGGATCCACTAAGCCATACCTCCCTGGAAGCCCCCGGTGTCTACTTTTCAGAAATGTGTGGGTTTGGTAGGTTTCCCTAGATGGCCGCCGAGCACAGGGCCAAAACCCAGGTGACCCCCTTGCAAAACCAGGTCGTTTGTGAAAGGCCATTTTGAGGTCGCCTCAATACGTTGTGGGCCCTTGCCTGTCGCGGTACTTGGGCCTCCCACACAAGTGAGGCACCATTTTATCGGGAGACCTGGGAACGCTGGGTGGTAGGAAATTTGTGTGAGGCCAGTGATGCCACACTTTCCCACACAAAAATGTGTGAAAAAAGTGATTTTTCAGCTAAAATTGAGGTTTGCAGGGATTCTGGGTAAGGAAACGTTGGGGATCCACGCAAGCCATACCTCCCTGGAAGCCCCGGGTGTCTACTTTTCAGAAATGTGTGGGTTTGGTAGGTTTCCTATGTGGCCGCCGAGCCCGGGCCAAAAACCCAGGTGACCCCCTTGCAAAACCAGGTCATTTTGAGATAATGTGTTTTATTTCTGCAGCGTGAAAATTTTGGCACAATATTGCAAGGAAAATGTGACAGACATTTTGAGGTTTGCAGGACATTGTGGGTACCATAACTTGTTGGGATCCACAAGAGAGATATCACCATGTACTCCCATGGGTGTTTCGTTTACGACAATATCTACAGTTGGTAGGTTATTCTTAGACGGAATGTACACCTTGGCAGACAGACTAAAAAGACAAAGATTACTGCACAGCCATCTATTCCTCAAGCACACACACATACTGGTTGGATTTGGCACGAGGGCAATTGATGGTTCAGTATATACAATTTTATTAACAAGAGAGTTCACAAAAATGAAATGCACTGTCAATAATTGAAAGGACAAAAAACTGAACCAGTTACTCGCAGCTCGTGAGCTGTAAAGAGCCACGTCAAGGCCCCAACCGCTTTACAGGCCATTCACACACCTTTCATACGTGATACACACAAGACCATTCACACCACCAGGCACAGAAACAAACACATTACAACATTCACAAAAGGGACAAGGTACACCCTGCTTGAGAAAGACAAAAAAAAATATTACTGCACAGCCATCTAATCCTCAAGCACACACACACATACTGGTTGGATTTGGCACGAGGGTGAGTGATGGTTCAGTATATACAATTGTATTAACAAGTGATTTCACAAAAATGAAATGCACTGTTAATAATTGAAAGAACGAGAAACTGAACCATTGACTCACAGCTCGTGAGCTGTAAAGCCACGACAAGGCACCAACCTCTTTACAGGCCATTCATACACCTTTCATACGTGTGACAAATACAAAACCATTCACACCACCAGCCGCGGGCCCATCACATTACAACACTCACACCAGCAGACAGCGCCATTCAAGGGCCCATCACTTTCACACGCCCACATTCCTAACACAGCAACCACACAAGCTGATGGATTACGTGGAGTGTCGCTCGGCTAGCAGTGTGTGTAGTGACCAGCAGCAAGTCACTACTCACACACTGCCAGCCGAGCGCCAGTCCACGCACACCGCCAGCCAAGCGCCACTCCACGCACACCGCCAGCCAAGCGTCACTCACGCACACCGCCAGCCAAGCGCCACTCCACGCACACCGCCAGCCAAGCGCCACTCCACGCACACCGCCAGCCTAGCGCCACTCCACGCACACCGCCAGCCTAGCGCCACTCCACGCACACCGCCAGCCTAGCGCCACTCCACGCACACCGCCAGCCAAGCACCACTCCACGCACACCGCCAGCCAAGCGCCACTCCACGCACACCGCCAGCCAAGAGCCACTCCACGCACACCGCCAGCCAAGCACCACTCCACGCACACCGCCAGCCAAGCGCCACTCCACGCACACCGCCAGCCAAGCGCCACTCCACGCACACCGCCAGCCAAGCACCAGCCTACACACACCACCATCACATTTAGGATTTTTTTATACAAAAGAGAAAACAAACAAATTGCAAATAGATACAAATCTACTAACACAAAATCAGAAACTAAATACATTGCACTAATGCCAACCTTGAAACAGAACAACAATTCTTAAACATTACAGACCAGGCAGTTCACTTTACCACTCATGGTTGCTCCCAATAATTCTTTTGCTTGTGGTACGCTCTATAACAAGCAGGCACACACAGCCCAGGGTTAGAAGGACACTCAGGGCAGTACATACGAGTCTCCTTCCGCGTACCTCTTCGCCAACAGACTCTACATCTCCTAGTGGGAAAGTCTTTTGAGGGTGTAGGAGGAATGTGATCAGGAAAGTGGCGATCTTTCAATCGAGCCACATCCTCCACCACTCCAACTCTAGGAACACTTGCCTGTTCCACAACAACAAGGCTGCCTATGACAGACTGCTGAAACTGAACAAAAGTCAACTTTGACGCAGGAGAACACTCCTTGAACACAACAAAAGCATTGAAAGTTGCTAAATTGAAGAGATGGATGGCCAACTTCTTATACCAAATGTAAGACTTACGAATAGCAGTGTAAGGTTCCAACCTCTGATCTACTCTATCAACACCACCCATGTGCTTATTGTAGTCTAAAATGCACACAGGTTTGCGCACTTCAGCAATATGACCCCAAACAGCCACAGGTGAAGTACTCTCATCATGGATGGTAGTCAGCATGTACACATCCCTCCTGTCCACAAATTTCACAGCTAGCAGTTCCTCACTACGCAAGGCACTGCACTGTCCCCTCTGAAGTTTTTGCAAACAAGCTCTTTTGGATAACCTTTACGGTTAGAGCGGATTGTGCCACAAGCAAAAGTGTCCACTTTGAACAATTCCTTAAACAATTGCACAGCAGTGTAGAAGTTATCAAGGTACAAATGGTGGCCTCTGTTAAACAGTCCTCTAGCAAGATCCCACACAATTTTCTCTGAAACTCCAAAAGTGGACGGACAATCAGGGGGTCAATAGTGGAATCCCTACCAGTGTACACACGCAAATTAAAAACATATCCTGTCCTACTCTCAGACAACATATACAGCTTAATTCCATAGCGTGCCCTCTTGCTAGGAATGTACTGCCCTAAAACCAAACGGCCCTTGAACAGGACCAAAGACTCATCAATAGATATTTCTTTCCCTGGAGTATAGATCTCTGAAAATCGATCTACAAAGTGATCAAGAACAGGCCGAATCTTAAAAGACGGTCACATTCAGGGTGATCTCGTGGCAACGCTAAACCATTATCAACAAAATGCAGCATCCGAAGCAAAAGTAAATACCGATCACGAGTCATAACTGCAGGAAATATGGCCGTTGCCATCAAGGGACTGGTAGACCAATATGAACCCATGGACGGCTTCCTTATCAAACCCATCAAAAAAGTCAAACCCAAAAACTTCTTCATCTCTTCCAGATTTGTGGGACTCCACCGGGTAGCTCTAGAATGGGGCCTAAGTCTGGCACTGTTGTCCCTCAAAAACTGTTCAGCATACAAATTAGTCTGCTCAACAATCTCACCCAAAAATACATCATCCATAAACAACTGAAAATACTGTATAGGCAAATAATGTTCACAATCCACTCTACACCCTGCATAACCACTAAAGGCAGGCAACACCGGCTGCACCATGTTTGGATCAACCCAGAGTCCAGCACTTCCAGTAGGAAGCCTAGCAGCCCCAGGCTGCAATCCAGATGCCTCTTGCACCATCGGCACAGTAGTATCCTCCTCTAAATCAGGCACTTCATCTGCACTGAGAGTACCTTCATCATCCGATGATTCCATGTGGAGAGAAAATCACTGCCTGAATCTTCCCCTCCCTCCTCTCCCTCAGACGCACTGTCAGTCTCATAATCCTGCTCAGAGGAAGATTCAAGAAGCAAACCAACCACCTGCTGAGCAGTAATTCTACGGCTAGCCATAATGCTTACTAATAAAGGTTACTTGTCAAACAAGTCAACAACAACAAACCCTTTGTAAAAAAAAGAAATAAACAAAATGTAGCTTTATCACAAAGACCTATATACTCCAACACTATACCACTCACGTGACAGAAGCAGCTAGACTCACCACCACCTACTCTGCACAGACACAGTAAGGATCAACAATATCCCACTAAAAAGAAGGAGAAAAAAATTACACATAAGACAATGCAAAACATCGCAAAGAATTTCATGCTCTGAACACTAACAAATATGCTGCCATTATGACACCACTTACAAAAAAATTCATTCATGCATGACAATAATACTCATTTGGAGTACACACAACAAAAATATTTTTCTTACCAAATAAATGCAATTACGCAAAACTGCAGAACAACCACTGCCGAAACCGCAAACAGGAATCAAAAGCTTTACACTAGAATAAAAAGGAGAAAGAAAACATTACAATCACATATGCAAATAATGCAACAGTCCACACACAATCCACCAGCCAAGCTAAGGGGTAGGTGGGCCAAAGAGTATAAATAAAATATTCACCCCGTAAAAGGGAGCAACCCTTGCCCTTTTGGCCACTCCCCAACACAAAAATTAAAAAACCCTGGTGTCTAGTGGCTTCTGCCCTCCTTGGGGGCAGATGGGCCTAAAAACATACTGCTATTCTGTCACCCAAGGGGTCACTCTCCACAAATAAATGCCTGGTGGACTAGTGGGAAGATACCTTTATCTTCCGCACACGATCTCTCACTACTCAACTCTACTCTCAACTCTATTCACAACTGGATGTTAGCTCACCAACTCATTCTGAATCCCGCCAAAACTGAATTCCTCCTCCTCTCTACCTCTCTCTCACCTCCTCCTGTTCAATCTTGGATGGATCAGCTGAACCTACTCAACAACAAACCCATCATTGTCGACAGCGCTAAATCCCTAGGTGTCATTCTTGACAAAAAGACTCAACCTAATCTCCCACATCAACTCTATTGCTAAGAACGCACGTTACCAGTAGCGCCTTCTATGGGGGATCCGTCGGTTCTTCCCGGAGAAAGACTTAAAAACCTTGGTACAATCTCTGGTTCTCTCAAGACTGGATTATTGCAATTCTCTTCTGACGGGCCTACCCAAATCCCACCTCTCCCCTCTCAAATCCATCCTCCATTCAGCAGCTCGCTTCATTTCAGGGTCTAAGCGAGAGCGACCACGTCACTCCTATCCTGTCCTCTCTTCGTTGGCTTCCGATTGAGGCAAGATCTATTTACAAAGCTGCCTGCATCACACACAAAGCCTTACACACGTCCTCCCTCGTTACCTGGCGAATAAATTTAAATTGTCCGGTGGCTCGCAATGCGGAAAAGCTTCTGCTTGCGCACCCCGCCCCCTCTTCAAAGGGAAAGATCGATGGCGCAATCCAGTGAGAATCGCTTCCCCCATTGCTCCGTGCCACCTCCTCTACCCGGATCTTCAAAGCTGACCTCAAATCTCTTCTCTTCCAAAGACACTATACTTTCACTCTCAGCGCCCTCTAGTTCGCTCTTCATTGTGTTCTGAGTGCCACTTATTGCAGTATACCTCTATATCATGCACATGTGTGTGTGCCCGGAAGCTGTTTCAGCCCGGGCTGCCACACACGGGGGGGTGGTGTATGCACTGCCAGCAACCTGCCAGGCCAGTGCACAACACTTGCCCGATTCAAGGCCCCATTTATTAAATAAAAAACTGCCCTTTCCTTTCCCTCGATGCCTCTTTTGTTTCACACGGGGGGTGGTGTATGCCCGATTCTTCCGATTTATTTGAAAAAACTGCCCAGGGGGCAGAGCACCAAATATATGTGGCCCCCAAAGGGGAGCGACCCTTGCCCAAGGGGCGCTCCCCGAAACAGTATTCACACATTTAAAAAAAAAAAAATTCCCTGGTGTCTAGTGGGCATTCCTGCTGCACGATTGCATGATCGTGCAGCAGGAATGCACTAAGAGGCATCGAGGAAGGAAGGGTTTTCCTTTCCTCGATGCCTCTTTTCTTTCAAACCCCCCCTCCCCGAGACAAAACTCACCTGATTTCCCCGACGCGCTG
Organism: Calotriton arnoldi; assembly: GCA_963921515.1. Taxonomy (NCBI): domain Eukaryota; kingdom Metazoa; phylum Chordata; class Amphibia; order Caudata; family Salamandridae; genus Calotriton; species Calotriton arnoldi. The sequence continues at coordinate 1,410,544 of CAWUFW010004248.1, forward strand.
GAAACAAATGGCTTCCAGCGCGTCAGGGAAGAAAGGGAAACCCTCAATGACGTCAGCGTGCCTCGCGCGCTGGCGTCATTGATGGGGAGGGCGGAGGGAGGCAGGGAAGCCCTTCCCCTGCCTCCCCCAAAAAAACTAACGATCGGATTCCCACGGGGAGCGCCAGCGCTTCCCCCGTGGGTGGTCTTATGAAGGGCTGGACTCGTCATGAGCACACGACCACTGTGTGCCATGACGAGTCCAGCTCGTCATAAGCATCGAAGAGGTTAAAGAGATTCCTTTATTGTGAAAAGGAGAAACTCCAGCCACAGCCAAGCGTTACAGTTCACAGCTCAGCAACTGTCATTGTAGCTTGCACTCTAATCAAACACATTCTTAACATTCTAACTGGAACATTCCATTATAGGAATGATAAGAAACACAGTGGGAGCAACCAACACCCTAAAGAAACATCATAACTATACTAGATACCCCCTCCAACAAAAACAGAGAAGAAAGAAAAACACTATCAAAAAAAGAAAAAAAAGATGCAATAAAGCAGATTGAACATAAGTACCATTCACCTTAATTATTGATAACAATTCTATTAAATTCTTCCATTAACCAATTTTACAACACTCCTAAAAACTTTGACCACATGGTAGTGTTTGCTAAAATAAGAGAAACTGTGTGTTCCCTTTGGTAACTTTACGTTTACCACATCACCTACTGTAACATCAAAGGCCTTGACCGCTTTGTGGATATCATATTGTTTTCTTATTTCCTCTTGCAGTAGGAGTTCTGTTGACCTCCCTTTTCAGCCAATTCCTCTAGCCCGGGAGACTCCTTACATTATGTACCAACCCAATGGGGACACACCTTTGTACAAGGCTGGCTTTTCTTGAATAACACAAAGAAAACATAATCTCCTACGCCGACGACACTCAACTGATCCTCTCCCTCACCAAGGACCCCCTCGCCGCCAAATCCAACCTCCATGAAGGAATGAAGGCCGTCGCCGATTGGATGAAGATCAGCCGACTAAAACTGAACACGGAGAAGACAGAGGTCCTCATCCTCGGCTCCAACCCCTCAGCCTGGGACGACTCCTGGTGGCCAACGACGCTGGGAGCAGCCCCGACACCCACCGACCACGCACGCAACCTGGGAGTCATCCTCGACTCAACGCTCTCCATGGCCAAGCAAGTCAACGCAGTCTCATCCTCCTGCTTCAACACCCTCCGCATGCTTCGCAAGATCTACAGGTGGATCCCGACAGACACAAGAAGAACAGTCACCCAGGCCTCGTCAGTAGCAGACTTGACTATGGGAACGCCCTCTACGCGGGAGCCCCGGCCAAGCTCATCAAGCGACTGCAACGCCACAAAACGCCTCCGCACGCCTGATCCTCGATGTACCACGCCACAGCCACATCACCCCCACCTGAGGAACCTGCACTGGCTCCCCGTCGACAGGAGAATCTCCCTTCAAACTCCTCATCCACGCACACAAGGCACTCCACAAGACCGGCCCAGCCTACCTCAACAGACGACTCCTCTTCTACGTCCCCAACCGCCAACTCCGCTCCGCCGACCTCTCCCTCGCCAGATCCTTCTCCCACCTCGCCGCCAAGACCTGGAACACCCTTCCACTAAGCCTACGACAGACCCAAGACCTGCTGACCTTCAGGAGGCTACTCAAGACCTGGTTGTTCGACCAGTAGCAGCACCCCTCCCCCCTTTTTTCTCCCCAGCGCCTTGAGACCCTCGCGGGTAAGTAGTGTGCTTTACAAATTCTGTGATTGATTGATTGATTGATTGATTGAAAGGGACATATGCCCGGTGTGGCGTGGGGAGTAAATCCTTATTCTTCCACCCTTCGTTTTTCCATCTTGACCCAATCAGACCTCTTAAGTTTTGCAATGTAAATGGTGTCTTTCAACAGCCTGTTGAATCTTTCCACCATCTCATTGGTCTTGACATGATGCAAAGCACATTTTTGTGCACAATGCTTCTTCCAGCCAAAAACCTCTCTATTTCTTTAGAGGTCAGCTGCACCCCATTTTCTAGAGGTCTCCCCTACCTAGAAAATACTTCGGACAGAAATTTAACTTCTTGAACCACCCCTACTTCTGGCCCTCTAGAATGCATATCCATAAGCACCAGCCAATACTTAGATGAACTAACCTTACCTATCGGTGCCACAATATCCAAAGCTATCTCCCCCATACCTCTGCAGGAATGTCACGACATACTGTGGGAGACGTCCTTACTTTTTGAGTTTTGTCATTCAGCCTTCACTCACGAAAGTCTCTTACTATCCTCTCAACTTGGAGACCCATACCAGGCCACCAATAGGCATCTCTAGATGTACCAAACAATCTCTCACCACAAGTGGGGGGGCTGGCCTACCCCCTTGCAGCAAAAGATTGTTACTGATGAAGAGTTCATTCATAATTATTCCAAATCCTGCGATGTTGATACTACCATCAGAATCTCTACTACCAATGGTAATGGCATCTTTGACACCTCTTAGAACACCAGGGCTTATTTATGAGCCCCTTGCGCCGACGCACCGACGGCGCAACCTGCTGAGTGAAATTTATAAACACACGTAAAGCCACCATGCGTGGCTTTACGTGTGCTTGTAAATTTTGCCCCATTTCATGCAACACGTTGCGTGTTAGAGGCGTGACATGGTTGTTGTTGCGGGTGTTCCCACACAACACCCATGTCCACTGATGCGTTTCCAGATTTACGAGCAATCGGAAACCTGGAAATGCGTCAGAATGCTACGTCACCCCCTGGGTGGCGTAGCGAGGCGCAACGAGGAGAAATATTTTCATTTCTCCTCGTTTTTTCCTCTTCAATGTATGCTGCATTCTACAGCACACATTGGAAGAGGAAATCACTTCAAGTGATTGTTTTTGAGCAGGAAGGTGCCCCTTCCAGCACAAAAACAATCTCCCCACGACGCAGGCATCCGTGCACCATGGTGCAAGGGTGCCTGCGCCGGCGCATGGCAGCAGTTTGTGTGCCAGCGAGGGAAAGGCACAGAGATGCGACATGTTGCTGTAAATATATTGCATCTCTGTGCCTCAAAGCTAACGCAGCGTGGCGCAGCAAAATAACTTGCGGCACTGCGCTGCATTAGTTTTCCATAAATGAGGCCCACCATCTTTCTCTAATTCCTCTTGCCATTTGTACCCTTACATGCAACCCCCAGTGACTTCACACACCATGAACTCACCATGTATCCATATCTTCTTTAGTGTATTGAGGGGGATATTCTCAAGAACGTGCGATAAACATCGCCAAAACAGGCTAACGCAATTTTTCATATCGCTGTCTAACGCGGGAAAATAACTCTGTGTCAACGTCGTATTCTGAACACGGCGGTAACATGCGATAGTTTCCCGATAACGCCTCAAATGTCCGCGATACAACTACCGCGACGGCGATAAAAAAGGAAACCCGAACGTGAAAAAAGTTGCGATGGGCCCAACCGCGATAGAAAAATCGGCGACAAGCAGCGCCAGGCTTGCAATTCCCACCTCAGGCGGGAAAAATCACCATAAAAGCTGCAAAAAAAAAAACATAACAACTGCGAAGCACAATGGAGGTAAGTACAGAGGACAACCCGAACCCCACAAGCCCCACGGAGGACCAGCCTGGGACCTCAGGGTCAGGGAAGGGCAAGGAGAAGAAGAAGAGGAAGACGCGGTTCAGTCCGCAGGAAAACAGGATCCTGATTACGGAGGTGATAGAACACCATCAACACCTGTTCGTCACCTCCACTGTGTCATTGGCAACAAAAAATGGAATATGGCAGTCCATTGTGGACAAGGTGAATGCAGTCGGAGTGCTGAGGAGGACAATGGAAGAGCTCAAGAGGCGCTGGAATGATGTGAAGCGCAAAACCAAGCTGAAACTCGCAAACAACCGCAAAGCAGCAATGCAGACTGGGGGTGGGAGTCCTGCGCCACAGGAGGAGCTGGATGAGATGGAGGAAATGGTGTCCACAGTCATCAGTGTGGAGACGGTGGCAGGAGTCGAGGGACCGGACACTGCTCAACTTGACCTGACACAACAGCAACAGGGTGAGTAACCACCAGGGACTGGTGGGATGGAGGAGATGGGCACAATGGCACACATGCACAATGAAGTATAGCACACTGCACAACCACAATGACTCTGGATCATGTCCCTGATCTCCTTGCCATACTGCAGCACACATAGAAACAGCAAGTAGTCCCCCGTCCACAATGTGCCCAGAGGGGCCCTCCCACACATCACCAATCTCACAACAAACCCATGCACATGTGCTGAACCCAGCAAAGCTGCGGATCCGTGAGCCCCACTGACAATGCAAGTGACACTGCATGACGATGAGCATGTCTGCAGGCCACTCATCATGACATGTTGCACGCCATGACACCGAGGTGGCTGAGTGTGGTCCACATCCGGAAAGGAGCAGGTCACACACTGACACATCCACGTGCACAAACAACCCCTGACGGCAACAAGACATCTGCGGACAAACCATGCCCAAGAGTCCCAACTCCCACCAAGAGCCCAATTTACCCAAGTATGCAACATCTCAGCACTGCATAAGCACAGAAGTCAAAGGCACACCGCCTGAAAGGGAGAAGGCCAAGCAATGTCTGAGCTGCAGGGGCGACTCTCCCACAATGCAGCACACACACAAGACTCAGAGCACATCAACATTGACAACAATGTGGTACAAACTGCATCACATTCACAACAGAACAGAGGACACAACTGCTGCCGCTTGTGTGTAGAAACTGGCCATTCACATTTGGCATACCAGGAAACTGTGACATGATAATGGACAAGTACAACCCCACATCCCTGATGGTGCACAAATGTCCACTGTCCCGCTTCAAATAGGCAGCTCCTCCTAAACAGTCACAATGTACATTGTCATGCAGTCTGTTTGGAAACTTGGCCAATGCGTGAACATACATGGAACACACTGTTAAACTGCATCTCCCCTTTACATTGCAGAGGGAGAATCATCACTTGCTGCAGAGCAGACCGAACACCTCCTCACTGATGATGAGGAGGACCTCCCCACCTTCGACACCGTCGCCCTCCAAGAGCTCATGGACAGCTTCCGCACCCCACCCCCAGGAGCAGGTCAGCCCAGCTACATCGAGGAGACCCCACCCCCTGCACAGACCACACAGCAGGAAGCACCCACCACCCCGGCTGTCTCCCAGGATCCCCACGACCAACACATGGCATTTCAACGCCGTGTGTTGGAGGGCCAGAAGGAAATGGCTGAGCAGGTGCGGGTGGGGTTCGAACTCGTGGCAGCCAAACTAGATGCCATCCATGGGTGTTTACGTCCCATCAGGGACCACTTACAGTCCCTAACGGACACCCACAGTCCGCTCCATGGTCTCCAACGAGCCATGGCTGACATCGCTGGAGTCATGACTCGGAGACAAGAACACCTGTCTAGTCAGAGTGGCTCCAGTGATCTCAGCCGGGAGTTGGGACACATGCGGAGGCTCATGGAGGACATGGTGCAGATGGAGGCCGAAAGGATGGCTGCCACGGCTGCACATCAGCAAGATGTAGCTGAGATCTTCCATGCCCTGCAGATCCTCATCATGGCATTGCTGCCACAAGGCCAGGCGCAGATGAATGCTGCTGCCCCTACACCATCCACATCTCCGCCCCCTGATGTGTCAGTGCCCCACAGTGCGGCAGACATTCCACCTCCGGCACCTGATGTGTCACTGCCACACAGTGCGGACGACAATCCACCTCTGGCCCCTGATGTGTCAGTGCCACACAGTGCTGCAGCCGAAACACCACCACCCACAGGTGAGGCACATCACACATCAGAGGATGATGATGTGGATGAGACTGCCGTTGTGGTAATGAGGAAGCGGTAGCATTCATCTCCGCCATATGGCCTGTTTCAGCTTGGTTCGGCCCTTTGCATCATCACCTTCCACTGTCCCCCGATACACTCTGCGGCACTCACCTTGGACCTCGACATGGACTGCCATATTCTGTTTGGTTACCAATGACACAGCAATCAGACTGCGGACTGAACTCTTCCTCTTCCGATGAATTTGTCCTTCTCAATGGACTCTGGCTGGCCCTCCACGGGGCAACAATGTCAAGTGGGGTGTGCATGGCCCTGTACTGCTCCAGCTGCAACACTCCACTGAATGTGAATAGTACATTTAAATTCACACAGATGTGTCATGTCTATGATCCTTCAAGTATGACAGTACGGATGAATGTAGGGTCACTGATTCCCCCTCACGTCCATTTTGCACATGTTGTGGGGCTTGGGACACAGGGTGCAACATTGCCGATTGCGGTCCGGGTGGCGCAGACACTACAACGGAGACATTGGTTACTTCCTTGTCCAGGCCAGAACTGAACCACGCCCAGAGCCCCGGGCTCATTGTTCACACCCCTACGCTGGACTGGCATACGCCAGCCCAGCCCACTCCGCTTACGCTCACAGGGGTGACGACACAGCTACATGTCCCAGGTCTTCCCTGTAGTGATCTGCTGGTCACTGGTCTAGTTGTCAGCATGCCACAGCCACTCCCTTAGGGCTGTTTTACACCCACACCACACCCATCCAGCACAGGCGTCACGGGACATGTGACCCTGCCAATCAAAGGGGCCCACCACAGCACATCCCCCACTGCCGGAGGTGACATGATGGCGTCTGCATCCACGGAACTCAATCATAAAGGGTCCGTGACTTGCGTTGCACAGAGTTAGTGGCACCCAATGGCCTGCGTCTGGCATGGGCCTACCGCCACGTGGCGATGACTTGCATTGCACTGAGTTAGTGGCACCCGATGGCCTGCGTCCGGCACGGGCCTACCGCCACGTGGCGATGACTTGCGGTGCACAGAATTAGGCCCACCTGAAGAGCTGAGCGGGTGTGCAGCCTGCGATGATGCGTTGGCCTCGATACGGCGTCCAGCAAATCAAGACTCGATTTGATTTGTGAGCCCTGCTGGACCGCAGTGTACGCGCAGGCAGCAGTCAGCACACACATGACTCCGCGGTGCGGTGCCGCACAGTGCGCTGGGGGCCTGTGGCGTGGAATCCAGCGATCGGCTGAGGAGGTTGCACCGGCACGTGGAGGGCCCTCTTGGAGACACGCCAGTGGCGGCAGGTGAGCATTGAGGCCTGGGTGCGCAGTGGCGGCCAGTCATCGCTGGGCGGCGAACCGGTCTGGGGACCAGGGCTGGGGTGCAGCAGGTGCACAGGATCGCGCAGGCACCACCGGTCACGGCGGCGGCCTCGTGGCTGGTTGGGGGGCGCCGCCCTGGCAGACACGACCCTGCATGCACTGACGCGATGTGCGCAGGTTGGCTTGGGACATAGTCACCTCGTCTCCAGTGTGAATACGGGCGTTGAATGTGGTCGGGCACGTGTGTATAGGCCTATGGTCACGATATGGCGGACACAGAGACACACGCAGTAGTTACTGTGGTGGCCATCCCGGAACTGGACCATGCCCAGAGCCCCGGGCTATTCATTCGCGACATACGCCGGCCAAGGCCGCTCCGCTCAGGCTTACAGGGGGGGACCAGATGGCTACATGTCCCAGGTCTTCCACACTGCCTGGGGTAACCTGTTTGTGTCCACTGTCCACTACTCTGCAAACACCAGCAGTAGATGTCCACATGGACATGTCTGTGCTCTGCATACTGCAGTCTGTCCAGCACATCTCCTCCACACTTGGCATTGTGTCCTTTCTTGTTGCTGGGTCACTTGCCTCCTTCGCACATTCTTGGTTCCCACCTCTCCCCACATTCTGCAATTGTGTGGCAGAGGGGCTCTGCCTTTGTGGATGGTTTGTCTACATGTCTGGCCCCTGTTACCACGGTTACTTGTGTTGTCGTGTCCGGTAGTTGGGCATGTTGGTTGGCATGTTGTATGTGGTTATGTTACATGTGCTCTCCCACAGTTGTGAGTTGTGTGATTGTGGAGTTGAGGTGTGTGGTGTGTTCAGTTAGTACTTACCAATGAGCAGTGCATTGCCATAGGTGCCATCCTGGAAGCGCTGGTTGATGATGGACTGTCGGAAGATGTATGTATCATGTACACTGCCTGTGAAGTTGGCGACGACATTGGTGAACTGTCCCCGGTGGTCCACTATTGCCTGCACATTGATGGAATGCGTGTGCTTTCTGTAGCGGTAATTGTGTGCAGGGTCGGCAGGGGGCACAAGTGGTACATGTGTACAGTCAATTGCCCCCGACACGTGCGGTAAGGCAGCTATGGCGTAATTCCCTTGCATGGTCTCCAGATGTTCATGCACAGCGTGGGGGAAGTGAAGGTGCAGGAGTATCAAGATGATACAAACCGTGATGTTTACAGGTATGATGAATCCTGCATGATGAGACCGTAACAGATGTTTGTGTGGTCGTAACCTTCCTTTTCTTTCCTGCGGAGGTTATGAGCACACGGACTTCTGTTACAGTATATTTGGACTGGATTCATCATACCTGTATGCATTCCGGTTTGTCCAAGTGCAATACACTGTACCAGATTACGTTTGTGACTATGAGGACGCTTGACCATTGTCATCATTTCTCCAACAGGTTTCTGACTACTGATTTCGGGATATGGAATGGTATTGGGGAGTTCCCGCAGCATTTGCAGTTTATTGGATCCACACGTTGCCCTGGTGAAGTTCCCCGTTGGGAATGGAACGCGTTGGCTGAGCTTTTCGTCTTGTTGTTTATGTATTTGTAATAAAGTTCTGTTTTTCCACTACCATTGACTACTGGACTTCCTGACCTGGGGGGGAGGGTCCGGGGGGTGGTTGCGGTGGGTGTTGTGGCCCTCTTGGGTCTCCAGGCTGCATGATCATTGTCTCCATGGCATCTGTTGGTCTTCAGATGTGGCTCTGGGCTGGGCTCCCTTTCATACTGCAGGTTGTCGTCCTGCTTAACACCAGTAAAAGGCAGGTGTTGAATCCCTGCTGCTAACGCGCCTTATCGCCTGTTTTCGGATCGCAGATCTGGCTGGTCGTTGAGAATATCGTGGAGTGGTGATTTTGTGTGTTTTTGCACGGGAACGCCTACTCTGCATATCATTAGCGTTAGTTGTCGCTCTCATCCGTGGCGATGTGTTTTGCGGCAGCTATCGCAGGAAAACTGGTGATGTCAGCAGTTTGCACCAGCTTGTGAATAGGGCGATAAGTCTATCGCCACTTTTGCGGCGCTAAAGTGCCGATAAATCGGCGATGGCTCCTTGAGAATATGCCCCTGAGATTCTTTAACCAACCTCAACAAGCAATCAGCAGCTTTATTGTCAACTCCAGGAATGTACGTTACAGCAAAATGATAGTTCTGCAGAGCACCTAACCATTTACAGCGGCCCGAAGTGAAAAGTTTGTGGGGAATTTGAGGGGAACATTCAAAATCTTTATGCAGGATGGTACATACATAAAATGTGCTGGTAAATCTCATACTGAGCAAGGAGCCAACAATGGTGCAGAAAGATGTTCTAAGTTAAGCCCTGGCATAAGACTTTAGACACTCTCCATTATGTTAAGCATAAGGTAAAGCTGGAAACATTTTTATATTAACATCACTGCCTTCCCCTGACTTAACACATTACAAAGGGGGAGTGTCAGCACTCTAGTGACAGCATTTACTTCTGTTAGCAAAAGGATGAGGACTCTGATATCTTGCAGAGGTTCCCCTCCGGATGCAGGTCTCAGTGAGAAATATGGAAATTGCTGCCCAGCTGACAGACACACACTTAGCAGAAAAACACATATTTAGACTTGCCTAAACCCTTGACATCTGTAGAAACCTGCACATTAAATGCTTTGACAAACAACCAAGAATTGTCATAATAGAGACCGACAGGGAGATAAAGAGTCACAAAGGCAACTAGCTGAGAAACGCATTCCTAATCCGGCATCAGGCATATTTATTATCGTTTAACAACACTTAGGGGGATATTCTCAAGAACGTGCGATAATCATCGCCAAAATAGGTTAACGCAATTTCTCATATCGCCGTCCATCGCGGGAAAATAACTCTGTGTTAACGTCTCATTCTCAACACGGCGGTAACATGCGATAGTGTCCCGATAACGCGTCAAATGTCCGCGATAAAATCACCGGGACGGCGATAAAAATCTAAAGCCTAACGTGAAAAAAGTTGCGATGGGCCCAACTGCGATAAAAAATACAGCGATAAGCAGCGCCAGGCCTGCAAGTCCCACAAGTCAGACGGGAAAAACCACTATAAAAGCACCAACAAAAAACACAAACAACTGCGAAGCACCATGGAGGTAGCCGGAGCGAGTACAGAGGACAACCAGAACCCCACAAGCCCCACGGAGGACCAGCCTGGGACCTCGGGGTCAGGGAAGGGCAAGGAGAAGAAGAAGAGGAACCCTCCTTACAGTACGCAGGAAAACCAGATCCTCATTACGGAGGTGATAGAACACCACCAACTGTTCATCACCTCCACTGTGTCATTGGCAACTAAAAATACAATATGGCAGTCCATCTTGGCCAAGGTGAATGCAGTCGGAGTGAAGAGAAGGGAAGTGGACGACTGCAAGAAGCGCTGGACTGATGTGAAGTGCAAAACCAAGCTGAAACTCGCAGCCAACCTGAAAGCAGCAAAGCAGACTGGAGGTGGGAGTCCAGCGACACACCAGGAGCTGGATGAGATGGAGGAAATGGTGACCCAAGTCATCATTGGGGAGACGGTGGCAGGAGTTGGGGGACCCGACACTGCACAACATGACCTGACCCAACAGCAACAGGGTGAGTAACGACCAGGGACTGGGGGGACGGGGGCACAATGGCACACATGCACAATTAAGTATAGCACATCTGCGGACAAACCATGCCCAAGAGTCACAACTCCGACCAAGAGCCCAATTTACCCAAGTCTGCAACATCTCAGCACTGTATAAGCACAGAAGTGAAAGGCACACCGCCTGAAAGGGATAAGGGCCAGCCAGATCAGAGCTGAAGGGGCAACACACCCACAATGCTGCACACACACATAAGAATCAGAGCACCTCAACATTGACAACAATGTGGTACAAACGGCAACACTTTCACAACAGAACAGAGGACACAACTGCCGCCGCCTGTGTGTAGAAAATGGCCATTCGCATTTGGCATAGCAGGAATCTGTGAGATGACAATGTACAAGTACAACCTCACATCCCTGATGGTGTAGAAATGTCAACTGTCCCGCATCACATAGGCATCTCCTCACAAACAGTCACAATGTATATTGTCATGCAGTCTGTAAGTAAACTTGTTCAATGCGTCAACATACATGTGAACACAATGTCAATCTGCATCTCCCCTTCACATTGCAGAGGGAGAATCAATACCTCCTGCAGAGCAGACCCAACAACTCAGCATTGATGATGAAGAGGACCTCCCCAACATCGACACAACGCCCTCCAACAGCCCAGGCATGGACAGCTTCAGCACTCCACCCCAGGAGCAGTGCAGCCCAGCTGCATCGAGGAGACCCCACCCCCTGCACAGACCACACAGCAGGAAGCACCCACAACCACGGCTGTCTCCCAGGACCCCCACGACCAACACATGGCATTCCAACGCCGTGTGTTAGGGTGACAGGAGAAGATGGCTGATCAGCTGCGGGTGGGGTTCGACCTCATGGCAGCCAAATTAGTTGCCATACGTGGGTGTCTACGCCCCATCAGGGACCACTTACAGTCCCTAACGGACACCCACTGTCCGCTCCATGCTCTTCAACAATCCATGGCTGACATCGCTGGAGTCATGACTCTGAGCCAAGAACCACTGTCTAGTCAGAGTGGCTCCAGCGATGTCAGCTGGGAGTTTGGACACATGCGGAGGATCATGTTGAACATGGAGCGGATGCAGGCGGAAAGAATGTTTGCCACGGCTGCACACCAGCAAGATGTAGCTGTGATCTTCCATGCCCTGCAGATCCTCGTCATGGCATTGCCGCCACAAGGCCTGGCGCGGATGAATGCTGCTGCTACTACTCCATCCACACCTCCGCCCCCTGAAGTGTCAGTGCCACACAGTGATGCAGACTAAACACCACCACCCACATGTGAGGCACCTGACACATCAGAGGACGAAGATGATGATGAATCTGGCTTTGTGGTAAGAATGAAGTTGTAGCATTCATCTCCGCCATATGGCCTGTTTCAGCTTGGTTCTGCCCTCTGCATCATGCCCTGGAATAACACCTTCCACTGTCCCCCGATACACTCAGCGACACTCACCTTGGATCTCGACAGGGACTGCCATAATTAGTTTGGTTACCAATGACACAGCAATCACACTGCGGACTGAAGTCTTCCTCTTCCGATGAACTTGTCAATCCCTAAAGGACTCTGGCTGGCCATCCACGGGGCAACAATGTAAAGTGGGGTTTACATGGCCCTGTACTGCTCCAGCTTCAACACTCCACTGAATGCGAATAAAACATTCTAATTCACACAGATGTGTCGTGGCTATGAGCAATCAAGTATGAAAGTATGGATGAATGTAGGGACAGTGATTCCACAAAAAGGTACTCCCTGGGTAATGCTATCAATGCGCATGTATGGCCATGACCCAGATAGGCAGTGAGACACACATTGTCATTCAAATCAACACTCATCACAGTTGAATCCAAGTGAAGGTGCATAGACTTTATTAGCATATGCGTGTCAGTACGGGCAAGATAAGTGCCACAACATGCAGACCAATGCAGCAGTATGTCAGGATGAGGAACGTTGCCAAGCGCCGCTGTCCACTCCGGGGGAGTGCCTCACCTTTCACAGGTGTGTGTTAACCCGCGTTGTTGTCCGCTCATGTATTCAGAGTCCAGGCGAATGCAGCCATGTCCACTGTTGTCGTGGGACATGTGACCATATCTCCAAGATGCAACAAGGTGTTGGGACATGTGCAATGGGTTCCAATCTGTTGTGGCTGCAGGTACGTAGTTACTCGTCCATGAAAGTGATTGCAGCTCCGTAGGCTATCATTTCCAACATGAGCTCGTTGTCGACTTCATCAAACAGGACGGCGAGGCAATCCATTAGCAGGTCCGGACAGATGTGCTGCGACCACCCAATTTCACCAATTAGTTCTACAGCCCAATAGGGGAGCAGTTCAATGTGGTCACTGCACACGAGGAGTTGTGCAATCTCCCAGGTCCAGCTGCCAGCATGTATGCCAAGTATCAAGGCATCCCATAAACGGGTATCACGGTGACACTCCTGGTCGTGGGCCAACAGGGGTGCACACACATGTCAAAATCCAGTTCAGCTACCGTCCTGTTGGATAGGCAGACATCCATGGACCACTTCGAATATGCACGATCGACAATGCAACACAGGCTGAACGCAGGTGACGTTGGCAAGGCGGAAGCTTAGCCGGTAACTGATCCGCAGCACTGCCAATGGCAGTGCCCCCAGTAAACCCAGCATACGTGCACGGTACAGTTCCACCTGACAGGGGTTGTGCATGTGTCCGGGATGTTCTGCCATTGCGTTAGTGGCTCTGGTTAAAGCGGCACTGTTCTGACCTGTGCCAGTTCTGTGGATGAAATGCCACAGCTCGGATCAATGAGTTGTTTTAGTGTGCAACGGTTGTACGCCTCGGATGGTGTGGGAGTAAGTGTGAAGGCCATTCCATGCAAGATAACTTCGAGCAAGGACTTCTGTGTGTGGGGTGTGTATACGTTGGTCTTTCGTCGGGCTGTGCGTAGTGTGGGAGTCGATTTCAGCTGCTATAGTATCTGTCAGGGGGTGCCGGGCACATGCAATTCCGAGGTCGGAGGTGCAGATGTGCTTCCGCCTGATAGTTCAGACAAAGGAGCTTTCATCCCTAATGTTAGTTTCTCATCTGCTTGCATTCAGGAAATGTGAAGTGGTTTGTTGGGGGTGGGGTGGGATGTGTGCGACTTTGGGATTCATGTTTGACATGTCTTGCATGTGGCAAATGAGCGGCATCACTGTGTGATACGTTGCCACACAGCTGCTCCTCCCTCCCCCCGAGCCTATTTACTTGTGTGCGCTGCGCGGTTGCATCAATTGCACTCCTACGGCACACCATTGTCATGCCTGTCTGCGCATGTCCACAAGCCTGACAACGACACTGTGATGTTGGCCGTTGAAGGTGGGCGGCCACGTGAGTGTAGGCCTATGGGAAGGATAGGGCGGACACAGATGTAGAGTTCATGCCTGGCTAAACTCACGCTGCGATTAAGGCTATGCATTTGGCTCATGCTGCGGCAATACAGATACACACAACACTTGGCATGTATGAGCCAAGACCCCGAGCGGTCTTGCGCTCCTTCATGTCTCCGTTCGTGCGAGCCCGCCCTACGGGTGCATGCTACATTGCAACATTGTCGATTGCGGGCTGGGTGGCGCCAACACTACAACAGTGACACACTCATTAGTTACTTCCTTGTCCAGGCCAGAACTGAACCACGCCCAGAGCCCCGGGCAAATCCTTCACACCCCTACGCTGGCTTGGCGTACGCCGGCCCAGCCCACTCCGCTTACACTTACAGGGGGGGACGACAAAGCTAACTGTCCAAGGTCTTACCCACTGCCTGAGGTGACATGGTTGTGTCCGCTGTCCACAACACAATGTAATGTGGTAGGGCCCGGAGCCATCATGCATACATAATGACCACACGGAAACACTTAGATAGATAGTGGAACTGGCTACGGGCACGTGCGCCCGACCCCTTTTTATTACCAGGGTCACATGTCCAGTGATGCCTGTGCTGGATGGGTATGGGGTGAGTGTAAGCCAGCCCTCAGGGAGTGGTTGGTGCTGGCAACAACTAGAACAGTGATCATCGGATCACACACACAGATTCAATCATAAAGGGTTCATGACTTGTGGTGCATTGAGGTAGGGGCACCAGATCTGAAATCACACACACAAGATTCAATCATAAAGGGTCCATGACTTGTGGTGCACTGAGTTAGTGGCACCGGATGCACAGTGGCCGGCACGGGCCTACCGCCACGTGGCGATGACTTGAGCTGCACTGAGGTAGGGGCACCAGAGCTGAGCGTGTTCATGTGAAGAAATTGTTAATGAGTTGGTCCCTTCGGGATATTCCTGCTGCAGCTGCAGTGGGGTGTGGTACACCTGCCTCATCTTCATCATCATCGTCCCAGGTCTTCCCCACTGCCTGAGGTGACATTGTTGCGTCCACTGTCCACAGCACAAAACTCAATCATGAAGGGTCCATGAGTTGTGGTGCACTGAGTTAGTGGCACCTGAAGAGATGAGCAGGGTATCAAGCTGATGATGGCATCCAAGACAGGTGTGAGCAACTTTGATAGGCTGGCTGTGAGACTCCTCCGACTCTGGCAGTTGTTGGTTGGAGGTGGTCCTGGCGGTGGTGGCGGGTGCGCAGCCTGCGATGATGGCGTGTCCTTGCAGGTCAGGATTGGATTTGATTTGTGAGCCCTGCTGACCGCAGTGTAGGCCGGAGGCAGCGGTCAGCAAGGGCACACAGCCACGTGGCGATTACTTGAGCTGCACAGAGTTAGTGGCACCTGAAGCTCTCAGCAGGTGTGCAGGCAGCGATGATGCGTCGTCCGGGCGGGCCGCACTGGAAGCAATGTCTGTTGCCTACTGGACTGCGCCATAAATAAATCAAGACTCAATTTTAATTGGGGGACCTGCTGACCGCAGTGTAGGCCAAAGGCAGTAGTCAGCACACACATGACTCCGCAGTGCTGTGCGGCTGGGTGCGCTGGGGGCCTGTGTCGCGGAAGCAAGCGATCGGCTGAGGAGGCTGGCGGTCACGGTGGCGGACTCGTGGCAGGGTGAGGGGCGCCGCCCTGGCAGACGCGTTGGCCATCCGGGAAGTGAACCACGCCCAGAGCCCCGGCCTATTTATTCTCACTCTTACGCTGGACTGGCATACGCCGGACAAGCCCACTCCGCTTACGCTTACAGGGGGGGACGACACAGCTACATGACCGAGGTCTTCCCCACTGCCTGAGGTGACATGGTTGCGTCCACAACACTACACACACCAGCAGTATATGTCCACATGGACATCATTGTGCTCTGCATACTGAAGTCAGTCCAGCACACCACCGCCACACTTGGCATTGTGTACATTCTTATTGATGGGTCACTTGCCTCCTTCGCACATACTTGGTTCCCACCTCTCCCCACATTGTGCAATTGTGTGGCTGAGGGGCCATGCCATTTTCGGAAGAACAGCTGTCTTGTTCTGCGCTGCCTCGGTGGTAGTCCGGCGGGCGGGGGGGCCTGGGGGTGGTGGCGGTGGGTGTTGTGGCCCTCTTGGGTCTCCGAGCTGCATGGTCAGTAGCTCCATGACATGTGTTGGTCTTCAGATGTGGCTCTGGGCTGGGCTCCCTTTAATGCTGCAGGTTGTCGTCCTGCTTTACACTAGTAAAAGGCAGGTGTTAAATCCCTGCTGCTAACGCGCCTTATCGCCTGTTTTTGGGTTGCATCGCAGATCTGGCTGGTCGTTGAGAATATCGCGAAGTGGTGTTTTCGTGTGTTTTTGCACGGCAACGCCTACTCTGCATGTCATTAGTGTTAGTTGTTGCTCTCATCCGTGGCGATGTTTTTTGCACCAGCTATCGCTGGAAAACTGGCGATATCGGCAGTTTGCAACAGCTTGAGAATAGGGTGATAAATCTATCGCCACTTTTGCGGCGCTCAAGTGCCTATAAATCGGCGATAAGTCCTTGAGAATATGCCCCTTAGATGCTTGGAAATGCTTAAAAATGAGTAAAAAGCAGCATACTAATTCACCAAATATTCAGAGAAAAAAAACATATTTAGGTGCCAACATAACAAACCCAGTAAACCCACTTAGGAAAGTCAATTAACCATGAAAAGGGACTGGAAGCTTCTGAGTAATATTTAAAAACAAGATCAACATGTTACATAGCACAAGTAGCGGCTCCTGGAGGGAGTGCTGCGGGGCGGTGGGGTGGGGGAGCAGGGTGGGGGTAGTAAACTACAGCATACTGCCGAACGGAGGTAAGTAAACAAATAAATAAATAAAACGAATTTCGTTGCGCGCGCTGCATCGCATTTGGCAATGCAGCGCGCACAATGAAATTCGTTTTATTTATTTATAAACTCGTAATCTGGCAGGCGGGCGGCAGTCGAGTTTGGAAGTGCAGGTGCGGGGCGGTGGCGTGTCACCCAGCTCCCGTGCTGCCAAACTCTTAATCAGGACCCTAATCTTCCTGTGCCTAGCAAAAATGAATGTGTCCTTGTGTAATGTAACTGGTGCTCATGTAAAGCTCTCCAATATCTTCGGTTCAACTTTGCGCTGTGTAAAACTGCAAAAAAAACTTTAGAAAGGGAATGTGAAAAGATATACCACATTAGGAACTACAATCAACATCTACAAAGGCTAGAACAGTACATTGAAAACATTATTTTACTCTGCAAAAGGAAAAAAAATAAACATTTTAAGTACATTTCTGTGTGTGGAAGACATTTGCCTTAGTGTAAATATAACCTGCTGCAGCCATGTTTTCATTCTCATGCTAACATATCCTACTCCATGTGCCCATCTCTGAGCCTTAGGTGCATCCTAGTACACAATGGGGGATATTCTCAAGAAAGGGCGATAATTATCGCCAAACTAGGTTAACGCAACTTTACATAACGCCCTCTATCGCGGGAAACTAACGCAGTGTCAACGGCGTATTCGCAACACGCCGGCAACAGGCGATAGTTCCCCGATAACGCGTCAAATGTCTGCGTTAAAATTACCGGGCCGCCGATAAAAAAGGAAACCCGAACGTGAAAAAAGTGAAGATGGGCCCAACAGCGATAAAAATATCAGCGATAAGCAGCGTCAGGCTTGCTATTCCCACGTCAGGTGGGAAAAATCACCATAAAAGCTGCAAAAAAAAACAACAAAAAAAACAAAACAAAACCCTAACAACTGAGAAGCACCATGGAGGAAGCTGGAGCAACTACAGAGGCCAACCAGAACCCCACAAACCCCCCCAGAGGACCAGCAAGGGACCTCGGGGAAGGAGAAGGGCAAGGAGAAGAAGAAGAGGAACCCGCGATTAAGTCCGCAGGAAAACAAGATCCTGATAACGGAGGTGACAGAACACCACCAACAACTGTTCATCACCTCCACTGTGTCATTGGCAACTAAAAATGCAATATGGCAGTCCATCTTGGCCAAGGTTAATGCAGTCGGAGTGAAGAGAAGGGAAGTGGACGACTGCAAGAAGCGCTGGAATGATGTGAAGCGCAAAACCAAGCTGAAACTCGCTAACAACCGGAAAGCAGCAATGCAGACCGGAGGTGGGAGTCCAGCGCCACAGCAGGAGCTGGATGAGATGGAGGAAATGGTGTCCACAGTCATCAGTGGGGAGACGGTGGCAGGAATTGGGGGACCGGACACTGCTCAACATGACCTGACCCAACAGCAACAGGGTGAGTAACGACCAGGGACTGGGGGGACGGGGGGAGATGGGCAGAATTGCTGCAGTCTGACAGTGATGGGTACAGGTAGCTGTGAGGAGGCGCGTGACTTCTCACCTTGCACCTATTAGCTGACACTGTTCACTACTATTGATGGATGACATCCGTGTACACATGTGATCTGTACATGGCACAAATGTCCAGGGGACACCTTGGTGTGTTCCACGCAAGGTATTCCTGCTGGCTTTTTGGCTGGTGTGCATCTCCCATGTTGCTGAGGTGTCCACTGTGCCCCCATCCCCCTTACGTTCATGTTCCTCATGTTGTGGGACTTGAGTCACAGGGTGCATCTCTGCATCAGGGTGGTTCATATTTGACCTCAAATGACACCCGCAATTTCATATTTGACCCCAAATGACACCCGCAATTTCATATTTGACCCCAAATGATACCCTGTTGTCTTTTTATGAACACCAATGACAGCCTTCATGTCATGTTTTTGTACACATGTGATACTCTGATGAGTGGGATTACGTGCTACGTTTGACACCCTGAAATGGCATTCCGAATACGTGACACCCTAAACAGCCTCTCTGTACAGAGGTGACATACCCACCATCTATTTGCTATTTGTGAGATTGTTAGCACTTAATGTTGCACTTACACTTGTCAGAGTGATGTGCTAATGCAGAGGACTGACATGCACACAAGGAATGTGTGTTGCAATGAATTTATTTGCACATGCTGTTCATGTGGTCATTCTGTACTGTTCCATGATTGCTAAGGACAGTCACAATGTGACGTGCTCATGCGAAGAAATTGTTAATGATTGTGTTCCTTCGGGCTATTCCTGCTGCAGCTGCAGTGGGGTGTGGTCCACCTGCCTCATCTTCCTCATCATCGTCCGGTGCATCTGGCACTTGGATCCATGGGGCATTGGTGCGTACACATATGTTGTGCAATACACAACATGCAATGATCATCTTGCACACTATTTCTGGGCCGTACAGGAGTCTTCCACCTGTCATGTCCAGGCACCTGAAACGTGACTTTAATATGCCAAATGTGCGCTCAACAATGCCCCTGGTGCGTTTGTGGCCCACATTGTACTGCCTCTGGGCCGGGGTGTTCGGGGCTCGGAGGGGTGTCATCATCCACGGGCAGAGTGCATATCTTGATCACCTGTGAGAGGTAAGTGAGATTAGTGTAAATTGGTGGTTCTGCATGCTGTGTTGGCAGACTTACAAGTATAGTGGTGTGTGATTTGTGCGACTTTGGGATTCATGTTTGCCATGTATTGCTTCTGGCAAATGTGCGGGATCAATGTGTATTACGTAGCCTCACAGCTGCTCCTCCCTCCCCCGAGCCTATTTACTTGCGTGCGCTGCGCGGTTGCAACACTTGCACTCCTACGGCACACCATTGTCATGCCTGTCTGCGCATGTCCGCAAGCCTGACAACAACACTGTAATGTTGGCCGTTGAAGGTGGGCGGCCACGTGTGTGTAGGCCTATGGTAAGGATAGGGCGGACACAGATGTAGAGTTCAGGCCTGGCTGAACTCGCGCTGCGATTGAGGCTAGGCCTTTGGCTTATGCTGCGGCAATGAAGATACACACACAACAGTTGGCATGTATGAGCCAAGACCCAGAAAGGTCTTGCGCTCCTTTATTTGTCCATTCGGGCGAGCCCGCCCTCCGGGTGCATGCTACATTGCAACATTGTCGATTAAGGGCCGGGTGGCGCCGACACTACAACAGAGACACATGCCATAGTTACTTTTGTGGCCAGCCCGGAACTGAACCACGCCCAGAGCCCCGAACTGAACCACGCCCAGAGCCCCGGGCCATTTCCTCACACTCATCACACGCCTACGCGTGCACCACCGCCGCGGCGCTGGGATGTCGTGCGCTTCGGAGTACGTCTCCAGACGTTCCACCCAGGCTTTCCAGCAGCCTGCCTGGGACGGGGGGGGGGGCGTGACTGTGAAGGGCTCCAGTGGCGTTACCGAGGACATGCTGTTGGCTGCTGGAGGCGGACTTGTGGGGTAGCCCCACGGGACGAAGACTTGTGGTGCACTGAGGTAGGCCCTCCTGAAGAGCTGAGCGGGTGTGCAGCCTGCGATGATGCAGTAGGCCTGGAGGCTGGACGGTGACTTGTGGTGCACAGAGGTAGTGGCACCTGAGGCACTGCGTCCGGCACGGGCCTACCGCCACGTGGCGATGACTTGCGGTGCACTGAGGTAGGCCCACCTGAAGAGCTGAGTGGGTGTGCAGCCTGCGATGATGCAGTAGGCCTGAAGGTCCGGACTGGATTTGATTTGTGTGAGACCTGCTGGACCGCAGTGTAGGCCGGAGGGAGCAGTCAGCACACACAGAAGTCCGCGGTGCGGTGCCGCAGGATGCGCTGGGGGCCTGTTGCGCTGAAGCCAGCGATCGGATGAGAAGGCTGCCAAGCTCGTGGGCCTCGGGCTTGAAGATTGCACCGGCACGTGGTGGGCCCTCTTGGAGACACGCCGGTGGCAGAAGGTGAGCAGTGAGGCCTGGGTGTGCAGGGGCGGGCAATCACCGCTGGGCGCCGGACGGGTCTGGTGTCCAGCAGCCTGGGGTGCAGCAGGCGTACAGGATCGCGCAGAGCACCACCCGGTCACGGCGGCGGCCTCGTGGCAGGGTGAGGGCGCTGCCCTGGCAGACACGCCCCTGCAGGCGATGACAAGATGTGCGCCGGGTGGCGTATGACGTAGCCACCTCGTCGCCGGTGTAAATTTGGCCGTTGAAGGTGGTCGGCCACGTGTGTGTGGGCCTATGGTCAGGATATGGCGGACACAGAGACACACGCAGTAGTTACTTTGGTGGCCATCCCGGAAGTGAACCACGCCCAGAGCCCCGGGCTATTTATTCACACTCCTACGCTGGACTGGTGTACGCCGGCCCAGCCCACTACGCTTACGCTTACAGGGGGGTGACATAGCTACATGTCCAAGGTCTTCCCCACTGCCTGAGGTAACATAGCTGCGTCCACTGTCCACAACACTACAAACACCAGCAGTATATGTCCACATGGACATGTCTGTGCTCTGCATACTCAGGACTGTCCAGCACATCACCGCCACACTTGGCATTGTGTACATTCTTATTCATGGGTCACTTGCCTCCTTCGCACATTCTTGGTTCCCACCTCTCCCCACATTCTGCAATTGTGTGGCAGAGGGACTATGCCTTTGTGTTTGGTTTGTCTACATGTCTGGCCCCTGTTACCACAGTTACTTGTGTTGTCGTGTCTGGTAGGTGGGCATGTTGGTTGGCATGTTGTATGTGATTTTGTTACATGTGCATTCCCACAGTTGTGGGTTGTATGATTGTGGAGTTGAGGTGTGTGGTGTGTTCCGTTGGTACTTACCAATGAGCAGTCCATTCCCATAGGTGCCATCCTGAAAGCGCTGGTTGATGATGGACTGTCGGAAGATGTAGGAATCATGCACACTGCCTGGGAAGTTGGCAACGACATTGGTGAACAGTCCCCGGTGGTCCACTATTGACTGCACATTGATGGAATGCGTGTGCTTTCTGTTGCGGTAATTGTGTGCAGTGTCGGCAGGGGGCACAAGTAGGACATGTGTGCAGTAAATTGCCCCCAACACGTGCGGGAAGCCAGCTATGGCGTAGAAGCCTTGCTTGGTCTCCAGCTGTTCCTGCGCAGTGTGGGGGAAGTGACGGTGCTGGGGTATGAAGCTGATGATGGCATCCAAGACAGGTGTGATGAACTTTGATTGGGCTGGCTGTGAGACTCCTCCAACTCTGGCAGTTGTTGGTTGGAAGGTACCAGGGGCCAACAAGTGCAGCACAGCCAGCAGCTTTGGGTGCGGAGGGATGTTGGTTGTCCGCCGTGTTGGTACCGTCAGCCTGTGGGCAATGTGGGTCAGGATACGGAGGATGGTTGTCCTTTTGAGCCTGTGGTGGGCAATGACATCCTCTGGCGTTAAGTCTCTGAGGCTGGTGCGTTTTCGGAAGGTCTGCTGTCTTGTTCTGCGCTGCTTCGGTGGTAGTCCGGGGGGGGTGGTCCTGGGGGTGGGGGTGGTCCTGGGGGTGGTGGCGGTGGGTGTTGTGGCCCTCTTGGGTCTCCAAGCTGCATGATTAGTAGCTCCATGGCATCTGTTGGTCTTCAGATGTGGCTCTAGGCTGGGCTCCCTTTCTACTGCAGGTTTTCGTCCTACTTAAGACCAGAAAGAAGCAGGTCTTAAGTCCCTGCTGCTAGCGTGCCTTATCGCCTGTTTTTGGCCCGCATCGCCAATCTGGCTGGTCGTTGAGAATATCGCGAAGTGGTGTTATTGTGAGTTTTTGCACGGGAACGCCTACTCTGCATATGATTAGCGTTAGTTGTCGCTGTCAGTCTTGGCGATGTTTTTAGCGGCAGCTATCGCAGGAAAACTGACGATGTCGGCTGTTAGCGCAGGCTTGTGAATAGGGCGATAAATCTATTGCCACTTTCGTGGCGGAAAAGTGCTGCTAAATCGGCGATGAGTCCTTGAGAATATGCCCCAATGTGTGAACATTTGGAAACTACCCTGCTCAGCTGAAGCTATTTTTTGTATTTGCAAAGGCCTTCTACTAATTCTCAGTAGCTCAGCTAGTTACCTGCTTATTCTCTTGGTAATAATACTCTCATGTGATCAATACCAAACTGTGCAGAAAGAGCTTTAGTGGAACTCTGCCTTGTGGCAGGGAGGTCTGCTCCCCTGGTGTTGTATGAGAGGATCTCTTTTTCAGGAATCTCTGTGATTCACAGACTAGGCATTTGTGGAATAAACAGTTTCAGACTCCACGAAAAGTGGGAGGTGGAGTTCTTTTCTAATAGATTTTGTTTCCTAGGCTGGGTATCACCCGGCCTTGGCCAGACACAGTAACCGGTGATGGACTTGACCTCTACTTGACAACCCCAAGCCCCAACATGAGGCAGAAGGTTTTCCAGGAACTAGGAGCTATAGGTGTGAGGGTAATTCATGGTACTAGAGCAGAAGACGTGGGAAGGAAAGCAGTGGTTGCCTACGTCCCTAGTGCATACCCTCGCGTTTCGCAAAGTTCCGCGAAACGGTAAAAAATCTCTGCGAGCTCCGCAAAATTCCGCGAGCACGCGGAATTGCTTGTTCCGCCCGTTCGCAATGCGTTTTTCCTGTTCGGGGACGCTGTTTGCGTGCTCGGGGGGAAATATCTCGCGAACTTGCCCATGCGGTCGCCAATTGGCGCGGCCATCTTCTTTCACTTGTCCCGCCCGCTCGCGATGCGTGTTTCCTGTTCGCGGATGTCCGATGGCGCGTCCGAATGACGTGTTCGCAATCGCACAATCTTGCGGGATCGCGCGGGCGGATAGGAAAACTCGGCGGCAAAAGCAGGGATCCCGGTAAGTCGCTCCCACGCGCGCGAACACGCATTTTGAAAGCGCAAACAAGGAAAAAATTCCGCTACGCAGCAGATCGCAGAATTTTCAGCAATTCCGCGCACTCCGCGGAACGCGGAATTGCCAAAATTCCGCAAATTCCGCGATCGGAGCAGAATTTACCACCCAGGCCTAGTAGTGGGGTGTCTTGAAATACAGGAGAGGAAAAGATTTTTCCTTTTTATATACAACCCTCACTCACTCTAGTAGTGACATGCTTCATCATCGGGTGGGCTCTTTATGTATGTGTATACATATATATATAATTATATATATATATATATATACATATATATATATATATATATTCAAGAAACGAGGCAAACCCATTCGTAGCCAAAAGTGGAGAGCACACAAGGAAAGTTATTCAGCTGGATGCTTTAATGTGCAGACCCCCCTGACAGACGCGTTTCTCCTTCCGGCTTCCCCAATGTCAGTTTCTCTGTGCTTCACGAAAGTATTTAAAATAGCAATACATCACGTGTTGTCACTAAACATCAAAGACGGATTTATGCATCATTAAGTGTACAAATCATGGCGGCCATCTTTGAACGTGCTATTTACATAAGTGATATTACCAAAGTGCTTAGTGAAATGTGCATAATTAAAAACTTGATTACAGTTTTTTTACGGGTGAAGAAAATTCATGTATACACACTTTTGTGTAGTTTCCAATGCATGATTGTTTAGCATTCTATAAATACAGAAAATCTATGCTAAAAACAGAATTGTTTTTTATGTTTGTATACACTGAATATCAGTATAACCCCTTTATGTTCATAATTTAGCCCTGAATGGGCAATCAGAACGTCAAGCCTAAGGGAGTACGCTGCCTGAAACCGAGATGTTCCATGTTTCAATTTATAGTGAATGAGTCTATATATTCTTCTTCTCTGATTATTCCAAGTGCACCCACATTTCCTCATCATTGTTGAGCCCTATCGGAGCTTTGGTTTGGAGATCGATAATATATTTCGACTCCAAAATCCGAAGCTTTCGCACCCTGTCTCCTCCTCTCTCATGTTTTTCTACCTGATCTATGCAGCAGAATTTGAGGAGGTCCCGGTTGCTCTGATGACATTTTTCAAAATGACGAGCAACGGGATAGGTTGCATCTTTGTTTGTAATAGCACGCATGTGCTCAAGGATGCGTTTTTTGTCGGGTGTATGGTGCTCCCAATGTATCGTTTAGAGCAGGGGCATGTTAGGCAGCAAACCGTAAAATCAGAGTTGCAGTTAAGGAACTGCTTGATCATTCTAACTGGCCTAGGGTCCCCTGGTCTGCCCTGAAAGTTGGTCGTTTTACTGCTGTTCTTGCAAGCCATGCATCGCTTATAGGGGAAAAACCCACAACACTTATTCGGTTTTTAACCCTAGGGATTGAATTATAGTGGCTGTGGATCAAATGATCACCCAATGAAGGACATCGTTTGTAAGTAACCAGTGGGTGTACAGGAAGGTTATTCCTAAGAATGTTATCTGTTTGCAGGATATGCCAGTTCTTTTTGAAGATCTGCAGGATGCTACTCGATTGCTCATTGTAGCTAGTTATCATTCTCACAGGGCCATCCTGTATGGTTTTACTGGGTCCCTTCGCTACTAATAGGTCTACCCTATTGATCTTTTCTACCCTGGTCTCTGCCTGGTGTGAATCGGCATTAATGTAGCCTCTTTTTCTGAATCTTTGTAGTGCCTGTTCTTTGGCCTGTCTGAAGCCCTGGACAGTGGTGCAATTACGCTTAAGGCGCAATAGCTCCCCGAATGGTATGTTTTTTATAAGACTTCTTGGGTGATGGCTTCCTGCGTGTAGGACGGCGTTCCCCGCCGTGGGTTTCCTGAACAATTGTGTCAGTAGAGTGGCATTTTCAATATATACTTCCAGATCTAAATAGGTCACAGAGGTGTCACTAATGTGGCTCGTGAATCTAAGATTCAGATCATTGTTGTTCAGTGAGGCAACATACTCCTCAGCCGAGGAGCGGCTGCCACGCCAAACAACAAAAAGATCGTCTATATATCTCACCCACAAGGTTATCTTGTCGATCCACGGATCATTGGGTTCCCCCCAGGATACGTGCTTCTCCAACCAGCCGACAAAAAGATTTGCGTAGCTGGGGGCGAAGCACGTGCCCATCGCGGTCCCGCGTCGTTGTTGATAAAGTTGGCCTGCAAAAGTAAATATGTTATTATTTAAACAAAAGGTGATCATATCTAGGAGCATCTTGTTATGTTTCAGAAATTTCAACTGTCTCTTGTTTAGGAACCATTCAGCAGCCTTAAGTCCGTCTTGATGGTTGATACACGTGTATAAACTGGTTATGTCCAGAGTAATGAGGAGCATATCTTGTTCCCATGTAATACCTTCGATCAATCTTAAAAAATCCTGTGTCCCCCCGGATGTAGGAGGCAAGGTCCTTGACTAGGGGTGCTAAAAAGGAATCGATATATATTGATGTGTTCTCTAAAAGGCTATTGATAGAGGCCACAATTGGTCTACCTGGGGGGTTAATAAGATCTTTATGTATTTTGGGCAGGTGGTAAAATGTCGGTAGAGTTGGTGTTTCACAATAAAGAAACAGATATTCATCCTGCCCCAACATGCCTTCATCCCTCCAATCTTGCAGTAGTCGGTGGTAGACATTGATAGATGCCAAGTATTCCTTTCTTTGTATTGGAACATAGCACTCCCTGTCGTCCAACTGTCTCATTGCCTCTTTGTAATATTGTTGTTTATTAAAGATGACCATGTTGCCCCCTTTGTCTGAGGGTTTGATCTCTATGTTTGAGTCTTCCTTGAGGGATTTAATTGCCTCCCATTGCTTTCTGGAGATGTTATAATGACGGTTCTTAAAGTTAGTGTGTTTGGCCAGGTTCTTCAGATCAGTGATGACCGCCTCGTTGAACACATCGATGGCGTCAAAAGGAGTCTGGGGGATTGTTCGTGACTTCCTTTTGAAGTTGGTGTGTCCACTAGATTGCTTGATGCCCGCCGTCTCCAGGCAGTCACCAACATTCATATCTCCTGCCTCTGCAGATGCTGTTGTGTCCAAGGTTTGTAAGGCCATTAAAGTTTGAAGATCGTGGCCTACCAAGAGGTCAGATTCGCTGCCATCATGATTTGATTCATTACTCTGTTCAATCAACGATCTCCGGTTTGGATGAAGTAAAAAGATCTTTTGTAGTTTTAACTTTCTAATGTATCTAAAAAGATCTATTCGTGTTTCTGCGTAGTCATATCCGGACGTTGGGCAAAAGGTAGGGCCAAGTTGTATATATGTATATATATATATATATATATATATATATATATATATATATATATATATATACATATATATATATATATATATACATATATATATATATATATATATATATATATATATATATATATATATATATATATATATATATATATTCACTGAAAAAACCATAGGTTTCAGACCCGTTATAGTTAGAAATTAGCATTTAAAAAACCTTTGAAATTCACTGAAAAAACCATAGGTTTTAGGGACAGTTATAGTTAGTTGGACATTGCACTCGTACAAAACCCATGAAATTCCCCTGTTATAGTTAGTTCAGCTAACTATAACTCGCGCCCCCGCAATGCACTGCTGATGACGTCACATATTACATCACTCATGACATGGTCAGTGACACCACTGATGACATCACTGATGACATCTCAAATGACATCACTGATGACATCACTGATGACATCATCCAGTGACTGTGTGTTTCTGTAAAGTTTAAATATGTTTAATATATATAGGGAAAGGCGTATTGAAGAATGAGTGGGTGTATAAGTGTCTGAATGGATGATTTAGTACGTGAGTGACTGACTCTACAAGTGAGTGATTAAACGTATCTTACTGAATGCATGGGTTAGTGACTAAACTGTGTGAATGTCTGTATCCGTCTGTTTGTTGGTGTGTAAGTGGATGCATGGATTTGCGAATAGCTACATGAGTGTCTATATGGGTTATTGATTGGTTCTCTGAGTATCTGTATGGCTGCCTGAGTGTTTGTGTGGGTGGTGTGTGTGTGACTCTATACATAGATGTGTGAGTGGGTGATTCACTGGGTGCATGATTTCAAGAGTGCATCTGTGATGGACTGCTTGGGTGGGTGAGTGTGTGTATGGGTGTGTTAGTGAGTGAATGTATATCTCAGTGGTACATGTGCGAGTAACTACATATGTAAAAGGCAGTATATATGTGTGTTAGAGTATTTAAATGGCTATAAGTGAGAGTGTGTTATTGTGAGAGTGGCTGTATGGATGCGTGTGTGCTTGTATCAGTTATTGTATAAGAGCGTAAGAATGTGCTAGTATTTGTATGAGTAAGTGAGCTGGTGTGTGTATAACTGTATAGGTGAGTAAATGGGTGTGTGATTAATTTTTTGCATGACTGACTAGGTGTGTGAGTACCTCTATGGATGAGTGGCGGTGTGTGAGTGTTTATATAGGTGTATGAGTGCATATGATAGTCCTGTACTGAGTGACTGTAAGTATGAGTGACTGTACAGGTGAGTGAGTGGATGTGTGTGTAGACCTAAGAATCAGTGAGTGGGTATGTAGTTTTTGGTGTTGGAGTGTCTATGGTTTTGAGAATGGCAGTCTGTAATTTAGAGTGGGTGTATCAAAAGTTATATTAGGGTGTGAGAAGATGCATGAAATTATCACATGGATGATGTCATCAGTGATGTCATTTGAGATGTCATCAGTGATGTCATCAGTGATGTCACTGACCATGTCATGAGTGATGTAATATGTGACGTCATCAGCAGTGCATTGCGGGGCGCGAGTTATAGTTAGCTGAACTAACTATAACAGGGGAATTTCATGGGTTTTGTACGAGTGCAATGTCCAACTAACTATAACTGTCCCTAAAACCTATGGTTTTTTCAGTGAATTTCAAAGGTTTTTTAAATGCTAATTTCTAACTATAACGGGTCTGAAACCTATGGTTTTTTCAGTGAATTTCAAAGGTTTTTAAATGCTAATTTCTAACTATAACGTGCCTGAAACCTATGGTTTTTTCAGTGAATTTCAAAGGTTTTTTAAATGCTAATTTCTAACTATAACGTGCCTGAAACCTATGGTTTTTTCAGTGAATTTCAAAGATTTTTTAAATGCTAATTTCTAACTATAACGTGCCTGAAACCTATGATTTTTTAAGTGAATTTCAAAGGTTTTTAAATGCTACTTTCTAACTATGCCAACAGAGGTAGGACATGTGAAGAAAGAAGAAAAAACGCACAGAAAGAAGCAAAAGATGTGCAGAAAGAACCAACAGAGGAGCAGAAAGAGGCCTTGTTGCAAACTCATCCTGTGCCCACAACTTTTTCAGACGGGTACTGGTGGTAACTGACTCTGACTAACCAGAGCCAGTGCGCGTTTGCACAGTGGTGAAGGGAGGGGGCCTGAGGTGACATGTGTGCAAACACGCCCCGTGGCGCGTTTTAAGTTGCGGGATTAAGTCCCCTTGAATCCTGAGGGTCCCTGGGGCCCAACTAGCCCCCAGGTACCTACAGTTAGGACCACAGAGCTGAGTTGCAGAGAGGCGTTCCGAGGCCACGCACCTTTTTCACCTCTCTGCAACGCAACTCTGTTGTGCTTACTGAAGGTACCTGGTGGGCTAGTTGGCCCCCAGGATTCAAAGGGAATTAACTCCCCAACTTAAAACGCACCACAGGGCGTGTTTGCGCACATGTCACCTGAGGCCCCGCCCCTCCCTTCACCACTGTGCAAACGCGCCCCGTGGCGCGTTTTAAGTTGGGGGATTAGGTCACCTTGAATCCTGAGAGTCCCTGGGGCCCAACTAGCCCACCAGGTACTTCCAGTAAGCACGACAGGTCTGCGTTGCAACGCCTGTAACAAATTGTGCAGTTGTGTTTAGGTAGTGAAGAGGGTCGTGCTGGGGGTAGTGTTTTAGGGTTTAGGGTAGTGCAGTGGTGTTTGTGTAGTGTAGGGGGTCATGCTGGGGGTAGATTTAGGGTTTAGGGTAGTGCAGTGGTGTTTGGGTAGTGTAGGGAGTCGTGCTGGGGGAGTGTTTTAGGGTTTAGGGTAGTACAGTGGTGTTTGGGCAGTGTAGGGGGTCGTGCTGGGGTTAGTGTTTTAGGGTTTTAGGGTTTAGGGTAGTGCAGTGGTGTTTGGGTAGTGTAGGGGGTACTGCTGGGGGTAGTGTTTTAGGGTTTAGGGTAGTGCAGTGGTGTTTGGGTAGTGTAGGGGTTCGTGCTGGGGGTAGTTTTTAGGGTTTAGGGTAGTGCAGTGGTGTTTGTGTAGTGTAGGAGGTCGTGTTTTAGGGTTTAGGGTAGTGCAGTGGTCTTTGGGTAGTGTAGGGAGTCGTGCGGGGTATTGTTTTAGAGTTTAGGGTAGTGCAGTGGTCTTTGGGTAGTGTAGGGGGTTGTGCGGGGGGTAGTGTTTTAGGGATTAGGGTAGTGCATTGGTATTTGGGTAGTGTAGGGGGTCATGCGGGGTAGTGTTTTAGGGTTTAGGGCAGTGCAGTGGTGTTTAGGTAGTGTAGGGGGTCGTGCTGGGGGAGTGTTTTAGGGTTTAGGGCAGTGCAGTGGTGTTCGGGTAGTGTACGGGTCATGCTGGGGGAGTGTTTTAGGGTTTAGGGCAGTGCAGTCGTGTTCGGGTAGTGTAGGGGGTCGTGCTGGGGAGAGTATTTTAGGGTTTAGGGCAGTGCAGTGGTGTTTGGGCAGTGTAGGGGTCGTGCTGGGGGTAGCGTTTCAGGGTTTAGGGCAGTGCAGTGGTGTTCGGGCAGTGTAGGGGGTCATGCAGGGGGTGGTGTTTCAGGGTTTAGGGCAGTGCAGTGGTGTTCGGGCAGTGTAGGGGGTCGTGCAGGGGTGGTGTTTCAGGGTTTAGGGCAGTGGTGTTCGGGCAGTGTAGGGGGTCATGCTGGGGGTGGTGTTTCAGGGTTTGGGGCAGTGCAGTGGTGATCGAGCAGTGAAGGGGGTCATGCTGGGGGTGGTGTTTCAGGGTTTAGGGCAGTGCAGTGGTGTTCGGGCAGTGTAGGGGGCGGTGCTGGGGGTGGTGTTTCAGGGTTTAGGGCAGTGCAGTGGTGTTCGGGCAGTGTAGGGGGTGGTGTTTCAGGGTTTAGGGCAGTGCAGTGGTGTTTGGGTAGTGTAGGGGGTACTGCTGGGGGTAGTGTTTTAGGGTTTAGGGTAGTGCAGTGGTGTTTGGGTAGCGTAGGGGGTACTGCTGGGGGTAGTGTTTTATGGTTTAGGGTAGTGCAGTGGTGTTTGGGTAGTGTAGGGGTTCGTGCTGGGGGTAGTTTTTTAGGGTTTAGGGTAGTGCAGTGGTGTTTGTGTAGTGTAGGAGGTCGTGTTTTAGGGTTTAGGGTAGTGCAGTGGTCTTTGGGTAGTGTAGGGAGTCGTGCGGGGGTATTGTTTTAGAGTTTAGGGTAGTGCAGTGGTCTTTGGGTAGTGTAGGGGTTGTGCGGGGGTAGTGTTTTAGGGATTAGGGTAGTGCATTGGTATTTGGGTAGTGTAGGGGGTCATGCGGGGGTAGTGTTTTAGGGTTTAGGGCAGTGCAGTGGTGTTTAGGTAGTGTAGGGGTCGTGCTGGGGGGAGTGTTTTAGGGTTTAGGGCAGTGCAGTGGTGTTCGGGTAGTGTACGGGTCATGCTGGGGGAGTGTTTTAGGGTTTAGGGCAGTGCAGTCGTGTTCGGGTAGTGTAGGGGGTCGTGCTGGGGAGAGTATTTTAGGGTTTAGGGCAGTGCAGTGGTGTTCGGGCAGTGTAGGGGGTCATGCTGGGGGTAGCGTTTCAGGGTTTAGGGCAGTGCAGTGGTGTTCGGGCAGTGTAGGGGGTCGTGCAGGGGTGGTGTTTCAGGGTTTAGGGCAGTGCAGTGGTGTTCGGGCAGTGTAGGGGGTCGTGCAGGGGTGGTGTTTCAGGGTTTAGGGCAGTGGTGTTCGGGCAGTGTAGGGGGTCATGCTGGGGGTGGTGTTTCAGGGTTTGGGGCAGTGCAGTGGTGATCGAGCAGTAAAGGGGGTCATGCTGGGGGTGGTGTTTCAGGGTTTAGGGCAGTGCAGTGGTGTTCGGGCAGTGTAGGGGGCGGTGCAGGGGGTGGTGTTTCAGGGTTTAGGGCAGTGCAGTGGTGTTCGGGCAGTGTAGGGGGTGGTGTTTCAGGGTTTAGGGCAGTGCAGTGGTGTTCGGGCAGTGTAGGGGGTCATGCTGGGGGTGGTGTTTCAGGGATTAGGGCAGTGCAGTGGTGTTCGGGCAGTGTAGGTGGTGGTATTTCAGGGTTTAGGGCAGTGCAGTGGTGTTCGGGCAGTGTAGGGGGTCGTGCTGGGGCTGGTGTTTCAAGGTTTAGGGCAGTGCAGTGGTGTTCGGGCAGTGTAGGGGGTCGTGCAGGGGGTGGTGTTTCAGGGTTTAGGGCAGTACAGTGGTGTTCGGGCATTGTAGGGGTGGTGCTGGGGCTGGTGTTTCAGGGTTTAGGGCAGTGCAGTGGTGTTCGGGCAGTGTAGGGGGTCGTGCTGGGGCTGGTGTTTCAGGGTTTAGGGCAGTGCAGTGGTGTTCGGGCAGTGTAGGGGTCGTGCTGGGGCTGGTGTTTCAGGGTTTAGGGCAGTGCAGTGGTGTTCGGGCAGTGTAGGGGGTCATGCTGGGGCTGGTGTTTCAGGGTTTAGGGCAGTGCAGTGGTGTTCGGGCAGTGTAGGGGGTCTTGCTGGGGCTGGTGTTTCAGAGTCTAGGGCAATGCAGTGGTGTTCGGGCAGTGTAGGGGGTCGTGCTGGGGCTGGTGTTTCAGGGTTTAGGGCAGTGCAGTGGTGTTCGGGCAGTGTAGGGGGTCGTGCTGGGGCTGGTGTTTCAGGGTTTTGGGCAGAGCAGTGGTGTTCGGCAGTGTAGGGGGTCGTGCTGGGGGTGGTGTTTCAGGGTTTAGGGCAGTGCAGTGGTGTTCGGGCAGTGTAGGGGGTCTTGCTGAGAGTGGTGTTTCAGGGTTTAGGGCAGTGCAGTGGTGTTCGGGCAGTGTAGGGGGTCTTGCTGGGGGTGGTGTTTCAGGGTTTAGGGCAGTGGTGTTCGGGCAGTGTACGGGGTCTTGCTGGGGGTGATGTTTCAGGGTTTAGGGCAGTGCAGTGGTGTTCGGGCAGTGTAGGGGGTCTTGCTGGGGGTAGTGTTTCAGGGTTTAGGGTGGTGCAGTGGTGTTCATGCAGTATAGGGGGTCGTGCTGGGGCTGGTGTTTCAGGGTTTAGGGCAGTGCAGTAGTGTTCGGGCAGTGTAGGGGTCGTGCAGGGGGGTGTTTCAGGGTTTAGGGCAGTGCAGTGGTGTTCTGGCAGTGTAGGGGGTCTTGCTGGGGGTGGTGTTTCAGGGTTTAGGGCAGTGGTGTTCGGGCAGTGTAGGGGGTCTTGCTGGGGGTGATGTTTCAGGGTTTAGGGCAGTGCAGTGGTGTTCGGGCAGTGTAGGGGGTCTTGCTGGGGGTAGTGTTTCAGGGTTTAGGGCAGTGCAGTGGTGTTCGGTGCAGTATAGGGGGTCGTGCTGGGGATGGTGTTTCTGGGTTTAGGGCAGTGCAGTAGTGTTCGAGCAGTGTAGGGGGTTGTGCAGGGGGTGGTGTTTCAGGGTTTAGGGCAGTGCAGTGGTGTTCGGGCAGTGTAGGGGGTCGCGCTGGGGGTGGTGTTTCAGGGTTTAGGGCAGTGCAGTGGTGTTCGGGCAGTGTAGGGGGTCATGCACAGGGTGGTGTTTCAGGGTTTAGGGCAGTGCAGTGGTGTTCGGGCAGTGTAGGGTGTTGTGCTGGGGCTGGTGTTTCAGGGTTCAGGGCAGTGCAGTGGTGTTCAGGCAGTGTAGGGGGTCGTGCTGAGGCTGGTGTTTCACGGTTTAGGGCAGTGCAGTGGTGTTCGGGCAGTGTAGGGGGTCGTGCTGGGGCTGGTGTTTCAGGGTTTAGGGCAGTGCAGTGGTGTTCGGGCAGTGTAGGCGGTCATGCTGGGGCTGGTGTTTCAGGGTTTAGGACAGTGCAGTGGTGTTCGGCCAGTGTAGGGGGTCGTGCTGGGGCTGGTGTTTCAAGGTTTAGGGCAGTGCAGTGGTGCTCGGGCAGTGTAGGGGGTCGTGCTGGGGTGATGTTTCAGGGTTTAGGGTAGTGCAGTGGTGTTCGGGCAGTGTAGGGGGTCGGTCAGGGGCTGGTGTTTCAAGGTTTATGGCAGTGCAGTGGTGTTCAGGCAGTGTAGGGGGTCGTGCTGGGGCTGGTGTTTCAGGGTTTTGGGCAGAGCAGTGGTGTTCGGGCAGTGTAGGGGGTCATGCTGGGGGTAGTGTTTCAGGGTTTAGGGCAGTGCAGTGGTGTTTGGGCAGTGTAGGGGGTCGTGCTGGGGGTGGTGTTTCAGGGTTTAGGTCAGTGGTGTTCGGGCAGTGTAGGGGGTCTTGCTGGGGGTGATGTTTCAGGGTTTAGGGCAGTGCAGTGGTGTTCGGGCAGTGTAGGGGGTCTTGCTGGGGGTAGTGTTTCAGGGTTTAGGGCAGTGCAGTGGTGTTCGGGCAGTGTAGGGGGTCATGCTGGGGGTGGTGTTTCAGGGTTTAGGGCAGTGCAGTGGTGTTCGGGCAGTGTAGGGGGTCGTGAAGGGGGTGGTGTTTCAGGGTTTAGGCAGTGCAGTGGTATTCGGGCAGTGTAGGGGGTCGTGCTAGGTGTGGTGTTTCAGGGTTTAGGGCAGTGCAGTGGTGTTGGGGCAGTGTAGGGGGTCATGCAGGGGCTGGTGTTTCAGGGTTTAGGGCAGTGCAGTGGTGTTCGGGCAGCGTAGGGGTCGTGCTGGGGGTAGTGTTTTAGGGTTTAGGGTAGTGCAGTGGTGCTTGTGTAGTGTAGGGGTCGTGCTGGGGGTAGTGTTTTAGGGTTTAGGGTAGTGCAGTGGTGTTTGTGTAGTGTAGGGGTCATGTTTTAGGGTAGTGCAGTGGTGTTTGGGTAGTGTAGGGGGTCGTGCTGGGGGTAGTGTTTTAGGATTTAGGTTAGTGCAGTGGTGTTTGGGTAGTGTAGGGGGTCGTGCTGGGGGTAGTGTTTTAGGGTTTAGGGTAGTGCAGTGGTGTTTGTGTAGTGTAGGGGGTCGTGCTGGGGGTAGTGTTTTACGGTTTAGGGTAGTGCAGTGGTGCTTGTGTAGTGTAGGGGGTCGTGCTGGGGGTAGTGTTTTAGGGTTAAGGGTAGTGCAGTGGTGCTTGTGTAGTGTAGGGGGTCATGTTTTAGGGTAGTGCAGTGGTGTTTGGGTAGTGTAGGGGGTCGTGCTGGTGGTAGTGTTTTAGGATTTAGGTTAGTGCAGTGGTGTTTGGGTAGTGTAGGGGGTCGTGCTGGGGGTAGTGTTTTAGGGTTTAGGATAGTGCAGTGGTGCTTGTGTAGTGTAGGGGGTCGTGCTGGGGGTAGTGTTTTAGGGTTTAAGGTAGTGCAGTGGTGTTTTTGTAGTGTAGGGGGTCATGTTTTAAGATGCAATGCTCCAATACCTGACCAGTCTGCACTACATAAAACTGCAAAAAAACTAAAAATAAAAAGTGTTTTGCACACTTTTGTCATTGGGCTATATGTGGGCTACATCTGGGTAATATTTGTGCTACATTTGGGCTCTTTTTTCACTGGTGGCCATCTTGGAAGACTTCTTTGTTATGAAGTTTCCTAATTTCTTCATTTACTGCAGTCTCCTCAGTAGGAAATGCTTTCAGTTTTTTACTTTGATTCCATCAAGAAGGCATTCAGATGTGTCTCACATCTGCCATAAATTCAGAATGTTAGCACTCTAGTTGCTCATTAGATCACTGGAGTAAAGCTACTGCTCACCAGGGAGTTAACTGGTGGTCTGCTGCTGGTATTGAAAGTGATTGTTTCAGTCTGCATGTCAGAATTTTCTAATGAAATAGAAGAGGATTTGAGATCTCACTTAAAACATGCCCTAATTTTTCTTTCTGCAGCACTAACCATAATTTCTATTTCAAAAAGAACCCCTCATTTTGTTCCTTTTTAAATTAAATGTTTTAAGTGTTACCGGTTTATTCCAATCAAGATGGCTTCAGGTGTGCCATACTTTTGTCATAAGTAAGGCTGTTAGCGCTCTAGTTGTTCTTTAGAACACTCTGGGAAGCTGCAGTAGAACACAAAGGCATCAACTGGCAGGCTGCTCCTGTTGAAATATAACAGGAAGATATTTGAGATCACACTTGAAATATGTCCTAATTTTTCTTTCTACAGCACTAACCATAATTTCTATGACAAAATGAACCCCATCATTTTGTTCCTTTTTAAATTAAATTGTTTAAGTGTTACCAGTTTATTCCCATCAAGATGGCTTCAGGTGTGCCATACTTTTGTCATAAGTAAGGCTGTTAGAACTCTAGTTGTTCTTTAGAACACTCTGGGAAGCTGCAGTAGAACACAAAGGAATCAACTGACAGTCTCTGCCCTTGTTGGATGTACATGTTTTACTGAGAATGTCGGACTTCATTCTCACATGAGTGAGAAAGATAATGTGAATTTACAGAAAATATGCTCTCATTTTAGCTTCTGGAGCACCTTCCAAACCTCCATGGGACAAGCATGAGAAAATAGTGTTCTCTCAAACATGATTCATGATATCACAGCAGAAGGTTTTTCACATGGTAAAATCACCTTAGAATACACCACAATTCCTAAAATTAGTATGGTACCATCAACAAATAAATTCTAATGTAACTAAAGCCTGTTATCACCCTTTATAGTTCTCCTTTTGGTGACCCTCAAAATCTTCTATTCACTACAATGCATTTCAATGAGGTACTATCATTTATATTGGTCCCAAGATGGCTGCCAGCAATTCCAGGATGAAGTGCTGACAGCCAATCAGATCTCACGATGACATGTGTGGTTAGGCTCCGCCCAGATATATATGTGACTTTACTTTTGATTTTCTCAGGAACTACTGAACGGATTTACACCATTTAAGCAAAAGGCACGACACTGAACCAAGGGCTACCTCTTTGCCAAATTTGGTGTAATTCCGTTCAGCAGTTCGGGCTGTAGCTGCGACTAAAGGTTCCTATGGAAAAATGAATGGGGAAAACGCGTTTTGGGACCCCCTTTTTCTCGGCCCCCGCTTGACGTATCACCCCGAGACTTTCAGGATAGGAGCGGACCGGAGCGCCCCAACAAGTTGGAAACTTTCGC
Organism: Calotriton arnoldi; assembly: GCA_963921515.1. Lineage (NCBI taxonomy): Eukaryota > Metazoa > Chordata > Amphibia > Caudata > Salamandridae > Calotriton > Calotriton arnoldi. Next base: position 1,447,509 of record CAWUFW010004248.1, read on the forward strand.
GAAGATTCGTCAACCGGCGCCAACGTTATTTCAAATAGAATGTCGCGGATTTCCTATGGATAATAGGTTTTAACTATAACTATCTACTGGCGACCGCCAGTAGATAATATATATATATGTATATATATATATATATATATATATATTCTTTATACTCTCTCTCTCTATCGAATCCAATTGTATAGCACTCCTTAACTATACATGATTCCAATTTAAAAAAAAAAAAAAGGGACCCAGTAGAAGGCGCAAGCCGAAACGCGTAGGTCATCGTTTTGTATGCACCCCTGCACTTAGCTTGTGAAGGCTTCGTATGAAGAGGCTCTTTGTTATATTTTATTAAAGCCCTTTTGAAGTCAGTTCCTGTAAGTGCTGTGCTTCATTTTGCCCTGGTAAACGTGTGGAAAGCTGAGCCCGAGTGGAGGGCAACCATTTGGAGCAAATGTGCAATATATATATATATATATATATTCACTGAAAAAACCATAGGTTTTAGGGACAGTTATAGTTAGTTGGACATTGCACTCGTACAAAACCCGTGAAATTCCCCCGTTATAGTTAGTTTAGCTAACTATAACTCGCGCCCCACAATGCACTGCTGATGACGTCACATATTACATCACTCATGACATGGTCAGTGACATCACTGATGACATCACTGATGACATCTCAAATGACATCACTGATGACATCACTGATGACATCATCCAGTGACTGTGTGTTTCTGTAAAGTTTAAATATTTTTAATATATATAGGAAAAGACGTATTGAAGAATGAGTGGGTGTGTAAGTGTCTGTATGGATGATTTAGTAGGTGCGTGACTGACTCTATAAGTGAGTGATTTAACGTATCTTACTGAATGCATGGGTTAGTGACTAAACTGGGTGAATGTCTGTATCCGTCTGTCTGTTGCTGTGTAAGTGGCTGCATGTGTTTGTGAATAGCTACATGAGTGTCTATATGAGTTATTGAATGCTTGTCTGAGTATCTGTATGGGTGCCTGAGTGTTTGTGTGGGAGGGGTGTGTGCAACTCTGTGCATAGATGTGTGAGTGGGTGATTCACTGGGTGGATGGTTTCAAGAGTGCAACTGTGATAGACTGTATGGGTGGGTAAGTGTGTGTAAGAGTGTGTTAGTGAGTGAATGTATGTCCCAGTGGTACATGTGTGAGTAACTACATATGTGAAAGGCAGTATATATGTGTGTTGGAGTATATAAATAGCAATAAGCGAGAGTGAGTGATTGTGATAGTGGCTGTATGGATGAGTGTGTGCTTGTATCAGTGATTGTATAAGAGAGTAAGATTGTGCTACTATTTGTATGAGTAAGTGAGCTGGTGTGTGTATAACTGTATAGGTGAGTAAATGGTAGTGTGTTTAATTATTTGCATGACTGACTAGGTGTGTGAGTACCTCTATGGATGAGTGGCGGTGTTTGAGTGTCTATATAGGAGTATGAGTGCATATGATAGTCCTGTACTGAGTGACCGTATGTATGAGTGACTGTACGGGTGAGTGAGTGGATGTGTGCGTAGACCTAAGAATCAGTGAGTGGGTATGTAGTTATTGGTATTGGAGTGTCTATGGTTTTGCGAATGGCAGTCTGTAATTTAGAGTGGGTGTATCAAAGGTTATATTAGGGTGTGAGGAGGTGCATCAGATTATCACGTGGATGATGTCATCAGTGATGTCATTTGAGATGTCATTAGTGATGTCATCAGTGATGTCACTGACCATGTCATGAGTGATGTAATATGTGACGTCATCAGCAGTGCATTGCGGGGCGCGAGTTATAGTTAGCTGGACTAACTATAACGGGGGAATTTCACGGGTTTTGTACGAGTGCAATGTCCAACTAACTATAACTGTCCCTAAAACCTATGGTTTTTTCAGTGAATTTCAAAGGTTTTTTATATGCTAATTTGTAACTATAACGTCCCTGAAACCTATGGTTTTTTCAGTGAATTTCAAAGGTTTTTTAAATGCTAATTTGTAACTATAACATGTCTGAAACCTACAGTTTTTTCAGTGAATTTCAAAGGTTTTGTAAATGACAATTTTTAAATGTATTAATTGTTATATACATTTTTTTCATACTGATTTCCAAATTTTTTAGAAACAATTTTTTTTTACATATTTTATTTTTTAAATTACATTGTAATTACATTATACATTACATTACAAAAAATACTTTCTCAGAATGAATTACTTTAGTTTAATTACTTTGCACATAGGCAATAGACTTTTAAGTACAGTAGTTACAGTTGTTGCAATGGGCAACACATTTTCAAACACAATGCAACATTCAGCTCAATGTGAATTTCTAGTTAAATGCAATTAGTTACTTTATGGATTACTTTTCTAACCACATTACTGGATCCTAGATTCAGTCCTGGGACATCTCCTGTAAACAGTTGAGTAAAAGCGTTTTGGTTACAGTCGTGATTTTTAAGGAATATTATTGTACTTTAAAAGTTCACACTTAGAAACTTTTTCTCATAGAATCACCAATGTTATCCTATGGAAGGAAATTCACTTAGAAGTTAAAAACTGTTATCGTTACTTTTTCTTACTCAGTGTTGGATCCTGGATCCAGCACTGGTGCATCTCCTGTAAACAGTTGAAAGAATGCGTTTAAGTCATACAGGCGATTTTTTAGGAATATTTGTAGTTTGTGAAAATCAACACTTTGAAACTTTTCTGCTGAAAACCAGACAATGATATCCTATGGAAGGAAATTCAAGTTACTGGTAAGTACGGTTAAAATTACTTTTCAGGACCAGTACTGGGCTGAAAGATGCAGCACTGAGGTCTCGCCTGATAACAGGTGAGTAAATCGGAATTCGGATTTCGGCTGATTTTAGAGGAATATTTTAAAGTTCCAAAACTCCACACTTAGAAGAATTTCCAAGTGATACCAGTCAATGTTAGCCTATGGAAGGAAATTCAAGTTACTGGTAAGTACGGTTAAATTACTTTTCAGGACCAGTACTGGGCTGAAAGATGCATCACTGAGGTCTCTCCTGATAACAGGTGAGTAAATCAGAATTCGGATTTCGGCTGATTTTAGAGGAATATTTGTATGTTTCAAAAATCAACACTTAGAAACTTTTTCAGCAAAAAGCAGGCAATGATATCCTATGGAAGGAAATTCAAGTTACTGGTAAGTACGGTTAAAATTACTTTTGAGGATCAGTACTGGGCTGAAAGATGCAGCACTGAGGTCTCTCCTGATAACAGGTGAGTAAATCAGAATTCGTATTTCGGCTGATTTTAGAGGAATATGTTAAAGTTCCAAAACTCCACACTTAGAAGAATTTCCAAGTGAAACCAGTCAATGTTAGCCTATGAAGGAAATTCAAGTTACTGGTAAGTACGGTTAAAATTACTTTTCAGGACCAATACTGGGCTGAAAGATGCAGCACTGAGGTCTCTCCTGATAACAGGTGAGTAAATCAGAATTCGGATTTCGGCTGATTTTAGAGGAATATTTGTATGTTTCAAAAATCAACACTTAGAAACTTTTTCAGCAAAAAGCAGGCAATGATATCCTATGGAAGAAAATTCAAGTTACTGGTAAGTACGGTTAAAATTACTTTTGAGGATCAGTACTGGGCTGAAAGATGCAGCACTGAGGTCTCTCCTGATAACAGGTGAGTAAATCGGAATTCGTATTTCGGCTGATTTTAGAGGAATATTTTAAAGTTCCAAAACTCCACACTTAGAAGAATTTCCAAGTGAAACCAGTCAATGTTAGCCTATGAAGGAAATTCAAGTTACCGGTAAGTACGGTTAAAATTACTTTTCAGGACCAGTACTGGGCTGAAAGATGCAGCACTGAGGTCTCTCCTGATAACAGGTGAGTAAATCAGAATTCGTATTTCGGCTGATTTTAGAGGAATATTTGCACAATGGTGAAGGGAGGGGCGGGGCCTGAGGTGACATCTGTGCAAACGCGCCCCGTGGCGCGTTTTAAGTTGGGGGATTAAGTCCCCTTGAATCATGAGGGTCCCTACGGGCCAACTAGCCCACCAGGAACCTCCAGTATGCGCCAGGGGCTGCGTTGCAGAGACATGTACAGAGGCCACACCCCTTTTACACCTCTCTGCAACGCAGCTCTGTGGCGCTTTCTGGACGTACCTGTTGGGCTAGTTGGCCCCCAGGGACCCTCAGGATTGAAGAGGATTTAATTCCCCATCTTAAAACGTGCCACGGGGCCTGTTTGCACACATGTCACCTGAAGCCCCGCCCTCCCTTCACCACTGTGCAAACGCGCCCCGTGGCGCGTTTTAAGTCGGGGATTAACTCCCCTTGAATCCTGAGGGTCCCTGGGGTGCATCTAGCCCACCATATACCTCCAAAAGCGCCAAAGAGCTGCGTTGCAGAGAGGTGTAAAAGGGCGTGGCCTCTGTACACCTCTCTGCAAGGCAGCCCCTGGCGCATACTGGAGGTTCCTGGTGGGCTAGTTGGCCCCAGGGACTCCCAGTATTCAAGGGGAATTCGTTCCCCTCTGCAAACGCGCCAGGGGCGCGTTTGCAGAGTGGTGAAGGAAGGGGCGGGGCCTGCGGGCCCGATCGTTTTTTTGTTGTTTTTTCCCTGAAGGGGGGCTGTGTGGCCCCCTTCCTTTTCCTATTTTTAGGCCCTGGGGACCCCATCCCCCAGGGCCTTACCCCTTTTTTATTATTAAAAAAAAAAAAAACGGGAAGGGGGCCGCGTGGCCCCCTTCCCTGGGCCTGTATTGGCCCGGGGACCCCATCCCCGGGCATGGCCTCTTTTTTTATTTGGAGGGGGGCTGCGTGGCCCCCTCCTCAGGCCATTTAAGGCCCCGGGGACCCCATCCCCGGGGCCGGCCTTACACTTTTTTTTTTATTTTTTATTTTTTTACTTTGGGGAGGGGGGCTGCGTGGCCCCCCTCCGTGGCCACTTATGGCCTCGGGGACCCCATCCCCGGGGCCTGGCCTCTCGTTGGGGACTGTGGGGGTCCCCAAGCCCCCACAGTCCCGCCGGCTCCCCGTGTCCTACGGGAGCCGGCATTGCTTACACATGGGGAGCAGCTAACATGCTGCTCCCCATGTGGAAAAGCAATCGGCTTTGGATATCTGAAGCGAGAGCAGGTTTCCTGCTCTCTCTTCCAATATCCAAAGCAGTTTGCTAATGACAGGACGGGAGCCGCGAGGCTCCGTCCTGTCATTACAAACAGCAGTGTCCCGGGGTAGGCACCCCGGGACACTGCAGGAGCCGGCCCTGGGGGTGGCGGTCCCCAGGGCCATCAAGGGCTCCAGGAGGGGGCCGCGCGGCCCCCCTCCTTACATTTTGAAAGCCCCGGGGAGGTGGTGATCCCCGGGGCTTGGAGGTCCAAAACGGACCCCCATTTTAATTTTTCTTAGTGCCCCGGGGAGGTGGTGGTCCCCGGGGCGTCTGGGGGGGCTGGAGCCCCCCCACACAGGTTTTTAATTTAAAAAAAAGAAGCCCCGGGGAGGTGGCGGTCCCCGGGGCTGCGGGAGGGCTCAGAGCCCTCCCGCACCATTATACATAAGGCCCCGGGGGGTGGTGGTCCCCGGGGCTTGGGTGGCCCGTAGAGGCCCCCCACACATAAAATTAACCCCCCCAGCATGCCCCCGGGACTTGGCCCACCCTGGGCCAATTAACATCGAAGCGCGGGAGACCGCGCTTCGATTTTTTCGGCAGGATTCGCGCTCCCTGAGCGCATCCTGCCGATTTTTAAAAAAAAAAATTATTTTTTGCCCAGGGGGTCCTTGTGGGACCCCCTGAGCAGACCTAGGGGGTCAGGGTGTTTCTACCCTGCCCCCTTTGTGCGCTTTGCGCACTTGTTTCTGTCCCTCGGTTCTACCGAGGGACAAAATGGCTGCCAACACTTCCTGGTTTGGAGTGTTGACAGCCAATTAACATAAAGCTCGTGCTCGGGAGGATCCGCGGCCCTAGATATCACTATCTTTTTTACTTTTCATTTTCTCAGCAACTACTGAACGGATTTACACCATTTAACAAAAGGGTTCTTTCTGAACCAAGAACTACCTCTTTGCCAAATTTGGTGTAATTCCGTTCAGCAGTTCAGGCTGTAGCCGTGTCTAAAGATTCCTATGGAAAAATGCATGGGGAAAACGCGTTTTGGGACCCCCCTTTTTCTCGGCCCCCGCTTGACGAATCCCCTGAGACTTTCAGGGTAGGAGCGGACCGGAGCGGGCCACAAAGTTTGAAAATTTTGCAAAGATACGTCAACCGGCAAGAGAGTTATTTCAAATAGAATGTCGCGGATTTCCTATGGATAATAGGTTGTAACTATAACTATCTACTGGCGACCGCCAGTAGATAATATATATATATATATATATGTATATATATATATATATATATATTCTTTATACTCTCTCTCTCTATCGAATCCAATTGTATAGCACTCCATAACCTCCTTGACGGCGAGAAAGAATGCACGAACTCCTCTTGCTTGTGCGATTATTATTTATTTTCTCTCATATTTCAGTCATGACGCGTTTTGGCCGGTAAAACGGCCTTGATCACAAATATATATATATATATATATATATTTATATATACATTATTTTTTATGACCGGGGATTAATATTACTACTAAAAATGACTTACCCACAACCAAGTATCCCTTTATTCACAGGGTGAATGGGCACTATAAAAAATAATTGCACTTATAATAATTATGGGGAAGGGCAAAACAGGAGTACAATGGCCCTATGACGCTCAGTTGGCCAACATGTTTCTGCCCTATTCTAGTGAGGGTTGTATATAAAAAGGAAATCCTTTTCCTCCCTTTTATTTCAAGACACGCCACTACGTTACTTCGACTCTGTGGGTTTGCTTGTGCATATGCAGATGGGTACTTTATTGTTTTGAAGATTTTATAATCACCTCATGCCCACTCTACAAGAGCTTGCTGAGTTAGAGGAGCACCACGCACCACAAAGATAAAAGCTTCATTGGTCATGTTACGGGTGTCATAGACATCCGGATAGGTTGTGGTATGCTAAGAATAGTAAAATGGCTGCCGCCAAAACACTGCTCCCAGATTTGGCCCATTTGTATCATAGAATTGAAGAATTCAGTTGAGGTGGGATCATCCATCCTGTATGCATGCACCGGTTTGCACCTTATTTTACCCTAATGGTCCAACTTTACTGTTAAACGTGACTGTCACACAAGCGCCAATTGTCAAGCCGACAACATAGAAACGGCACCAAAACTACACCAGCGCCCAATCCTGCCCCTTGGAGTCTTTCCTTATATCAAGAAAGATAAGACGGATCCTTAGCCTTGCCTCCGAGCTGACACCGTAGTACTCTGGCCAAGGACTGTTCTGAGATTTTGTCCTGAGATTCAGAATCCTACTGAAGATCAGATTTGACAAGGAAACTCATTTTGTCTCTTCTGTAGTTCAGAACCTGTGCAAATCCTTAGGGATTCAACTGCATATCACTCTAAATCCTCAGGGAAAGTTGAGAGATTTTATGGAACATTAAAAAACAAAACGTCTTAAATATGTGAAGGGACAAGACCTAAATGGCCATATGCCCTACCCTTAGCGCTAATGTCTATGAGAGACATCCCAAGATAAATTGAGCTCTTACGCGGTTATTAGAGCCAGACCAGTGAGCATCCCTTCCACCCACCAGTGCCTCCAGCTTTACTTGATAGGCAACTGATTTACGTCTGCTTGATGACATTACTTTGAAATACTCTAAACAACAGATTTGCTGTCTCAGCTGCTCTTGTTCTCAAGCTCAAGTAGCACTGCCCGCCAACCCTACCAACGCCTTCCACAAGCTGCAGCCCAGTGGCTACATTCACATCAAGACCCACCTACAAAAGCCATTGATTCAATCCATGTGCGAGGTCTATTCCAAGTCTTGGTCACTACCAGCACTACTGTCAAGTGTCGAGGAATGGTTGCCTGTATCCGTACATCACATTGCGAATGGACCACAGAGCCAAGAGATGCCAGACCCACTATTATTCCTATGAGTGCATCACAGAGACAGGGCACGGATGCAGCCACTCCTCCTGCCCATGGCCACAGCCTGTGACCCCATAGTGGAAACCTTCCAGCTACTTTATTCCTCAATGGGGCTAGCCAGCCCTCTTCACCGCTAGTTTATTTTGACGGTTAATCGTGTGACTGTGCTAGGGGGAGTCGGGCAAGGACCAGAAGAAGTAGATGAAGCAGTCAATGACACAGAGCCCACTGCCCATCCCCCGACAAGCATGCTGTCAACAAAGACATCACTTTCCTGCAGCTGCTAGACCAGTCAAAGCAGAACCTGAACCTCTCCTAATGTTAGTTTCGCTGCCATGTGCCCACGGACTTCACTGAGGGCATGCCTATAATTCTGATTCCTTTCAAATGGAGCAACAGTATGCTGATCTGCACTTTGTCTGAGCACTTTATCTCTGTTACACTTGATGACCTGAAGGTACCCTTGACCAACCAAGAATGGGAGACATCCTCTACATCGCATGCGATACATCGCATGCCATTACAACGCGGTTGTTACAATGACCGCGTTGTTACATAGCATACCTTTACAACGCAAGTCGTTACAACGACTTGCTGTAGGGGGCACAAGGTGTTGGATTTAAAATCCAACACCTTCCCTACTGTTGCACAGACTGGAGTTGGAGTTGTAAATTATACTATTCCAACATCCAGCGCCCCCTACAGCAAGTCGTTGCAATGACTTGCGTTGTAAAGTTATGCAATGTAACAACGCGGTCGTTGTAACGACTGCGTTGTAATGGCATGCGATGTGTCGCATGTGATGTAACATCGCATATTCAACAAGAACTGCTATCCCCTGCTATTGATTTAGCCTTACCTGCTAACAGAGTGGTTTGTGAAGAAGAACATGGGCACATCTTCACAGGACGCAATCAGTGTAATGTGACTATATGTGACTATACGTGAGTGACGTAGAGATCCCAAGAACTATTTTACTCTGGGCCTCGACTGCAAGTTTGCCAGATTTATGTATAGGGATACCGTGAGGCCAGAAATAATGTTTCTTCCAGTATTCCTGTACATATTTTCGACTATTTCATGCATTACTTCACCAAATGGGAAATAACATATGGACCCCAAATTATTGGATACAAACCTGCATGCGATGGCCCAATTCTGGAAAGAAATCCTCTCCCTTGGAGCGCCTGCTGTAAGCAAGTGGGAAAAGGGATCTGTGAGGCCAGTGCGGGTCGGGGATTGGTATTGGAGGGTACAGTGAAGGCTTCTGCTGCACCAAGTGGCCAGCTTGCCGCTCTTTGAGTTTTGGTCGGGTGTGGGCACTCTCAGACCCAGGCCACTGCCTCTGGCCCTGGCCTGTGATGTGTTCATTTTTGTCAGGTGGTGGGATAATTCCCAGGAGGCATTCTGGGTATGAGTGGGTCAGATGTGTGCCCTGGGCCTCTTCCTATGCCCCAGGCACATGATGCCCATGGGGGGAGAGCTTCAGAGAGTAGAGGCAGTGGTACCTGTCAGTCCTGGTTACTGCCTATGGCCCGGTGCTGTCTTTGCTTGGAAGGGGAGATAGGAAGTTGTGGGGTTGGGGGCTGAGGAGGATTGAAGTGCCAGGGGTGGGGGAAACATGGACGGCACCCAAGTGGTACTGTAGCGGGTTGTCAGGAGCTAGACTGAAGCCTTACCCTCACATGCACCAGTCAAGCCATGTTTTCCGATTGTGGAATCTCACCCGGTGAAAACCAGACTGAGTAGTCAAATCGCACCTGCTAATCTCAGGTGCTGGACCATTGGAGCACTAGAGGTGGTCTAGAGTGGTACCCCACTGTGGATACCACTCCTGCTCACTCGTATTGAGGGCCATGGTGTGCTGTTCACCCAGAGGGCTGTCTGTTACCAAAGTGGAACTTACTATGTTTGTGGCAATGAGGTTCATGTGTGGCTACTATCCCTGGGCGGTAAAATCCGCTCCGCTTGCGGAGTTTGCAGATTTTTGGCAACTCCGTGTTCCGCGTAGAACGCGGAGTTACCGAAAACTCTGTGATCCATGGCGTAGCGGAGTTTTTCCCTTGTTTGGGCTTTCAAAATGCGTTTTCGCGCGCGCGGTAGCGACTTACCGGGATCCCTACGTTCGCCGGCGAGTTTCCTATCTGTTCGCCGTGCGCCACGAGATTTTGGTAGCCGGTCGCGCGATCCCGCGAGAGTGTGCGATCACGAACACGTCATTCGGACGCGCCATCGGACATCCGCGTTCACGAACAGGAAATACGCATAGCGAACGGGCGGGACAAGTGAAAAACAAGAAGGCCGCGCCCATTGGCGACCGCATGGGCAAGTTCGCGAGATATTTCCCCCCGAGCACGCAAACAGCGTCCCGAACACGCAATACATGTTCCCGAACAGGAAAAACGCATCGCGTACGGGCGGAACAAGCAACTCCGCGTGCTCGCGGAATTCTGCGTAGCTCGCAGAGTTTTTTTACCACTTCGTGGAACTCAGCGTAGCGCGACTACGCGAACTCTGCCCAGGGTTAGGGGCTACCCACAGACTGGTCTGGATCCTGTTACCCTAGATATGTCGTGCCCACTATTAGACAGTTTATCATACCCCTTCCTCCCTTGCATGAGAGCAAGAAAGGAGACATTTCAGAGACTGTGTGATTCTATGCTATCTTGATCCGAAGTTACAGAATAGGCTTAATTATCCATGGGATTTATTATTTATTGGATGATTTGACTAATGCGATTGCTAATACTCTTGAGTTAATACTCAATTAGTTGCCCAAAGAACAGTAATCCTACAGAAGAGGATGGCTTTAGATTTCCTTGTTGCTGGTAAGGGTGGCACCAGCTCCATAATTGGAGTTGAATGTTGCACCTATAAGCCTGATATTTCTGTAAGAAATCCCAATCAGAGTGTCACTTTACATAAAACCATTAAGGACTTAAATACCATCGATGATGGATTCAAATTGTGGACCTTTTGTTTGCTCATCCTAACGTAGCTAATCCGAAATGCTCATCTCTGAGACTTAGATGCATTGCGTCCTCGCACTTAATACTTAAGAGTCTGCAATCTAGCTTGTTGAACTCAAACTGTTTCCATATTTGTTACTTGAGAAGACCATCTAAAAATTCACAGGAGCTCAGCTAAGCACCTGCTCATTCTTTTAGTGAGAATTTTGTAATTTGATCAAAACTAAACAGCATATATATTTGAACTCTGGCTTGTGTCAGAGAACCCTGCTCCACTGCACCTGTATGGGGGATTCCATTGTTTGTAATCTTTGTGATTCACAGTCAATTAATGTTGCAATAAACATTTCCAGACTTGACCAAAAACATGAGAGTTGAATTCAACAACTGCTTAACAACACAGATTAACCTATAATGTCAACTTGTAAAGGATTGCTTATCTGGGTTTGGAATTCTGACGAAGATAGGGTGCAGGAATCAAGACTATACAGAAAGGGCTCATCAGGCAGCTCCATACTACATGCACCCAATGACAAACCCCACTTACAAATGCAGCATTTCCAAATAGCTACTCTGGAGCCAAATAAAATGTAGTGAAGCAATTGTCTAGTAGCTGCAGACAAATGAAACAATTCAAAGATTTTAAACCAGGGAGCATTCATCTAAAACACGGACCAAAACACTCTTGGGAGCTGAATGAGTATATAGATGAACATTACTAGGACTATAGTTGAGTGATCAGGCCAAACAAAAGAATCAGACCATCAGATTCATTGTGACATTGAAAACAATGTCAAGGTATATAGCACATTGAACAAAAACACTGACATTTACTGATGTGTGTTCCCACACTGAACACCTGCCTGAGTTCCAGACCCTTGTTCACTTAAAGAAAAGCCCTTAACAATTAAAAATAGGCCAACACATGGTGCTTAGACAAAATATTAAGTTAAAAATATCGGGAGACATAAGTATAGGAAATTAAATATCTTGATACACAAATATCTTGATGCACAAATATCGTTGACAAGAATATCCTTGTTTGAAATAAGTATTATTGTTTTAAGTAATATCAATGTTTTTAATATTGTTTTCAGTAAAATATTGTTTTTTAATTATTTGAATGGGTTTTAGTTTTTATATTATTTCATGTGTTACTATTGTTTACATAAATGTAATTTTTTGTTAATTAAGCTTGTAATTTTAAGTGATTTTGAATTTTTTATTTAATTTCTAATAGTTATTTATAGTGTTGTAGCGGGTTGTTGGGTTTGTAGGGGAATAGAGTGGGAAGTTACTTAGGTAATAATTGATTATGAATTATTGAATACATTTTAATTATGTTTTTAATTGATTGTTAATTATGTAATTTATGGAATACTTATTTATTTTTGTTTTATGTTATTTGTGGGCGTTAGGTTTGTAGGGGTATACGGTGGGAAATTAATTAAGTAATAATTAACAATTCATTATTAATTGTTAATTAATTATTTAATTGATTTTTAATTATTTAAAATATTGAATACTGATTTATTTTACTTATGTTTTAGTCACAGGATGGTAGGTTTGTAGGGGTTTAGGGTGGAAAGTTAATTAAGTAATAATTGAATAACCATTATTTGATAATAAGTTGATAATTGATTATTTTATTAAATATTAATTATGTAAATTGTTTTAGCTTTTTAATACTATATATATATATATATATATATATGCATATATATATATATTCATGTTAATTAATAATTTTTATATTAAAAGTTTGATATTTTTTCTACATTCATGGGGTTTCTTATATATGTAATGTGTTTGAAGTGAGGTGCTTTCCCTACTCTTGTTTAGAAAGCTATAGAAAAAGCAAAATTATCCTTTTTGCAGTTCAACACTTTCCCTACTGTTGCACTATTTGGAGTGGGAATAGTAAATTTCACCGCTCCTAAATCCAAAGGTTTCCCTACTCTTTCACGAACTGGGAATAGTAATTCTTTTCCCCTACGAAATCCAATGATTTCCCTACTGTTGCACAGATTGGAGTGGGAATAGTAAATTTAACTCCTCCGGAGGTCAACACTTTCCCTACTGTTTAGACTGGAGTGGGAATAGTAAATTGAAGCACTCCGAGTTCCAATGCTTTCCTTGCTGTTGCACAGATTGGAGTAGGAAGAGTAAATCTAACTCCTCCGAAGTCCAACACTATCCCTACTATTGCAGTGACTGGGGTAGGAATAGGGAATCTAACCCCTCCAAAGCCCAACACGTTCCCTACTGTTACATAGACTACAGTGGGAATAGTATATTTAATATTCTTAGACTCCAAGAGTGTTCATAATATTGGTAAAATAGATGTTATGGCATTAATTATTGGATTTAATATTTTGTTATTAATTTTTTTTATTTATTTTAATGTTTATAGTATTTTTAGTAAATGTGCAGTTTTTTTTACTTTTTCATATTTTATTTATTTTCTACATTAATTAATATATTTTTATTATCGAATTGTTTATACTTTTATGGCTTTATTGTGTATGTATTATATAAATATCAGTGCCATTTCTCCTCCAAATGACCATCGAAAGGGGGGCGAGGCCAAGTGGTCCATCATGGAGGACGTGGCTTAGCCGAGCTCCCGTAGCTGGCAACAATCCTACATGATCCTGCCGGCTACGGGTGCCAAAAGCATCATCTTTAGGACTCTTCCGACACTGTTACTCACCAGGGTCAAGATATCACTGAACCGCTGGCGAGAAGGAGGGGGGCACACCACGCCCAGCCAGAGCAGGGCGATGGGCGGGCCTGGGCCGAATCTAGAGAGTACAGACACAGTGCCGGCGGTCTGACGGGTGTGGCCGTGGATCCGCGGCCGCCGCAATTGGCGCCTGCCCTGGTGAGCGGACTGGAACAGCGAGGCCGGAGATGTTGACCCAGGATCAGGCGATCGAGAGGGTCGGCGCAGCAGTGGCCTGACATGGTCCCCTTCCCGAGGAGTCATACCTGCAGCTGGAGAGACACGGCCGGGCATACGATCGCGAGGCCTGAGATTGGAGCCCGGGCCTAAGGGTGCGGCCCAGAAGCTCTCGCGTCCAACGTACGACTCCGACGAAAGGAGGTAAGACTGGTGCCGGTGTAGAGGGGATGAGCATCGCGCACTCAGTCCAACGGGTGCCATCGGGGGCTGGGGCTGGTATCCGGCCTGAGGCGCGGCCCCCTATCACGAAAATTGAAGTGCGGGATCACGACCAGGGGGCGATAACCCTGATGAGGAGCTGATGTGGGCCTGACTCGGGCGCCCCCTCTGGGGATGCTGGTTGGGGCTGGTGCGATGCTGCGAGGCCTGCCACATAGGAACTTGACGGTAAGAAGAGACCTTCAACGTCTGAGATATCCAACATCCGGATGGAAGTCGACGTCCCTGGAGTGCCTCAATTATAATTACTATTTATTATAATCTCCTGCGCTGGTATTGTTGGTGGTGCGGCTGCCGGTGACTGGATGTGACAGCCTGTACTGCCCTTAATGAACATTATTTGCGGCGCGGATGCCAACATTTGACTGGGATAGCCCGTATTCTGAGGTGGATTGTAGATGAGCTAAGGGGAGCGCCCGATAGAGGTGGGGGGGGTACCTCGCCTACGGAGGTGGCCGGACTAGGTTCCGGTGCGGCTTGTGGGTGGGGGAGACCCTCTGTGAGCGCTTGATACCCCATAGAGTGGAGTGCCTCCGCTGGTGTGGGTTTTCACGTTTCTGGCGCCTTGGGTCGTGCCGCCTACGAAGTGCAGGCACACAGCACGTACCGATATGTCCAAGGGTTCGACTACCGGGGCTGCTACGAAACAGAGCACAATGGACAAATTTTCCAGCGGCACCGCGAGTTCCAATACCCCGGGTGCTGACCCAGCCCTTGGTACGGACACTGCCGCAATCCTAACTGCGATCACGCAGTCACGAGACATGCTAGATGCCAAAATCTGTGCTGTGGGCGCGGATGTTATGCTTCTTCGACAGGATCTACGTAATGTCATGGACCAGGTGACACAAGCAGAGACACGGATCTCTGGAACAGAAGACACTATTACCACTCTGCAAAAACTTGTCACAACTCTCGCAGCCTGGCTACACGAGTGGAGGACGCAGAGAAGAGAGCCCGCCGCAATAATTTACAATTTGTGAGATTTCCAGAGGGCTGTGAGGGCACTGACATGTGCCAATTTCTGGAACACTTCTTAAATCCTGGATCCCTGATGGGAAGCTTTCTCCTTGCTTCATCCTAGAACGCGCACATCGCGCCCTCGCTACTAGGCCACCACCTGGCGCCTGCCCTCGGCCTGTGATTACTAAACTATCACGATCGAGATGCCATCTTGCGGCAGGCCCGGATACAGAAGTCCATAAGAACTCCATAAGATCTTCCCAGACTACACTAAACTTGTCCAACAGCAAAGACAGTCCTTCACAGCCGCAAAGACACGCCTTCGAGAACTACAAATCCCTTACATGCTACTCTTTCCGGCCCGACTTAGAATCACCTACAAAAACAGTACCATATTCTTCGATGCCCCGGAGGAGGTACTTAAATGGGCTGACGAACATCGATCTGTTAAACCTCACACACCACCTCCCCGGGACTCGGACTCATCCTCAGGGGATCCTTGTCAACTTCAGGTCCATAACCAGATTGATAAACAACAGCGCAGGTCGCGGTCCACTTGGCGATCCCGTTCTTGCGGTGACCAGCAAGCGAAGACACAGAGGAAATGACAATTCAATGAACAGCTTATATTACGTCAAGAAAAGTCAGGAGAGTCCAAATAACTTCAATCTCTACCGGCATGAAAACGGCTACATAATAGAGAACTAAGGGCCAGATGTATGACCATTTTTGCATGCGCAAACGGGTTTGCGAACCCGTTTGCGAAAGCAAAAACAGCATGGGGAATGTACAAACCCTATTTTGCGAGTCGCAAATTTTTGCGGCTCGCAAAATAGGGTTTTGCGACTCACTATTAGGAAGGGGCGTTCCCTTCCTAATAGCGAGCGTAACCCTATGTAAGAATGTTTTGCGTCCGCAATTGCGGGCGTAAAACACTCTCAAATTACCACCCTCTTCAGGAGGGTGGTAATGGGGTCGCAAAAGGGAAGGGGTCCCCAGGGGACCCCTTCTCCTTTGCAAATGCAGGGGAAATATTTTTAAGGGCAGGCAGTGGTCCCAGGGACCACTACCTGCCCTTAAAAATGATCATTTTTCTTATTTAAATGCATTTTGTTTTCCTTTAAGGAAAACGGGCTGCATTTAAAAAAGAAAACTGCTTTATTTAAAAGCAGTCCCAGCAGGCCACCATCCCTGGGAGGGCCTGCCATTCCCAATGGGGTCGCAAATTGCGAGAGGCTCATTATTATTCATGAGCCCCTCTATTTGCGACCCCATTGGGAATCGCTAACAGTGTGAAAAACCCTGCTGTACATTGGAAATAGCGCCTCGCAAATTGCGAGTCGCAAAAAAACAGCAATTTGCGAGGCGCTATTTCCACGGTCGTACATCTGGCCCTAAATGTTGTAGTTCCCTTTGACAGTTATTAGGGATGGGATTTCCTGGGTTCCTTTGGATTGTCTCAGCATCCCTCCTCTGTTGGGATGGGAGCTGTTTGCACTCCGCGACTGATGCTTAATTGTTCTTTGAGGTATTGGAGTGGGTTAGGGTGGGCGAGGGTGGGGGAAGGCACATACAGTTTTCAAGATGTTATATGTTATGGTTTCTGCAATGCCCATGCAGTTTGAACAATCTTAGTTGTCGGTGTCCTCTATTTTACAATTCTGAATGTCACGTAACATGACAACACACACTAACATAGTAAATCACATGGGAACAGTTACTGTAGTCACCTGGAATGTCAGAGGGCTTTTAGACAAGATTAAACGCGGGGCTGTGCTCAGACATGCCAAACGCCTGGGGGTGGATGTTCTGATGATGCAGGAAACACACTTGTTGGGAACTAAAGCGCCATGCTTGGCCCGATACGGCTATGTTCATGTCTTCCATTCTGGGTTTACCAGAGGTTCGAGAGGGGTGGCTATTTTGATTCATCGCAGACTGTCTTACACACATATACATACCTGGGCAGATACCTTTGGAAGATTTATATTTATACAGGGTGTACACAATGGAGAATCAATAGTTATGGGCTGTGTGTACGACCCTCCGCCACTTAGCCACACGATCACTGAAAGAATTTTAGATCTGTGGAATTCAATGCCAGGCGGTCTTGCCTTGATAGAAGGCGATTGGAATGACGTCATGAATCCAAACCTAGATAGATGTCGACCTGGGGCTGCACAACATACACTCAGGGAATCCCGCTTAGGACCTATGGTGAGTGCGTTGGGGTTGACAGACACATGGCGAATACTCCACCTTGACGCCACTAATTAAACGTTTTTCACGACAGTGCATGGGTCATTTTCCAGAATTTATTATATGTTTATCACTAGAGAACACATACATCGACTGACGAGTACAGAAATCCTTCCTAGAGGCTTATCAGACCATTCCCCTGTCCAACTAAAACTTGAAATTGGTCCCCGACGATCCCCAATACACTGGCGCCTGTCGCTGTGGCACTTACATAATCCAGGTTATAAAACTAACCTATATAAAACCCTGACAGAACATTTCCTTTTAAACGAGACATCAGTTAGCTCTACCATCATCCTATGGGAGGCCATGAAGCCCACCATTTGAGGCTTTGATATCAGCCACAATACGGCTGCCAAACAGGAAAAGCAACTGACATTAAAACAACTAGAAGCCCAGATCTTACAAACCGAGTCGCAGGCGCTAGAACTAACAGGAGATGATGCCCGTAGACAATTAGGAGCATTACAATGACAATACCAGAGCATCCAGCTAGACGAGGCCAAGCGCATATGGCAAGCCACACAAAGTAGGATATACCAGTTGGGAGAAAAGTCAGGAAAACTCCTACATAGGCTATGCCAAAGCGCCCTAAAACCAATTCATATACCCATTATCACCTCACCCAGGGGGGACATGATCACGGATCCACCGCACATTGCCTAAGCTTTTGCAGAATACTACCAGACCTTCTACACCAAACATAAAGTATTAAGCGAATCGCAGATAGAGGACTTCTTTGGGGATATCCTACCCAGGATGCTGTCTAATGCTGCACGTGATACACTCGAGGAGCCTATCACGCAGGAGGAATTGGTCACAGCCATAACAGACATGGCACCATGCAAATCCACGTGTCCAAACGGATTCCCCATTGAATTCTTTAAAATACATGCAACAATACTGGGCCCCCGATATCTCGAGGCCCTTAACGAAGCCCAAGGGAACAAATGTCTGCCTCTGGACTGGAGACACTCAGAAATTGTTGTCTTCTTAAAACCTGGACGGCCACCAGAACTATGCTCCTCATATCGCCCAATTTCGCTCCTAAACATTGAAGCCAAAATTCTCGCTAAGGTGCTAGCAAACAGACTAAAACCATATCTCTCAGATTTAATTCATCTGGACCAAGCGGGTTTTATGCCTCACAGAGCTACCCGTCATAATATACGCCAGGTGCATAATGCGATTGCGGCGGTCGACAGAATGGAGAGACCAGCAGCCCTTCTCCTGGTGGACATGGACAAGGCCTTTGACTCTGTCAGCTGGTCTTACATGTTCATATTACTTCGACATATTAATATGGGCCCCTGAAGGCATAGCATTAGTGCGATTGTTGTACACTGAGCTCACCGCCTCCATCCGTGTGGCTGGGGCCTCGTCGGCACAATTCCTAATACAACGGGGCACGCGACAGGGGTGCCCTTTGTCCCCAATATTATTCGCTCTTGCCATAGAGCCCCTAGCTACAAGGGTCAGAAAAGATGCCCTCATAGAGGGATTTGAGTGGACTCCCGAAATATCCGATCGCATTGCTTTGTATGCTGACGATATCTTGTTTTTTCTAACGGATCCCCATAGCTCAGGCCCCAGAATACTCCAAGTAATGCGAATATTCGGAGAGACATCGGGTCTCTATATGAACACCTCTAAATCATCAATATGGCCCATTAGAGGATCCTTGGGAAGCGGTTGGTGGGCAGAGGGTCTCACAGTTGTGACACACAGCTTCACCTATTTAGGTGTATATATATCAGATAACCGGTTCTCGTCCTGGTATCACAATATAGAGATGACTACAGAGAAGGTGAAGACCGAGGTGAGGAAGTGGTTAACACTCCCCCTATCCCTTTATAGTAGATCAGCAATTTTTAAGATGGTGTCTTTACCACGTCTGTTATATCAACTACAATCATACCCATATCCAATCCCAATATCATGGTTCCGACAAATAAATGCGACAATGGCACATTTTCTATGGGCTGGTAGCACCGCTCGGGTTGCATTGCGCACCTGCATGCAGTCCACATACTGTGGTGGCATTGCTGCTGCCGACATACAATCATATCATGCAGCAGCGCACCTTCAAATATTGAATGAGTGGTGGTATGGGTCCAGAGAAGACCCAGCATTCCAAGTCGAGCAATGGCTCATGGGCGACCCTTCTGCACACTCTTTTATTTATAGTAGGTCCGACCCCAGGGACCTCCCTCCGGCGACAAAGGTTGTAATTCTAACATGGAGACAGGCATTATGTCGAATGGGCTGGTGGGGCCGCCTCACACAAGAAACCCCAATGTGGCGCAATCGTCTCCTTCCACAAGTTGCGGACCTTCAAGGATTCCTCGGTTGGGATCGGATCGGCATCTCTACCCTGGGGAACATAATCAAGGGGACAGCATTAAAATCGTTTGAAGATATGCGCAGGGAATTTTCCATGCCCCATTCACAATTTTACAAATATTTACAATTGTGACATGCCCTTTTCCCCTACATTAAAGATATAACAGATTTACCAGAATTTAGCCCATTGGAGGGTAAACTTCTTATGGGAGACTTAGGGGAACACAAAGTATCTAAAATATACCAAACACTGGTGGCCAACAGCCCCACGAATATTGACTCCCTGCGGGTCCGCATGGGATGCCGATGTAGGCCCGATAGATGAGGATGATTGGATGGAGGCCCTTCAATCCCCACATGAGGCGGCAATCTCAACTAGACTGCGATACATTCAGTTTAAGTACCTACACAGGGTGTATTTTACTAGGCAGAGACTTTGGAGAGCAGGATTGATTGCGTCACCACATTGTATCCGGTGTCAGTCGGAAGAAGGCACATTCATACACACGGTATGGACCTGCCCCATCCTAGATCGTTTTTGGAGAGGGGTACTGACATGCTTGGAAGAGGTTTTGGCATGGGAACTCTCGAGATCCCCCAAACTCACAATGCTGCACTGCACAGATGGGGTGGGTGGAAGATATAAAAGACATCTTCTCTTCCTCTGCCTCACTATGGCGAAACGTGACATAGCCAACAATGGAAAGCAGAGGGATCCCCCCCGAGTGTCCCTCGGGAAGGCTGGCATGGACCACACTATGGACCTGGAATTCCCGGTCTTCGTGGCAAGGGGCTGCCCAAAAAAACATACGAAAATCTGGACCAGGTGGGCTACCTATAGGGGAATCCGCATGAAAATACATGACGCCACAGATGGCTTGTCTGAAGGTGAAAATACTAGAACCGTGTAAAGTCAGGAAAAAAGATCATCTGATTGGACACGATAGCTTTGATGCGGGATATAAATGTAACTGTGATTTAAACCGGGGCACTGCATGTTATGGGTTTATACCAGGGTTATGGCATAATGTTTCTTGTGTTCACTCTTAAGGGTTCAAGAAAAGATGGGATAATGTTATTGTATTGAGTCTATGTTTGTTGACATTTCCTGTCACATGCCACTCGAACACTTGGAATTTCTGTAAAATCAATAAAATGTGTCCCCTCCCCCCAAAAAATGACCATCGAAAGGACCCTCACACATATATATATTTGAGCAAGGTGATGAGAAGGAAAAGCTTCGAAACATGTCGTTAGATGAACACTACCAGGAAAAACGCGGTAGGAGTATTATTTGAATTGGTTAGAATTCACCCACTGGAGGGTTATATTTAAATGAACTTGTGTATTGAAAATAGAGTTAATGGAGTGAGAGAAATATTGTGATTCACCTTTAATTGATACAGAAGTTAGTCACTTAAAAGAATAAGTGCAATAGAATCTATGTAAATATTCATGACATTATTTTGTAAATGGGGTATGATACAAAGCAAAATGCATTTCATTCAATTTTGTGTAAAACTACATGTCCCAGAAGGCTTGTGAAATAACAGGAAGTCACATGATCATGTATTTGAATTTAATGAGTGTCCTGGAACTGCGAAAATCAACCGTGATCAAGGTCTCAGGGAGACCGAAACGCGTTGGTTGTTTGGCGGAATTATGCCCGTGAAACTAGCTAAATGGATTAAAAAGGTGCAAAACTTCACTCGTGAGTGCGCTCTGTTCTTCTGTCAAAGAGGGTTGTGAGAATACATATATATATATATATATGTGTATATATATATATTGTAACACAATTAGTAAAAATATTTATTTCACATTATATTATTTGTTTGATGTTTAAAATGAATTACTATGAATATATATCTGCATATGTATATTCATAGTAATAAATGTTGAATATTAAACAAATAATATTATATATATATATATATATATATATGTACCACTCTTCCAATGAAGGAAAGTCGACGCCGTGTCGTTTCGCCACAGTTACTTTATTGTCAGCTGATAGTGTCAGACGCGTTTCGCTGGGCAGGCGAAACGCGTCTGACACTATCAGCTGACAATAAAGTAACTGTGGCGAAACGACACGGCGTCGACTTTCCTTCATTGGAAGAGTGGTACATATTTCGGACCGAGTTTCGGAGGTCCGTAAACGCCGACGCGCCCTTTGGTTTGGAGGTGGTGGGCTCACCGAAGCAAACGTGGAGTATATATATATATATATATATATATATATATATATATATATATATATATATATCAAGCAAAATTCCATTCTGGGTGTCTCCGACCCTGCAGGGCGGCTGCTGCATCAACGGGAATGGAGAACCCGTCAATTCAATCCACATGAACAAAGTGCAGAGCCCGATTTCGAAATACATCTGAGCATTTATTATTAGATCGTACTGGCTGCATGCTCTTACCCTGACGTGTTTCGTCTACTTCAAGACTTGTTCACAGGTGAGTATCCTTACAATGCTGGATGCAACTGTTTATATTCAAATGATCATGTGACCTGTGTTGGCATACTACACATCCCAAGGTGCACCATGCTTGTACATTAAATGTTCGTACTGCAGTTAAATATTAGGGAGATGAAAGAGATCTTCCCACTCTAGGACAATTTTGAAATGCAGGCATTTTTATTATTTTTCATTGCTGCTATAACAATGACTTGCACGTGGTCACTTTATCCCAAGGAACCAGATTATATTAAACATCTTTACTGCAGTGATAGACGCTATACAGCAAGATTAATATTTAACTGCGGTACGAACATTTAATGAATTTAAAATATTAATATCATGCTAATGTAAATTAAATACATTCCACTACTATTTAATACTATATATATAAATACATACTTACATAAGCAAGTATATATATATATATATATATATATCCATCAACAGAACTCCGTGAAGAGAGCATCGACCTCTTGCAGGGCGGCTCGGCGTGTGGGAACGGAGCACGCCACTAATATCCAAAAAGAACTCCCTTGGAAACTTCTGCAAAGGAGCACGCCGAGCACAAACCTTCAAATACACATTGCTTAATTCCGCATTAAAATAAGGACAGC
The DNA here is from genome assembly GCA_963921515.1 of Calotriton arnoldi. Taxonomy (NCBI): domain Eukaryota; kingdom Metazoa; phylum Chordata; class Amphibia; order Caudata; family Salamandridae; genus Calotriton; species Calotriton arnoldi. The sequence continues at coordinate 1,470,317 of CAWUFW010004248.1, forward strand.
TTATTACAATTCCTGACGCGTTTCGGCATCTGATCTGCCTTGATCACAGGTAGGTTTGAAAATCCTTGTCATGTGACTGCAATGTCATATCCTGTTTTAAAGCACCCCATGAGACTACTGAATCACCATGTGGTCTCAAAGGTACTTCAGTCCCCAGAATGCACCTTGATAGTCTCTAAGTTCTCGCCCCCGTGTGCAGTTCATTTTCCAAATAGTCTCATTTTCACTGGGACCCTGCACACTGCGCTTTTATTACTTTTGGACTTTTCGCAAGGCGCTGTACATTTCACACAAGGCTTTCACTGTCTCCTTAGTCCATTTTCGCCGCATCATGTAGTTGAAGGTCAATGTGAATGACACCGTCTTTTCACTATCCCTGCCACGCTTACACTCAGATTCACTGGTTGGCATCCCATACCTTTTGCTGGTGCAGTGCGGGCGGGTCGACTCCTCAAACAAACATCCATCAACAGAACTCCGTGAAGAGAGCATCGACCTCTTGCAGGGCGGCTCGGCGTGTGGGAACGGAGCACGCCACTAATATCCAAAAACAACTCCCTTGGAAACTTCTGCAAAGGAGCACGCCGAGCACAAACCTTCAAATACACGTTGCTTTATTCCGCATTAAAATAAGGACAGCTTATTTCAATTCCTGACGCGTTTCGGCATCTGATCTGCCTTGATCACAGGTAGGTTTGAAAATCCTTGTCATGTGACTGCAATGTCATATCCTGTTTTAAAGCACCCCATGAGACTACTGAATCACCATGTGGTCTCAAAGGTACTTCAGTCCCCAGAATGCACCTTGATAGTCTCTAAGTTCTCGCCCCCGTGTGCAGTTCATTTTCCAAATAGTCTCATTTTCACTGGGACCCTGCACACTGCGCTTTTATTACTTTCGGACTTTTCACAAGGCGCCTGTACATTTCACACAAGGCTTTCACTGTCTCCTTAGTCCATTTTCGCCGCATCATGTAGTCGAAGGTCAATGTGAATGACACGTCTTTTCACTATCCCTTGCCACGCTTACACTCAGATTCACTGGTTGGCATCCCATACCTTTTCCTGGTGCAGTGCGGGCAGGTCGACTCCTCAAACAAACATCCATCAATAGGTGGGCACCCCGGGACACTGCAGGAGCCGGCCCTGGGGGGTGGCAGTGTGCCCCCCCCAAACAAATTAATGAAAGCCCCCGGGGGTGGTGGTCCCCGGGCCATGAGTGGCCCGGGAGGGGGGCCACGCGGCCTCCTCCCCCATAATACATTTTTTTTTTAAAACGCAAAGGCCCCCCTCCAATTATTTAAAAAAAAACAAAAAAACAATGGCCATGCCCCGGGGATGGGGTCCCCGGGGCCGAAAATGGGAGGGGGGCCACATGGCCCCCCTTCAGTTTTTTTTTAATGTAGCCAAATAGGGGTCAGGCCCTGGGGGATGGGGTCCCCAGGGCCCAAAAATAGGAAAAGAAGGGGGGCCACACAGCCCCCCTTCTAAAAAATTAAATTAAAAAAAAGACCGGCATCGCGCCGGAGGCCCCGCCCCCTCCCTGCAGCACTCTGGAAACGCGCCCCCTGGCACGTTGTAAGATGGGGAACTAATTCCCCTTGAATACTGGGGTCCCTGAGGGCCAACTAGCCCACCAGGAATCTCCAGTATGCGCCAGGGAGCTGCGTTGCAGAGAGGTGTTCAGAGGCCACGCCCTTTTACACCTCTCTGCAACGCAGCTCTGTGGCGCTTACTGGAGGTACCTGATGGGCTAGTTGGACCCCAGGGACCCTCAGGATTCAAGGAGACTTAATCACCCAACTTAAAAGCGCGACACGGGCGCGTTTGCACAGTGGTGAAGGGAGGGCGCGGGGCCTGAGGTGACATGTGTGCAAACACGCCCTGTGGAGCGTTTTCAGTTGGGGAATTAATTCCTCTTCAATCCGGAGGGTCCCTGGGGGCCAACTAGCCCACCAGGTACCTCCAGTAAGCGCCACAGAGCTGAGTTGCAGAGTGGTGTAAAAAGGGGCGTGGCCTCTGAACACCTCTCTGCAAGGCAGCTCCCTGGCGCATACTGAAGGTACCTGGTGGGCTAGTTGGCCTCAGGGACCTTCAGGATTGTAGAGAATGAATTCCCCAACTTAAACACGCCACAGGGCGTGTTTACACATGTCACCTCAGGCCCGACCCCTTCCTTCACCACTGTGCAAACGCGCCCCTGGCGAGTTGTAAGTTGGGGAATTAATTGCCCTTGAATACTGAGGGTCCCTGGGGGCCAACTAGCCCACCAGGTACCTCCAGTATGCGCCAGGGAGCTGCGTTGCAGAGAGGTGTTCAGAGGCCACGCCCGTTTTTACACCTTTCTGCAACGCAGCTCTGTGGTGCTTACTGGAGGTACTTAGTGGGCTAGTTGGACCCCTGGGACCCTCAGGATTCAAGGGGACTTAATTTGCCAACTTAAAACGGCCACAGGGCGTGTTTACACAGTGGTGAAGGGAGGGGATGGGGCCTGAGGTGACGTGTGCAAACACGCCCTGTGGCGCGTTTTAAGTTGGGGAATTAATTCCCCTTCAATCATAATGGCCCCTGGGGGCCAACTAGCCCACCAGGTGCTTTCCAGTAAGCGCCACTGCGCTGCGTTGCAGAGAGGTGGTCCAGGCCATGCCCCTTTTTACACCTCTCTGCAACGCAACACTGTGGCGCTTACTGGAGGTACCTGGTGGGCTAGTTGGACCCCAGGGACCCTTAGGATTCAAGGGGACTTTATCCCCCAACTTAAAACGACCAGAGGGCGAGTTTGCACACATGTAACCTCAGGCCCCCCCTCCCTACACCAGTGTGCAAACGCGCCCCATGGCGCGTTTTAAGAGGTAGTTTTAATCCCCCTACTCTATTATGTACTAGGGAGTTACAGAGGAGGTCATGCTAATCACAGGGGTACCCCAACGCATAGTGTTCCCTAGTGTATGTAGGTGTTTTAACTGTATTCTAAGTGTCTTTTACCATAGCACTGGCTCTAGGCCTGGTTAGTCAGAGTCAGTTACCACCAGTACCCATCTAGAAAAGGTGTGGGCACAGGATGATTTTGCAACAAGGCCTCTTTCTGCTCCTCTGTTGGTTCTTTCTGCACATGTCTTGCTTCTTCCTGCATTTTTCTTCGTCTTTGTGGACTTCTGTTTCTTTCTACATTTCTTTTGCTTCTTTCTGTGCGTTTTTTCTTCTTTCTTCACATGTCCTACTTCTGTAGGCATAGTTACAAACTAGCATTTGAAAAACCTTTGAAATTCACTGAAAAAACCATAGGTTTCAGGCACGTTATAGTTAGAAATTAGCATTTAAAAAACCTTTGAAATTCACTGAAACAACCATAGGTTTCAGGCACGTTATAGTTAGAAATTAGCATTTAAAAAACCTTAGAAATTCTACTGAAAAAACCATAGGTTTTAGGGATGACGTCACATATTACATCACTCATTACATGGTCAGTGACATCACTGATGACATCTCAAATGACATCACTGATAACATCACTGATGACATCATCCATGGGATAATTTCATGCATCTTCTCACACCCTAACATAACTTTAGATACACCCACTCTAAATTACAGACTGCCATTCTCAAAACCATAGACACTCCAACACCAATAACTACATACCCACTCACTGATTCTTAGGTCTACACACACATCCACTCACTCACCCGTACAGTCACTCATACTTATGGTCACTCAGTACAGGACTACCATATGCACTCATACACCTATATAGACACTCACACACCGCCACTCATCCATAGAGGTACTCACACACCTAGTCAGTCATAGAAATAATTATTCAAACTACCCTTTACTCACCTATACAGTTATACATACACCAGCTCACTTAGTCATACAAATACTAGCACATTCTTACATTCTTATACAATCACTGATACAAGCAAACACTCATCCATGCAGCCACTCTCACAATCACACACTCTCACTTATAGACATTTATATACTCTAACACACATATATACTGCCTTTTATATATGTAGTTACTTACACATGTACAAATAAGATATACATTCACTCACTAACACACCCATACACACACTCACCCACCCATACAGTCCGTCACAGATGCACACTTCAAACTATGCACCCAGTGAATCACCCACTCACACATCTATGCACAGAGTCACACACACCCCACCCACAGAAACACTCAGGCACCCATACAGATACTCAGACAACCAATCAATAACTCATATAGACACTTATGTAGTTATTCACAAACCCATGCAGTCACTTACACACCAACAGACAGACGGATACAGAGATTCACACAGTTTAGTCACTAACCCATGCATTCACTAACATATGTTTAACCACTCACTTATAGAGTCAGTCACGCACCTAGTAAAACATCCATTCAGACACTTATACACCCACTCATTCTTCAATACGCCTTTCCCTATATATATTAAACATATTTAAACTTTACAGAAACACACAGTCACTGGATGATGTCATCAGTGATGTCATTTCAGATGTCATCAGTGATGTCACTGACCATGTAATGAGTGATGTAATATGTGACGTCATCAGCAGTGCATTGCGGGGGGGCGAGTTATAGTTAGCTGAACTAACTATAACGGGGGAATTTCACGGGTTTTGTACGAGTGCAATGTCAAACTAACTATAACTTTCCCTAAAACCTATGTTTTTTTCAGTGAATATATATATATATATATATTCAACAAATCAATATATCCGTTTCCGGCAGCCTTTCAAGAAAGACCATTGGAAAAGGCCATCGTAATCCCTACGGCGGTTCCTGAGCAGGCACCGCCCTCATTGTAGGGATTACATTCTGACCGCTGGGCAGACGCGTTCCTTGAGCCCATCGGAACCACAGTGGTCGGTCCCTCACTCATTTGTAGGTGCCTTGTATCGATAACAGACATCGTCTCACATAAAATGGTTCTGGTGGATTCACTTAATATGTATGAAAAGAATATATTGAAAAAATATATAATGCAAACACACACACAAGAGTTAAAAAAAACATAGGTATGAATTTCTGAAATAATTGCACCAATCAATTATACAATGGTTTCTGTTGAGGTGCTCCATGATAAGCGCAAAAGTGCTTGTGCATTGCAAAGGATGGTGTATAAAATGTAACCAAGAGAGCCTAAAACAACAATCATATTCATTCTATATGGTCCAGACACATAATTCATAAAGTCTTTACAGTTAGGATTTCCAATTAATTAAGAGTTGTGGTCCTTTAGATACAAGCAGAAAATATGGGCTAATCACCGTTGCGACCGCTGAAAAGGTGTGTCAGTTGAACATCATATAGGGGTCTTCTTCAGGACAGTAAAAAGGATCTGATCACTGAAACTGGATCTCTAACAGAATATCGGAAACAAAAATAGTGTGTGGACAGAATATTGTGTCAAAAATATTGAGGACCAAAATATTGAGAAGGTAAGCGCAAGTAGGTAAGTATAAATTTACTAATCTTAACGTCACATCTACATAGCTTGAAGATATATATATAGCATCAAGGTACATATTTGTAGAGTTATATATAGTAAATCTTTGCTTAGCTGTAGAAACGTGCGTTCACAATATTTTTGTCCTCTGTGCTCTTCACACAATATTTTGTTCTATGATATTTCTGTTTCCGATATTCTGTCTAAACACCTCTGAAACCAAGGTTTGCGGGTAGATGTAACTTCCAAGAATTCTTTGAAATTATTCTGCGCATCTTTCGGGATTTGCCTGGATGTGCCTGCACTGGATATTCCATGAACTTTACATTCATTGACATTCCTTAACTAATACTTGGATTTTACTATGCCATATTGCCAAACTACTTGGGTATTCCGTTTTTACTGTCCTGAAGAAGACCCTCTTATGATGTTCAACTGACACACCTTTCAGGGGGTTGAAATGTCGACGAGTCCATATTTTCTGCCTGTATGGAAAGGACTAAAGTGCAATGCTTTCAGAAATTGATACCTATGTTTTTTCAACTCTTGTGTGTCTTTGCCATATGTCAATATCTTCTTTCCGTCCACGTTAAGAGAATCTGACAGAACCATTTTATTTGAGATGATATTTAGAACCCAGGTTCGGAGGAACACAGGGTAACCCCATAACAAATAGCCGCAATTCCAGGCATGCCAGTTATCATGAATGGATTGCGGCCAGGTAGAATCCACCCTAAATACTCAGTAATTAAATCTTGCCCACCCACATCTTGCATACACAGCAGTATATCTAACCTGGTGTACAACTGGTGGACTGGGGAAAATAACAGGTATTCCTTTATATTGGGGTGCACGCTCCTTATGTCCTGCAATTATTTGTCTGTGATTCCTGATGTAGATTTGTGACATTGGGCACCTGGGAGTGGTAATATTAATCTACATAGATTAATGTTGATTAAAATTAACATCCCCACCCAATTTCAAGCTACCAGTGGGGTTTGCATCAGACTTGAATAGGTGTGTCCATAAAATGTGTGTGAATAAAGTTAGAAGCATACACACTTGTAAGTGTTACTGGTTCCCTATCGAATGGTCCCTCAGCTATCACATACCTTTTGCCCGGGTCTACTCAGCAGTGCTGTATTTGCCGGAACGACTCATGTCAACCCTCTTTTGGGTTGTACCACCCAGGAACAGTTCCTCATTGGCTGGAGAACCCTCTGTGAGAAATGCACACTCTCTTGTGTTTACAAGTGCGATCAGCTATCACCATGGGCTCAGACCCCAATCATATTATGCAATGTTCATTGCCTTGAGATTGGACTGCAGCCGAAGAAAGATGCACTTGGAACCAACTGTAGTACTACTGAAAATCAAGAACATTAAAACTGTGATACAAGAATATCCCAAACAAAATATTGAAAACCAAAATATCAAAAGGTAAGTACATATAGAGGAAGCATAGCTTTACTATTACTAACTCCACGTTTGTGTACCTTGAAGACATATATATCGGTAAGGTGCATATATATGAACTTAGTTGTAGAAAATGTATATTTACTTAACATTCGATATTTTGGTTCAATATTTTGTCCTTGATACTCCATCTTTGATAGTTAGGGGCACACTCTTAACCAGAGTGGTTGCCCATAAAGCTCACTTGCTGGCCTGACTCTTAAGGGTTGGTTGCCTGACTCCATCTGCCTTTGTAAGTATAAGCTGGCCCAGGGTGCAAGGAGTTCACAGTCACCTGTGGGTTCTAGGACCTCCGCAGAGGAGCCAGGTAAAGAATTGAACCATGTGCAGAGAGTTCAGCTGCCATCTTAAAGAGATTGAACCAGAGAAGAGGGATTGAAGCAAAGGTTTGCTGTCTCTGTAATCGGAAGGTGTGCACTCCCTGTCTGCTGATAACTTGTCTTAAATCGGCTCAAACGCACAAGGCCCAACCTCTTCAAGCGCTGCTGTAAGGACCACTGCCTGAGCGAGGATCTACCGGGGACCTGTTGTCACTCCCTGCCCAGTCTCAACCCACGACCGATGGGACTGAGAGGAAATATCTTCTTGCTCCTCTCTGTCTGTTTTCCGGAGGTAGAGAAACAGAGAGAATTCCCCATGCACCCTTCTGCCTCAAGCAGGAGGGAAGAGTTCCAGTTGTCTCTTGGGTGTGACTGCATAGCTTCCCCACCACAATCTTTCTTCCCCTGGGGCCTACTATCCTTTTGCCCCTTGCTATGCAGACTCTGCTCTTCTTGTTTTACATTGTGCACTTCTGATCCAATCACACACCCAATTCACACAAGACACACCTCAACAAAAGAAGCCATGGCACTGATTCCACTATGAGCAACAGCGTGAGATCCTTCGAGCTGCCATCTTGGTATTATCTTTTTGCTCTGGAATAAGGCTTGCCTTTCTGGAGGAGGTAGTAGTTGTATTGTAGCATTTGTATAGTGTTTACTACTCTCATGTGGTGTGCAGAAGCACTTACCTACACACAGATAGCAAGCTCTGCCATATAGGTTGTGTGGTGGAAAAGTGTCGTTTTTCTTTTGAGCCTGTGTGGGAAGTGTTTTCATGTGGAATGTGATGACCACAGAGGTGTGGTGCCGCACCTGGCGATGCGATGGGTGAGGATATGTGAGAGATAGGGATCAAACAAATTATAATAAGGGCTAAACACATAGACATCTGCACAGCACCAGTCTCGCCCTATGGGCAGCGGAATGCTGCGTGCATATAAACCAAAAATGGGAGGCAACCAGAGAAGGCCCAGTAATCCACATGGCAACATGCAACAGGCAGGGCTGGTGTCAAACGAATGCGGAAAGGGCAAGAATGGAAAATGGGGACAGGAGCTGCAGCCATGTGCCCTTTGTAATTATTTTATTTTAAAAGCAAGGACACTACCTTCTGCACAAAGGCACCCCATAAACAATGAAGGAAATGGAAGACGAATCAAGGATGGCAGCCTAAGCAAAAACTACACAAACTATAAAAAGCCCAGATGCCACCTACTCCTGCCAGGTACAAGGAAGCCAACATTGTGAGCAGGAGTTTGTGCCCCATGCCCATCTCAAGCTCCTGAAGGCTCCTGAATACGATGGATACCAGTCAGGTGAGCCCTAGTTCGCTCTTGGCTCAGACCCCAGCCAGACTTGCACCCAGCACCTGCAGAAGCAAGAGACGAACGCTTGATATGCTGCTGCCCAGACAGCCCAAGAGTGAATCGGCCTGACTCGTGTTATCCTTCTACGCTCACCCATCCATGCACGCTCTATCGTTTTCATAGATCCCAGAGACTCCTGCTCTTTCTACATCAAAGTGCATACTCCTGAGAATTTCCTCCCACACAACTTCCACTTACTTTATTAGTAGTGAGTGACAGTTCTGGGTAAAGAATGCAATGTGTTGAAGTGAGACTTACCTTTTGGTAGTGAGTGACTATTCAGGGAAGAAATGCAAAGCGTTGACAGGGGACTTAACCTGCTTCCAATGTCTCAGCTAGGGCAACAACAAGGCACAGGCAGTTCTAACTTTGTTCAGTCTAAGCCCAAATCTTCTCTGACTTGTGAGCCTTGGCGAAAACGCATGTTATATGTGTCTCCACAATCTAACTTTCTTTCCAATCTCCTATTTCTGGCCCCCCACCCATTCCCCCATTAACTCTGCTCTCACCTCCAGCAAGAGGCCTCCTAATTCAACCTCTCTGAATGCTGACTCCAACAGGTATGTTGATTGAGTCGGGCTGATACTACAGCTCAAGTCTGCCCTAGGAAAGCAGAGCCTTTGCCTGCCTTATTCATCCAAGAACTCTGGCCTTGGGCCCTGTAGGCACATTTTAGAGACAAAAACTACCCATTACTACTTTATGGATAGTCACAATGTCATGAGCAGCCTTACTGCGTCCTGGGCACTTGGGGGCATATTATCAAGAACGGCGTTAAAATTATCGCCGGTTTAGCGGCAGAAAACTGCCGCTAAAGCAGTGATAATGGGCTTGATAATATGCCCTGGAGAATTCCAATAGAAGCCCATGTTCACACCAGAACATGGACTTCTATTGAAATTCTCCAGGGCATATTATCAAGCCCATTATCGCCGCTTTAGCGGCAGTTTTCTGCCGCTAAACCGGCGATAATGTTTAATGCCGTTCTTGATAATATGCCCCTTGGTTCTCTGCTGTTTACCCTTCTCATTGCAATCACCTGCAAACTGTCTTTATCAGCATTAGAAGATGAAAGTAGGCCGAACCCTCCAAGCTATGAAAAATCAAACTTCCCCCCATCACTTTAAGGCTGGTCGCAATCTCTCCGCCTCACCTGGCTGATTCCTGGACACTTGGCCTCGTCCTACTGACCCATCGCACTGGGAGGCGATGACTCGCAATCTGCCTTTGTAAGCAGTACAAGATGAAAGTATGCAAAGATCTACCATCCACCACTTCAAGCATTGCCTTAATGTCCCAGGCTAGCCTCATTGATTCCTAGGCACTTGGTCCTATCCTGACGACCCTTTCCATAGTGGAGATATGGTCCACTTACATCTGTAAGCAGCTGCTGCTTGAGGGGAAGAAAGAGCATTGCCTATAAGGGGCAATGTTGACCGCAGTCAGGGCCTTTCGATTGGCCTGAGGACCATGGTCACTCAGTGATGATGCAACAAGGTCTTTTATGGTGACTCGTATCACAATCTCTTCAGAGACCAAAGGGGTTATGTATGAGAGACTTACGCCACCGAAGCGTCACTTTTTGTGACGCTCCGGTGGCGTAAGCCTCTCAATCATATCTATGAGGCGACGCAAAACCACCCTGCATGACTTTGCGTGGCCTCATAGATATGGAGTAAGACAAAGCAGCGCAAGTCGCTGCCTTGCCTTACTCTGCGTCAAGGAGGCGTTCCATGGGCGTTGCAGTGGGTTTTCCCACGCAGCACCTATGGATTTTGACGCTGCACCAGATTTACTTAATCACGTAAACCTGGGGCAGCGCCAAAACCAGGAGAAATATCTTTATTTTTTCCTCGCTTTTTCCTCTTTCCATGTGTGCTGCATTCCGCCTCTCTGGATTGTTTTTGTGCAGGAAGTTGCCCCTTCCTGCACAAAAACAATCCTGCATGCAATGCAGACACCCTTCCACCATGGGGCAAGGGTGCCTACGTTGGCGCTAGGCAGTAAATTGTGCACCAGCGCCGGGGGAAAGAACAGGAATGCACTGTATTTCATAAATACGGTGCATTCCTGCCCTTTCACATTGGCGTAGGGCAGCACAGCAAGAAGACTTACGGCGCTGCCCTACTCTAATTCCTCATACATGACTCCCCCAGTGACTTGTGAATAGCCTGACAGGGGATCCTGGCTCGCGAAGATGATCAAGTGTAGGGATTGTGTGCTATTTAAATGCCAAATCACAACACCAGCAAGTAGAGAAGCAGCAGTGAGATGGAATGATGTACAAAGGTGCAAAAAAGAGTCATGTAGGGTGGCACAGAAGGGCTTGATCTATTCTGCGTATGTGGGAATATCCAGTGAGATCCCACAAAAGTCAAGCCTGGGGGTGGGCTTGGGGGACATTCCATGAAGGCGCCATCTTTGTACTGCTGCAATGTGATGTGCCAATGCTGCAGGCTTTTGATAATCACACCAGGCTTTTCAGCTGTGACGGGTGTAGCCTCACAGGCCCTTGGAAGCAGTGGCGAGCTGGCAATATAGAGCCGCAAGTCCAACTTTGAAGCCAACCGGCTCTTTGTCCTAAGAGAGGAGAGGATGCTGGGACGCCACTTCTGTTTTTTGGCTTTGAGTTCTCAGTTGCCCTGAAAATAAGTCTGAGTGGTGTGTAAACTTTGAAGGACATTACACTGTCATTGACTTCTCCATTCAGGTGTACGTCCTGGAAATATATGGATTTTGTTGATTTATTGGCATATGCCACCATCTCAGAGACATACATCTGCGAATTGCTTTACGCCTGTTCTTTTGAACCCAAACATATAGGATAAGCCGCAAGCGCTGCATCAGAGGTAATGTGAACATTTCCCCCTTGTTTCTAAAGGAAAAGACATATTTCCACACCTGTAGATAGACCTGTGAAGTGCTTTGAATGGGAATATATACGTGCAGGTACTCACTGTCCAAGAGTACTAACTTGCAACTGGGATCTGCGGTTAGCCTCCCTTTCATATTAAAGAAGTGCTGGTATTCAGTGGCTGCCCCTTTAAAGCTCCCATGCCTGTTTCTTTTAATCCTAAGGTGATAGGACAATACACAAACATAACGTTACAGGCAATGTGAACATTTCCCCCTTGTTTCTCCACGCAGAACACGTATTTCCACTTAGAGAAATCCTTCCCCCCCACTCAATACCCAGAAACAATGTGGTTCTTGGTACACCTCTCCCCAGCATCTGCACTACTTCAACCTACTTCAGCATCAGTTTAGAAGTCAGGGTTGGACAAGCATTGTTAATGGGTGAGAATAAGGACTGTGTAAATTTTAAATTAGGCCTTCTGGGCTGATGACATGTTTCATTGAGTTAACGAAATTATATCGGGGTCTGCCCTAATCACACCGCATCACAAGGGCTACAAACAGAGCACAGAAAAAATTGTAATGCAGGAAGAAATATATGCAAAGCCAGTACAACAATTATTACCTGAATTAATCACTGGCATTTGATACATGATTATAGAAAATGTATTTTATATACAAACACGGAATTTTATTCGTCCTCACTCAATTGGACAGATGCCTAAATCCTGCGTAGTGTCACACAACAAAAAATAATATGACAAAAAATATGAGAATTGTGAATCAACAATACTCCATTTACAACCTATATACCACAACAACAATTAACATAATCAAAGCGACCCCTAACGGGCCATTTAAAAAGCGTTTTCTTTAACCCTCGGTCCTCCTTTAGGAATTGATGATGGTTTTGATATTCATTTCATACACAATCCCATTTGGAGATAGTCTTTAAAGTATGCACACTTGAGGAAAACCACTATCCTCTTTTTTCTTTTGAGTGTGTATACCAATTTTCATTAACAAAATGTAGTTGAGTTTGAAGAGGCTTCTCCGAAGAAGGTGTCGACCTGTTTCTGCCTAGCAGTTTTGGCCTGTTCAGGGCAAACAGAAGACAGAGGGGATATTCTCAAGAACGTGTGTTAACTATCGCCAAATTCGCTTAACGCAACTTCTCACATCGCAGTCCATCGCAGGAAAATAACACCGTGTCAACGCAGTATTCCCAACCCTACGGCACCATGCGATAGCCACACGTTAACGCGACAAATGCCCGCGTTAAAATTAACGCGACGCCGAAAAAATGCGAAATACGAACGCCCAAAAAGTTGCAAAGTCCCAAATCGCGAAACAAAAAGCAGCGATAACCAGCTACAGGCCTGCGAATCCCACGCGACATGCGGGAAAATGCACTATAAAACCAGAGAAAAAAAAATGCAACTGCGTAGCACCATGGACGCACTCGGACCGAGTGCAGAGGACAACGCGAACCCCACAAACCCCACAGACGACCAGCCAGGACCCCCGGGGCCGGGGAAGGGCAAGGAGAAGAGGAAGAGGAAGATGGGGCAGTCCGCAGGAAAACCTGATCATCGTCACGGAGGTGACAGGACACTACCAACAACTGTCCGTCACCTCCACTGTGTCATCAGCCACACAAACGGAAATATGGCAACACATCCTGAACAACGTGAAGGCAGTCGGAGTGTCGAGGAGGACAATGGAAAAGGCCAAGAGGTGCTGGAATGATGTGAAGGGCAAAACCAAGAAGAAACCCGATGCCAACATGAAAGCAGCAACGCAGATTGGAGGTGGGGGACCATCGGCACACCAGGAGCTGGATGACATGGAGAAAATGGTGGCTACAGTCATCAGTCGTGATACGGTGCCAGGAGTCGGGGATCGGGACACTGTTCAACATGACCTGACACAACATCAACAGGGTGAGTACCGACCAGGGACTGGGGGGACGGGGAGAGATGGGCACAATGGCACACATGCACAATTAAGTACAGCACACTGCACACCCACAATGACTCTGGATCATGTCCCTGATCCCCGTGCCACACTGCAGCACACATACAGAAACTCAGGGAATTCGTGTTGAAAAGAATTTATTTGCACATGCTGTGCCTGTGGTCATTTTGTACTGTCTCATGATTGCTAAGGACTGCCACAATGTGACGTTCTCATGTGAAGAAATTGTCAATGATGGTGTTCCTACGGGCTATTCCTGCTGCAGCTGCAGTGGGGTGTGGTCCACCTGACTCATCTTCCTCATCATCGTCCGGTGCATCTGGCACTCATAACCATGGGGCATTGGTGCGTACACATATGTTGTGCAACACACAACATGCAACGATCATCTTGCACACGATGTCTGGGCTGTACAGGAGCCTCCCACCTGTGATGTCCAGGCACCTGAAACGTGACTTCAACACGCCAAATGTGCGTTCCACGATGCCCCTGGTGCGTTTGTGGGCCGCATTGTACTGCCTCTGGGCCTGTGTGTTCGTGGCTCGGAGGGGTGTCATCATCCAAGGGCAGAGTGCATATCCTTGATCACCTGTGACAGTGCAGAGAGACATGAGTCAACAGTTGGTTCTGCATGATGTGTAGGCAGGCTCACTAGTTCATTGGCGTGTGATATGTGTGTCATAGTGATTACTGTTTGACATGTACTGCTTGTAGCAAATGATCACCATCAATGTGTACAACGTAGCCTCACTGCTGCTCCTCCCTCCCCCCGAGCCCATTTACTTGTGTGCACTGCGCGGTTGCATCACTTGCACTCCTACGGCACACCATCGTCATGCCTGTCTGCGCATGTCCACAAGCCTGACAACGACACTGTGATGCTGTGCATTGAAGGTGGGCGGCCACGTGTGTGTAGGCCTATGGTAAGGATAGGGCGGACACAGATGTAGAGGGCATGGCTGGCTGAACTCGCAATGCGGTCGAGGCAATACCTTTGGCCTATGCTGCGGTAACAGCGACACACACACAACAGTTGGCATGTATGATCCCGGACCTCGAGCGGGCTTGCGCTCATTCATTTATCCCTTCGGCCAAGCCCACACTCCGGGGGCATGCTACATCGCAACATTGTCCGTTGCGGGACGGGTGGCGCCGACACTACAACAGAGACACACGCCTTAGGTACTTCATTGGCAAGCCCAACACTTAACCACGCCCAGGGCCCCGGGTGATCATCCACACCCCTACGCTGGACTGGCCAGCCCACTCCGGCAACGCCTACAGGGGGGTGCGACACAGCTACTTGTCCCAGGTCTCCCCCACTGCCTGAGGTGACATGGTTGCGTCCGCTGTACACAGCACAATGCAATGTGGTAGGGCCCGGGTCCCTCATGCATACACAAGGACCACACGGACACACTTAGATAGTTTGTGCAACTGGCTACGGGCACGTGCGCCCGGCCCCTTTTATTGCCAGGGTCACATGTCCAGTGACGCCTGTGCTGGATGGGTGTGGGGTGAGTGTGAGCCAGCCCTCAACGGGTGGTTGGTGCTGGCAACAACTACAACAGTGATCAGACAATCAGAAGTTCACAGTTCAAACAGCAAGGGTCCATAACTTGAGCTGCACGGAGTTAGTGGCCCCGGATGTACAGCGGCTGGCACATGGAACACCGCCACGGGACGGTGACTACCGGTGCACTGAGGTGGGGCACGAGAGCTGAGTGAGTCCCCGTCGATGTCCAAGGTGAATGTCGCAGGGGGTTTTGGGGGACAGTGGAAGGTGCTCTTCCAGGGCATGATACAGAGGGCAGTACCAAGCAGACACAGGCAATATGGAGGAGATGAATGCTACAGACTCATTTTTGTCACCAAGTCAGTATCAGCTACATGATAATGAAGACAACCCCCAGGCCATAGACTCAGATGCCACCACAGTTCAACCAGAGGGTGCCCATGAATTTCGGGGCACAGAGTTAGTGGCACCAGAGCTGAAACGGGATGCAGTCTGCGATGAGGCCTATACAATGGTATAAACTCTGCCATAAATAAATCAAGGCTCAGTTCCAAATGTGTAACCTACTTGACCGTAGTGTGGCCCGGAGGCAGTGGTCAGCAGGGGCCCCCAGCCACGTGTCCTTGGCTTGTGATGCACAGAGTTACTGGCACCAAGGCAGTTGTTGTTGGTGTTCGGTCACCTCCGTAACGGGGATCCTGTTTTTCATCCAGACTGAATCGCGTCTTCCTCTTACTCCTCTCCTGGCGTGCAATGATACGGACTCTGCCATTGTAAAATCAAGACTCAGTTCCAAATGTGTGACCTACTTGACCGCAGTGTAGGCCGGAAGCAGTGGTCAGCGCGGGCCAACCGCTGTTCAGGCAGCTCCTCCTGGTACTCTCACACACGACGTTGGAATGCCATGTGGCGATGATTTGTGGTTGACGGAGGTAGTAGCACCAGTGCTGGGCGTGTGTGCAGCCTGCGACGATGCCGTGTCCTGCCTGGTACGGATTGGATTGGTTTGGTGTGAGGCCTGCTGGACCGCAGTGTAGGCAGTACACAGGTGACCCCGCGGTGCTGGGCCGCAGTGTAGGCCAAGGGCAGTAGTCAGCAAGGGCCCACAGACACGTGTCGTTGGAATGCTATGCACAGAGTCGGTGGCATCACATCGTAGGGAGTACGGTGATATGAAATCTGCCATAAACGTATGTACTCTGCCATTGTATAATCAAGACTCAGTTCCAAATGTGTGACCTACTGGACCGCAGTGTAGGCCGGAGGAAGCGGTGGAGTACGTCAATGAGAAAGGAGTACTGGGGGCCTGTGTCGCGGAGGCTGTGATGGTCTGAGGAGGCTGCCATGGTCGGGGGCCTCGGGCTTGGAGCTCGCACCGGCACGTGGTGGGCCCTCTTTGACACACGCCGGTGTATGCAGGTGAGCAGTGAGGCCTGGGTGCGCTGGGGCGGGCAAGATGGGTCCTGGGACCAGCGACCTGGGGTGCAGCAGGCGCACAGGATCGCAGGCACCGCCGCTCACGGCGTCGGCCTCATGGAGGGGTGAGAGGCGCCGCCCTGGCAGACACGTTGGCCATTCCGGAAGAGAACCACGCCCAGAGTAACAGGGTTTTTATTCACACCCCTACACTGGCCTGGCGTACGCTGGGCCAGCCCACTCCGCTCATGCTTCCAAATGTGGGGGACCTAACGAGCTACATTTCCGCATTCTTCCCCACTGGCTGGGGTTACATGGTTGCGTCCACTGTCCAGTACACTGCAGACACCAGCAGTTTATGTCGACATGGAAGTGTCTGTGGTCTGCATACTGCAGTCTGTCCAGCGCATCCACGCCACACTTTGCATTGTGTACATTCACATTCATGGGTCACTTGCCTCCTTCGCACATGCCGGGTTCCCACCTCTCCCCACATTCTGCTATTGTGTGGCTGAGGTGCCATGCCGTTGATGGCTTGTGTAGATGGCTAGCCCAGGTTGCCACAGTAAGTTGTGTTGTCGTGTTTGGAATGTGGGGATGTTGGTTGTCATGTTGTATGTGATTTTGTGACGTGTGCATTCCCAGAGTTGTGAGTTGTCTGATTGTGGTGTTGAGGTGTGTGGTGTGTTCCGTTGGTACTTACCGACGAGCAGTGCATTTCCATAGGTGCCATCCTGGAAGCGCTGGTTGATGATGGACTGTCGGAAGATGAAGGAATCATGCACACTGCCTGGGTAGTTGGCGACGACATTGGTGAAGAGTCCCCGGTGGTCCACTATTGCCTGCACATTTTTGGAATGCGTGTGCTTTCTGTTGCGGTAATTGTGTGCAGTGGCGGCAGGGGGCACGAGGAGTTCATGTGTGCAGTCAATTGCCCCCAACACGTGCGGGAAGCCAGCTATGGCATAGAAGCCTTGCTTGATCTCCAGCTGTTCCTGCGCAGTGTGTGGGAAGTAAAGTTGCTGGGGTACCAAGCTGATGATGGCATCCAAGACAGGTGTGAGGAACTTTGACAGGGCTGGCTGTGAGACTCCTCCGACTATGGCAGTTGTTGGTTGGAAGGTCTCAGAGGCCAACAGGTGCAGCACGGCCAGCAGCTTTGTCTGCGGAGGGATGTTGGTTCTCCACTGTGTTGGTACCGTCAGCCTGTGGGCAATGATGGTCAGGAAGAATGCGGAGGATGGTTGTCCTTTTGAGCCTGTAGTGGGCGATTACTTCCTCTGGCGTTAAGTCTTGGAGGCTGGTGCATTTTTGGAAGGTCCGGTGTCTTTGTCTGCGCTGCCTCTGTGGTAGTCCGGGGGGGTGGATGCTGGGGGAGGGGGGGCCTTGGGGTGGTGGCGGTGGGTGTTGTGGCCCTCTTGGGGCTCTGAGCTGCATGATCAGTAGCTCCATGGCATCTGTTGTTCTTCTGGTGTGGCTGTGGGCTAGGCTCCCTTTTATGGTGCAGGTTGTCATCCGCTTTAGCACCAGGTAGGAGCAGGTGTTGAATTCCTGCTGCTAACGCGCCTTATCGCATGTTTTTGAATCTTATCGCCGATCTGGCTGGTCGTTGGGAATGTTGCGGAGTGGGGATTTCGGGGGATTTTGCACGGGAACGCCTACTCTGCATCTCATTAGCGTTAGTTGCCGGTGTCATCCATGGCGATGTTTTTTGCGGCTGCTATCGCAGGTAGACTGGTGATATCGGCTGTTAGCACCAACTTGTGAATGGTGCAATGGATTTATCACCACTTTGGCTGCGATAAAGTGCAGCTAACTCGGCGATAAGTCCTTGAGAATATGCCCTAGAGTACTTAACGTCCCCTTAAAAGGACGAATCATACGTCGGTGTCTGTACGTTGTGAATACAGATTCCCAAAATCGGAAGAGCCAATTCTCGAATACATCCAATCAGTATAAGCTTTAGCGTCCCTGTGAGGGGACTAATCATTAGTGGATACCAATGAGTTGGTTCATTGAGTTGGCACACCCATACTAATCCATTGGCTGTACTGGCCTTCAGAATGAAACATCACTGGTGACCTTTAAGTCAACCCCAGATTTCAAATCTGACAAGCTAACTGGTGGATGTCTTGAATCTTGGCAAACCCTTGCAGGTGGGGCGCCACCATGCCCGGTGCAGGCTGGGTGCCTCTGCCCACTGGTTGGTGCCCCAGTCTATAGGGACTGGGACTACTAGGCAAAAAAACACGGCCTCTCACTGGGGATTACTCAAACTGCTTAGCCCAGAGGAGCCACAAACTCTTCCCTGTTTTGATGCCACCCTGAAGTAGGCCCTGCCCAGTGCCTGGAGCCCTGGCCTGCAGGTACCGAGCCTTCCAGGCAAAAGCTATGGCTTCATTTGTGTCTCACTGGTGATTACTAGAAAAGTTCAGTGCAGAGCCCCAGAAACCACCTTGTCCGACGCCACTTTCCCATGAGCTGACTAGATGTCTCTTCCTGGTAGCTAGAGCCCCGGCTTATGGGGCTGAGCCTCCCAGGTAAAATCCATGGCTTTGCCTGCTGCCCACTGGGGATTACTGGAACTGTTCAGACTATAGGAGCCCCTGATTCCTCCCTGGTCTGATGCCACCCTGCTATGGGCCAACTAGGTGGCGCTGGTCAGAACCTGGGGGACTGGGTACCCTCAGGCTTGAGCGATGGCTTCACCCTGCCTCTCGCTGGTGATTCTTGGAGCTGGTCGGCCGGGATTAGCCGCAGATGTCTCCCCCTCCAAATCCACCATGCCCTGGTTACGGAAGATCGCTTGCTTTTCCTGTCTGGCTGCTGCAAACCCTGCCATTTGGCCATGGATGCCAAATGGCTGATGCCTATTATCTGCCTTCATTGAACTCAGCCCTGGTTAGCCGAGGTGGTTTAAGCCCCTCTGCCTTACATCCTCTGGGTCTAGCAAAGAAGCCATTTTTATCTATCACACCACACCCCTACTAAAGAAACTGCACTGGCTCCCAATTACACAAAGAACTCTGTTTGAAACAGACTGCACAATCTTCAAAACCCGGCATAGTAAAAGTCCCATTTTTGTCTCCTCTAGAATACGGAATTACACTCCTAGGCGCAATCTCAGATCTGCTCATCTCAATCTCCTAGAGGTTCCCAAATTCTACAGGAAGAGGCTAGGGTGAACTAGGGTTGCTGTGTTGGCTCCCGGCACTTGGAAATCTTTTCCAGCAAACTTTAGAGCAGCAACTTCCTACGAGCCATTTAGAACTCTGCAAAAAGCATGGCTCTTCAGACAAGCCTATGACTAAGCCATATCTTAGCCCTGTAGCTAGTGCTCTCAGCACCATGAAACCTTTTGGTGAACGTGCGCTTTACAAGTTCCCTACAACATAACATTTACTATTAAGTCCCCAAGAAATGGGGGCTTAAGGAGCCCAGGGTAAACAACAAGCTGCAGATAGCTGCATTGGCTGGCCCTCTATCATCTTATCAGTCAGACACCTACCAGAAGGCCCAGGCCAGCCAGCTACCAGATAGCCCAGGTGAAGCAGCGACCAGAGTGCTCAGGCCTATGCCTGCCGATGACTAGAGCAGCCATGCACACTGCAGCCAGTACTCAGGAGGCCCTTCCTAGAGCTACCCACCGGCTTACCATCAATCAGCAATTGATCAGAGTGTAGTGCTGGCTAGACTGTCGATGAGAAGGCATCCACGTAGGGAAATGTCAGCTTCACAGTCCCAGCCTGCTCTCCAAGATGCAGGCTTGGAGGAAAGCCCCATCCGATAGGGATGGAAGGTAGTCGCAGACCTGGGCCCCCGGGGCACAGTGTAGGCTAGTGCGGGCCTTTACAGCACCTGGGAAGAATAACCAGATGACAAATAGGTCACTAGTACCTTCTCTCTAGTCATCTAGAAGAAGGCCATCTGCAGCCGCGGCCGCTGCAAGTGGAGCGGTGGGGCTGGCTGGGGGGGATTTCGAGAGACAATCACGAGGGAAAATTAATTATTTATTTAATTTTCCCTTGTGGTCGTCTCTCGAAATCCCCCCCCCCCAGCAGGCCCCACCGCTCTTCCCTGCAGCATCCGCAGCTGGCCATCTGCCTTTCTTGTTATCTGTGCACACCAAGTGACAGAGGGAGCAGTCTGAGAAAACGCATTTGATCTCCTGGAGCCCTGGCTGGGTCTGAAGAGTCAAATAAGCCCTGGCCACATCATGTCTTATGAAACCGATTTCATTCACCCTTGGAGGGACGTGTCTGGGCCAGATTCTCAAAGCCCGAGCTGGGCCTCAGGCTGTGGGAATCCTCAGAGAATTCTGACCGGGACGCTGGACGCACCTTTTCACCCCGGTGAAGCAAGGGAGCCCTTCCAGTGCCTGTGGGACCATGTTCCAGGCATTTTACAATACGGCGAGCTAGAGAAGGGAGCCCAGGGTATTGGGTTCCACTGGGGACTGATCAGAGCTTCTTAACCCCGGCAAAGCAGGGAGACAGCCCAAGGTCTGCAGCACAGCGGGTCAGAGAGGTTAACCCAATGCCTGCAGGGCCCCTTCCTGGGCTCTAAGTGACATGACAGGCCGGAGAATAGAGCCCAGGGTCAGGGTCTTCAACCTCCGGTCCAGCCAGAGCTTTGACTCTGGCTCAGTCAGAGCTTCTTAACCCATCCAAACAGGGTAGACCTCCTGTGGCCTGCAGCTCCCATCCTGGGCTTCAAGTGACACTGCAGGCTGGCAGAGGGAGCCTCGGGCCCTGGGTTTTGTAGCATGGGCTTATTAGATCGCTAACCTTGTGGAGCCCCATCCCATTCGCTTTGCACCTTGGACGCCCTGACCACTCCTACTGAAGCCCAGTCAGAGCTTCTTATCCCAGCAAAGAAGTGGAGCCCTTCACAGGCCCGCGGAAGCCCTTCCTGGGCACTATGTTACACTGCGGTTCAGCACATGGACGCCAGGTCCTGGGGGTTTCCTATTAAGGCCCCTCAGAGCACTAATCAGGGGCCTGTTCAGTCTCTCAGTGCCAAAGGAGGGGAGCCCTCCCCGGGCATCTTGCGACATGACTGTTCCGAGCATGGACCCCAGGTGGGCTCTGGCCTGGGGCCCTGGCAGAGCTTTCCACCCCACCAAGAGCAGAGACTGGCCATCTGGTGTCTTGCATGGGGCTGCCAGGACCTTGTACCATCCGGGGAAAGCAACCAGATGGTTGACAGGACACCCACGCTCCTGGAAGTCCATTACCCATTCTTGAATCTCAACACACTGAATGACTGAGGGGGCATTCAAGCGAATGCATCCGACCTCCTGCAGTCCTGACTGGGCTTGAGTTTTCAAATAAGCCTTCTTCGGGACTTCCAGGGCAGCTCAGAATTTTAAACACTGATTCGCGTCTGGAAGTGACGTATTTTGTTTATTTATTTTAAGTACAAAACATCACCAGTGACGTCGGCATGGTCAATTTTAAACCGCCCATGTGGGCGTGTTAAGTGTCTCACAGGCATAATTTCACACACCCTAATTAAAATTTAGCACATACCTAGTGAGAATACAACATGGCTATGCGTTTGTGGCATCCTGTACATTGCTTTTGACACCTGTGACCCTGCAAAGGAAACACCCACACACTTCCACCGCTATCCCTGGTACTCGTGACAGCGGGAAAACTAGTCAGCTGGCAGAGGTGCTGCTGGTTACAAGATGACTGGACACTGGACGGGAACCCATATTTGGTCAGCAGCACGCAAGTGACACTTCCAGACTACACGTATAAATGAAAGAACTACGTCAAATGAGCTACGGCCGGAGGGAGGGGGCAGGGGAAACTGTGGTGTTGGTCCAGTTGCTAAATTGTCAATTGCTGAAGTTGGCATTTAGTTGTCAAATCTGGGTTTCCCTCTTGACTAGATTGAGTGATCCTGAGTCAATCACTCAGGGCCGGCTTTAGCGCTAGAGGCGCCTGGTGCGACAATCTTTTTTGGTGTCCCCCCCCACTCCCTCCCCATATGACCTCCTCTTCGGATTCCCTCACTCCCACCCAGCAAAAGTCCCCCCCCCTCTACATAACCCTTCTCTTAAATACATTTCAATTGTTTAAAAGCACTGATAAAGGCTGGCTTTACTAATCCACTCAGTTGTCCACATAAAATACAGATCTGTTCTTTGCAGCAGGCATATAAACCCTCTGCACTACTTTATGGTGAGTTAAAACTGCCACTAGACAAAACTCCAATCTCTTTCTCTAGCAGGAACATTAATCACAAGAGTTATCATGACATTTTTATTGCTGCCTGAAAGCAGGAGGAACTCTGCCTCAAGTGTTTTTAAATCGTACATTATTGCTACACTCAGCGCCCTCACTGAGCTCAGTGCCCCCCGCTCCAGGTCACACCGTTCGCACCGCCCTAGAGCCCTGAGTCTTGGTTCTCCTACCTTTTGAAATTGAGAGCGCATAGAAATAGGCAAATGACAGTCTTAGACACTGTAAAAAAGCCCCTATGTGAAAAAACGGTGGGGCTTATTTCCAAGCCCCTTGTGCCACCGGTGCCTCACATTTCGGGCCTCATTTATGAAAAGTGTTGCATCGCTGATTGGAAACAGCGATGCAACACTTTTCATTGCGCCCTCCTTGCAGCACGTTAGATGCGCCGTGTTAACAGTACGGCGCTCCATGTTGCAAGCATTGACCAGATACGTCAGGAAGCCTGGCCTCTCTGGTGGCGCCGTAATGACGCACTGCTGGAGTGTGTCAGAAAACAGCCGCAACTCCAGCAATGTGTCATTACACATGCGCGAGTCCTATCTTAAAGCGCCTGCGTCACTCCTTACGCCTGCTGTGAAGCAGGCATAAGGATTTGATACAGTGAAATCTTCACTGAGCCACTTCTGCAAGCCTTTTTCACGGGAAACGCCCAACCTGCATACATTATACCTGATGCAGGTATAATGTAGAGCAGGGGTTTAAGTGACGCATCTGCCTAGATATGTCACTTTGTAAATATGGTGCAGTATGACGCATTGTTTATGCCGCCGCAGCGTCACAAAAAAGTGACGCAAAGGTGGCATAAGGCTTCATAAATAAGGCCCTTAATATGGAACAAAGTGACGCACCGGCAGCGCAAGGGGCTTGTAAATAAGCCCCTGTATATTTACAGATAGGGAGCAACAGAATGGGGACTTGAAATCTCTGAATTAAAAAGAGGAGGAAGCAGACTGGAACGGGGAGAGATCTAGAGACAAACCTCAATCAGAAGATGCATAAAAGAAAACTAAAATGAGTGAACATGGAAAGAGTATAACGCGACTACTTCCTTTATACTTTTTCTATGTAAGAGCAAGGCAGCACGTTTTAAGATTCATAGACTTAAAAGGATGACTTTACTTAAACTGAGTGAGTTATTTCCCACTTTTTCTAATTAAAACAAAATTAAATTATTCATGGACTGGCTCCTTCTCCGCCGCTGCGGCGTTCCAGCCGTGGTTTCATTTCAAATTAAAATTATAGTTTTGTTGCTCGTGTGATTCAGTAATAGACCGTGGGCTGTTTTGATTGTGGTAATGAAAACAATTCTTTAAGTTCGGTGAATGACACAACTCGAGGAAGCGTTGAGACTACAAAGCAGTGCTGCTGCGATGGTCTTGACTGGATAACGTGCTTGGTTCCAATGGTCTTGATTGGATAATGGGACTGGTTCCAATGGTCTTGACTGGATAACGGGCTTGGTTCCAATGGTCTTGATTGGATAACAGGCTTGGTTCCAATGGTCTTGATTGGATAACGTGCTTGGTTCCAATGGTCTTGATTGGATAACAGGCTTGGTTCCGCTCTCTCAGTCACCCCGAGCACACCTTTGGGTTCAGACTATGTGGGTACAGGAAAGAATGCGGCGTTTGAGGGCTGCAAGTCCAGAATTTGCTTCACCCCGTAATGGTCAAAGTCCAAGACACCAAAGGAAGTGATATTGCATGACCTCTGGGGATCAGTGACGATATGTAAAATAACTGCACAGGAAGGGCTGTCAGTAGAAGTGACATCACATGACTTTCAGAGGCTACCAATTAAAACTGCTGTAACAGAAAGAGATATCACAGAAAGGATGAAAATGTCCCAAAAGTGCAGTATCTTTGGCCTCTTTTGCCCAGTTTCAGATTCCCAAATTCCCCAGGCATATGGTTAAAACGCTCTATGTTGCCCTTAAGGTTCGTTTGTTCACCATGTGCCGGCAATCTGTGATGAGAAGACCTCCTAAGAATAACTTGTGGAAGATGCCTCTTTCTCCTCTCTGGTTCTCTCGTTAGACGGATCCCTTCATGGGTGGGATTAGCTGAACACCCCGATTTCTCCACTGGCGTTGAATCAGGTGACCGGAAACAATATGGCTTCTGTAGATGAACCTGCCATTACCTCTTGGTGCTGGCTTCGATCACTGCTGAGACAACGGTGCCCGGGGCAAGCACAGGTTACCACCCGAACAAGCATAAGACTTGGTGATTTGTGGGTTGGTGAAAGGACACCCGGGACAGGTTGCTCAGACTGAATACCTTGGGGTTATTGTCAATGCAGGTGTAGATCTGATGATAAGTTGAAACTATGACCTCTCGTTGAAGCAATACATTTGGCTACTAAAAACGAGATGATTTACCTACATCTAACAGGTCAGTGCAATGTCATCCAAGTGATTATAACGCCCAAATTCTTAGATTTATCTCAGGCCATCACTGTATACATACCAAAATCTTCACTAGAGTCGTGCATCAGTAGCCTTATCTAGGGGTATAAAAACACAATGGACCTCTTGATTCATAAGTGTTCCGTTGGCTGAGGGGGCTGAGCCCTGCAAGCTGGGCTTGCTCGCCTGCTGCATGACGCTCCTACCAGGGGGTAGGACTTAGTTACATTTTGTAATATTTCAGGTGGTCTGATTACATGTGTTGAGAAGCTGGAAGCATGTTACCCAGTTGAGTAAACTGTTAGGGGGAAGGCTCTACCTCCTAAACCCACTGTGCTGAAGAAGGGACAATGAGGCCATGGTACCAGAGGAGGAAAGGGCACATGAAGCGCACTGGTACACTGGTAGTTGGTGAATGTATCGGCCACAAAAGATGGCTGTGATTCATACAAGGGTTTAGGGAACAGGCACTCCTGGAGCAGACCCAGGGTAGTGCTGCCAAAGCTGGGTGAATGTGATCACTCACTTTAACTTCAACCACCACGCAGAGGCAGAATTTTGAATCATTCAATCAATCAATCAATCAGGGAATTGTGAAGCGCGCTACTCACCCTTGAGGGGCCGGACTGGGAACTGAAAGCAGCCCTGGCAAATTTTGCCAGACCAGCCCCCGTCCGGCGCGTAGCGAGCGAGTGCAGCGAGCGAGCCCGACCACTACTAAGGGGGTTTGGGGGGGTTCTCCCCCAAGAAAATTTTGGAAAAAGACAGACCAAAATGGTGAATTTTACAGCACATTTTTCATTACATATTCAATTGTATCAACTTTCAAAACACAGTAAATAGTAGATGATGACCTTAAAGAGCACCAGGTTACCCACCCAGTTATATGTACCCATAGACATTCTTTCAGAGAGCACCAAAAATAGACACAAGTAGTGAATCAGAGAGAACAAAGTAAAAGTGAGACCAGCCCCCACATGGTGTGTAGCGAGCAAGCGCAGTGAGCAACCACTACTAGGGGGAGTTTGGGGGGTTGTCCCCCCAAGAAAATTTTGGAAACAGAAAGGCCAAAACAAAGCATTTTTCAACACATTTTTTATTACATATTAGATTGTATTAACTTTTAAAGCATAGTAAATGATTACCTTATGGAGCAACAGGATACCCAGTCATAAATCACAGAGCCTCCAGGTCACTGAGGCCAGAAGCTATGGAAATAGCACACATAAGCACCCAGGCCCGAAAGCATGGAAACGTCACACATAAGCACCCAGGCTGCCAGAAGGCATGGAAATGTCTCACATGGCACCCTAGCCAGAAAGAATGAAAAATTCACACAAAGGCACCCAGGCCAGTGGCACTGGAACACTTTTCAGAGTGTGGGTGCTGCCATCAATGTTACATCACTGAAGTCATGGGATTGTGAAAAATTCAAGAATCACACAAAGAACAAGGGTAGCAAGTCGGCCTTGCCTATTCCGGGACATATAAAACTGAAAAGTATATGCCAAACCATTTAAATTCACTGCACTCTGCATACTGCACGTATCGCATAATCTTTCCTCACTTGAAACCCTCCTAAAAGCAGATTCGTCTCTCCTTCCCTTCCTTGAGCAAATGGCCCCTTCTCTCTCCGTAGTTCCCACTCTCACCCTTCTTCTCCAGCTGACAAATGCCACTCTCACCCCACCTTTCACATCAGCAGATCCGCCTTCAGTTTGCCTTTGCTATCAGCTGATCCAAAAGATGCCACCTCCAGTCAGCATTTTCCTCTCAAGATGCCACCTTGCCTCTGCTTCTCTCCACAACAGACACCAGGATTTCTTCTCTCTCTCCATTTCATCCCACTTACTTCCTGTCCCTGTCAGCAGATCTAAGATCCCCCCTCGTTGCCTCTCAACAGATTCCAACTTTCCCCCCACCTCTCTCAAAGCCAGATATGCGCCTCTCTCAAGGTCAGATACGCCCTCTGCCTAGCGAAGACCCTGCCTTCCTCTCTCAGCATATCTCGCCTCCTCTGAGCCTAGCTCGTTACATCTCCCCTCTGTGCTACTTATCGTGACAGATCTAACTTTTGCCCTCCCTCTTCTGCTTCAAAACTCATCCTTTTTCAACTTACTACTGTCTACAAGTGATCCTTTTCTCTGCCTCCTTCCTAAAGGATACTGCAGCTTCCCTTCTCATTTCTCTCTCTCCAGCAGGCCCTGCATTCCCTCTTAGCAGATCCTCACCTCTCCTCTGCCCTGCTCCCCTTGGACTCATCCTGCATTTTCAAATGCTCTTCACGGTACAATTCATCTGAGCCACGTTAGTATCCTGCTGGGGAGCCAACAAGATTGAGCATTGCTTATAGACTAACGCAAAAATGCTGCCGCGCCGCTGCTTACAAATAGTTGCAATAAGGAGCCAAGATTATCTGCCAGAAAAGCAGGCACTGTTAGCCACTGCTTCCCACTGGAAGATATCTCACAGGAGCCTCATAAATCCCTGTGGCATTCAGGTGATCATATTCCAGACACACAGGCCCACAAGCAGGTGCCATAAACTGTTCAAGGTGACTATGTACACTCAGATAACATGTGAGATCATCATTTCACAGAATCCATGCCAGAAACAGAATTTCCCGAGTCCAATGTGCAATCTTTCAGTTCAAAACGCCAATGGCATTCTCTATCTTTTGGTTGATTTTAAATAACATGACAGCATTTTAAGCAATCTCTGGGATATTCTATACGATGGAGATGCTTTCCTGATATCTTTGAAATCAATATTCAGGAGATTGCTGTGATTGCTAACCAGCTACGGAGACCCCCTTGAGTTTAATGAACGGTGGTATATAAATACACACCAACTAGTAGAGATCCCCAAAGACTATAGGACGCCACCCTGATCAAGATGTATTTGGGAATACGTTGGGAAAAAAGACCTAACATTAAGTACAATAAAAAAGACTCAGGGCACCAACGGGAGGAAGAGTACTTGCTGCCCATGTTCATTGCTTCAAACTTTTATTCATTTTCAGTCCATAAGGCAGCCTGTTACCACCCTGCTCCGCTCCGCTCTAAGCCTTTTGCTTTTAATTGCGGCCCGGTCGCGAGTCTTGCGACGCCCCCAGAGCCTGGCCATGAATTCAATGCAAACGACTGGTGGAGACTCACGCAGGGAACGGCCGGTCACTCACCTGCGGCTGTGGGCGCCGGGCGGCAGGCTAGAGAAATAATTAAATTATAGGGTGCCTCCAGGCTCAGCTCCAGGCCAGCCTCTCTTTCAGTCGTCTCTGCCTCGCAGTCACGCGCACTTTTTATTGCGTGACCCCCAATGCGCTTGCGCTGACTCCAGACCCCACCCTAAGGGTGAATGACTGTACCGCGGCACGCAGACTGAGAGTAGACATCACTGCGCGTGGCGCATCACGGTGCAGCCACCCAGTCCAGGTCAGAGGTCACAGGTGGATTTTTAATAAATAAAATAAAATCGGGTGACATCTCCGACACGGTACCGGACGGTGCGTGCAGCACCACCACCAGCAGCTGCATTTTATGCAGATTGTGCTTGTTGTTTGCTCGGTCACGGTCACGCCTCAGGGACAGGGTCCAAATCGGCCCCAGAAACAAAACCGGCCCCCTGTCACCAAACCGGCCCCCACCCCGTCCAGCCTACCGGGGGATTGCCCGGTGCCCGGAATTGCCAGTCCGGCCCTGCTCAAGGCGCTAGGGGGAGGGTGGGGCAGCTCTGAGTCAGGTCTTGAGGCTCTTCCTGAAGGTGTGCAGGGTGGGGGAGTGTCTGATGTTGACTGGGAGTTCGTTCCAGGTCTTGGCTGCGAAGTCGGAGAAGGCTCTTCCACCCGCTGTCGTTCAGCGGATGCACAGGGTTTCTGCTAGGGGGAGGTCGGCAGAGCGGAGGATTCTTTTGGGTACGTGGAAGGAGACTCTTTCGTTGAGATATTTGGGTCCGGTGTGGTGGAGATATTTGTAGGCGTGGGTGAGTAGCTTGAAGGTTACTCTCTTCTCGACGGGGAGCCAGTGGAGGTCTTGCAGGTGTTGGATGATGTGCTCACGTCGTGGGGTGCCGAGGACGAGTCTGGCCGCGGTGTTCTGGATGGTCTGGAGTTTACGTAGCAGGGATTTGTTGATTCCAGCTTAGAGGGCGTTTCCGTAGTCCAGGCTGCTTGTTATGAGTGCGTGGGTGACGGTCTTTCTTTCTTTGGGGGGGATCCACTTGAAGGTCTTGCGAAGGATGAAGCAGGTGGAGGCGACGACGTTGATCTGGCAGGTCTTGGTGAGGGAGGAGTCGAGTATGATGCTGAGGTTCCAGGCATGGTCCGTGGGGGTCGGGGGGGTTGCCGAGGGCGGTGGGCCACTAGGTGTTGTCCCAAGCTGAGGGGGTGGGTCCAAGGACAAGGATTCATTTGAAGTCTCACGTCGAGGCGCTTATGTTTACCATGCTATTTAGCATTACCATAATCAACTGTGGAGGATGTGAATACATTCATGAAGGTCACCTTGTGAATTAAAGGAAAACATTGGAGGAGCTTCCATAAAGTCTTGGTGATGAAAAACCCAAGATTATCAAATGGCCCTCACGTGAGGACCAATAGCTTGTGGTACCTTTTTACCACAAGTTCTTAACTATGTGGAGAGAAACTGGCAGAAGTTATAAGCCCACTGGCAGGTGGGGGTGGGGCAGTGGGGGAGGTGTCTCAGAGGTACCATTCCATCTGATTGTTTCCATTCAATTTAAGTTCACAGATCTGGGGCTGGCTTGGAAATTATCAACAGTAGAGCTCATATCTTTCCTAACTTTCCAAAAGATCTGGGTGTCATTCTCATACATGTAAAATTTGGACCCCCAACAGGTGCACCATGCATGCATCATATATGTTGACAGGAGGAGGTGATAGGTCAGTGTCCAGTGGGATCCCATACATTGATGGAGGATTTGCTAGAAGCTTCTGCTCAGACGGACATTAAGTTAACCAGAGCGACAATAGTGAAGGAGAGACCTGTTATTTTTCAAATGCCGAATGGGATATTGGCTTCTCAAGGGCATGCAGACCAAGAATCTAAACAAGTAAATGTATGTACAAGAGAAGACCTCGAATAACTGTTTTGGTATCTGAATTTTCAGGACCTGCGAATTGTAAAAACCTCAGAATCTTTACTGTTGTTTCACTGCCCTTTGCATCATACACACTATTGTAATCTATGTGATCACTTGAGCACAGAGCACCTTCTTGAAGCTGTTAACATAAATTTATATTTTACAAAACTCTACATGTGGGTCCAGGTCTTTACATCATTTATGATTTATTTTATTGATGATTGATTGTACAATAAAGCAATTGTAATTGATTGCTCCCCACAGAACCTATATTTAATAAGTGTCTATATGCCACTGGTTCCAGGCGGTTTATAGGCTGCCCCTGTTCTATATACCCAGTGGTGAGGATTGGCTCCAAAGAAGCCGGGGAAGACAGAAAGTGCTATGAGGATCTCCATTGCTGGGCTGGGATCATTTCATCCTTAGAAGATCAACCCAGCCATACAGCAAACATGGCTCACCCACGACAGGCTCCTGGAGGAAGCCGGATCCCCATTTTGGTGGGATCTTCTTGCTCCTACCATACTTAGCACAACATTTTGTGGCATCCACTGCACCGGAAAATAGAAAACCTATACACAGCAGCAGGGGGTGGAGAAAACGCCCCCTAAAAGGAAAATAAAACAGCACAACTACAGGGGTCCCCTTGTTAAAAAAAAAGCAGCATAAGACGGACAAGAAACATTCTGGTCATGGTCCCCACCTACCTACGCACTTGGCGATGCTGCTCATCATACGGCCCTAACTCAAAGTAAATAGAGACAAGGCAAAGCCTAAAATAAACAAGGTTAAAAAAATTGTTACGGAAATCACTGCACAACAATCCCCACACACCCCTCATTTCCAGTTGGAAACTATGAATAGCAGCATGCCAATAAGTAGACGTCCTCCAGTGACCAAGTACAAATGTATCCACAACATGCATTTGCGGCTACCACCTAGCCATATTTCAACAGCATGGCCATCATACACATGTCAAGGCCTTTTTGCATTTTTGGAAATTGAGAATCGACCACTTTTTAGGTAAACAAACTCTTACTATCCCTTGCTGTATGTACTTCCAACAGATAATACTAGGGCTAATGCTAATATATTTGTAACATTTCTAACTTGCTCATACCCGAGAGGGATAAAAAAGGCCAACTTGCCATATAATGAATGACTGAAAAGGTGTTATATCCTTATGTTCCCATGTTCTCCATGTTATGCTTCCTGCTCTTGGTGCATGTTGCATCACAGCTTCACTTGTTACCTAGGTGATTAGAATGCCAGCTTCTTTGAAGCTCCAGGAGAGTCAGTTACTGCTGTGGGCTGATGATGGGAGCTGCTTTGTGAGGGTCCTTGGTGCAGACTTCCTACATTGAAGAATAAACCTACTCTTCAACCCTACCTACTGCTTGGACTACTTTTATTCAGTTTAGGTTCTGAAGGTCAGAGAATTTTTGATCATCAACCACCTATAGTTCGCCCTCCTTCTGATGACTGGGATGACTTTGCTGAGGCGGTAGCCAGGTTAGAAAAACATTTTAAAGATGAGCCAAGTGTCATTTTTGAGAGACATAGATTTCTTACTCGTAAACAATATGAACATGAGAATATTGATACCTTTTAGCTGAGTTAAGAGCACTTGCATCTACATGTGAATTTGTTGGTCTAATTGATCATTATCTTAGAGATGCAGGGGCATATTATCAAGAACGGCGTTAAAATTATCGCCGCTTTAGCGGCAGCAAACTGCAGCTAAAGCGGCGATAATGGGCTTGATAATATGCCCTGGAGAATTCCAATAGAAGCCCATGTTGACACCAGAACATGGGCTTCTATTGGAATTCTCAAGGGCATATTATCAAGCCCATTATCGCCGCTTTAGCGGCAGTTTGCTGCCGCTAAAGCGGCGATAATTTTAACGCCATTCTTGATAATATGCCCCCAGATTGTTGTAAACTGTTATGATTCGAAAGTTCAGGAAAGAATTTTATGTTGCAGGAATCCTTCTTTAGCAGAAACTTTAGAAATAGCCAGAGGCATTGAACGTTCTGCTAAAGAATTAAGTAAGGCCAAGGGTGTTAACACTGAAGTAGTGAACAAAATTACTCAAAAGCCTACTTTTAATTCTGGACCCAATGCTAATATGAGTAAATCCAATACTTACAAACCTGATTTTAAAAAAACAGATAGAAGTACTCATTGTTTCAGATGTGGTTCAAAGTCCCATTTGGCAAATTCTCCGTGTCCTGCTCTTGGTAAACCCTGTACCAATTGTAAGAAAATTGGTCATTTTGCCAAAGCGTGTAGAAACCCCAACAAAGTAATGGGTGTAAACACACAAGATTTCCAGTTTGTTTCCACTGCACACATTGAGAATATTCAAAGTAAGAAAATTGTTTTGTCTGTTGATATGGTGAATATTGATTCTAATTCTGTTGATAATGGAGGGGATCCTATTTGTGATGTTAAAATTGGAAATATCGACACTAGAGTCACGGTTGACTCAGGTTCCCCTATTACCATCATTTCTGATATTTTCTTTTTAAAAGAATGGAATGCCATGGAATTGATTCCACCTGATATTCGCACTGTTGCTTTTGGGGATCAAGAGATAGACATGATAGATTATTTTCTTGAAAGTTTGCAATTCAAAGATAGATTTATTCACACTAAGATTTATGTAGCAAAGAGAGGTTACAACATTTTAGGTTGGAGGGACCAGGGTAAACTTGGTATGATTTTGAGACCTGGCACTGAACACCCTATCTCCCTTGTCAATTCAGTGCAAGATAATGTTTCTTCTTTAGACTCAGCAAGTATTTAATGATAAATTGGGAATGGTAAAAGGTTATGAGCACAAAATTATTCTCAAGCCTGTTGTTCACAAGGTAAGACATGTTCCTTTGAGTATTAGAGGAAAGTTGAAGGAACATATGCAAAAATTATG
The DNA here is from genome assembly GCA_963921515.1 of Calotriton arnoldi. Taxonomy (NCBI): domain Eukaryota; kingdom Metazoa; phylum Chordata; class Amphibia; order Caudata; family Salamandridae; genus Calotriton; species Calotriton arnoldi. The sequence continues at coordinate 1,503,415 of CAWUFW010004248.1, forward strand.
CTCTGATGGTGTTATTGAGCCTGTAGACTCCTCTTTATGGGTTTCTCCCATTGTGGTGGCTTTAAAAAGAATTCTGATGAGCTCAGATTATGCATCGACTTGAGGTCTCTAAATAAAAACATCCAAGTTGATTTTCCCTTTGCCAAGGATTCAGGACATGCTGGCTCAACTCTCTGGCACTAATATATTTTCCACCATTGACTTAAGAGCTGCTTATCATCAGATTGAACTTAACAAAGACTCTCGTGACCTTACTACTTTCAAAACTCCTTTTGGAGCATTTCGTTTCCTCAGAATGCCATTCGGCCTTGCCTCGGCAGCATCTGTATTTCAGAAACTCATGTTTCAGCTACTTGGGGATGAGAAAGATGTTCTACCTATCAGAATGACATTTTAATTTCTTCGAACTCTGTCAAGGATCACTTACTCAAACTTGATCGGGTCCTGAGCATTTTGGAAGACCATGGTATGACAGTAAAAAACAGAAATGTAAATTTTTAATGGAGGAAGTTGAGTATTTGGGGCATGTCATTTCTTCTACAGGTATCAGACCCAAGCAAGACCTTCTGAAAGCCATTAATGATTGTGCCCAACCTACAGATAAAGATCAGTTGAGGTCTTTTCTAGGCCTCAGTGAGTACTACTCTCGTTTTGTGCACAATTTTGCATTGGTAAGTGAACCTTTAAGAAGACTCATTAGGAGCAATGTCAAATTTAACTGGCAGGAAGAACAGATGGAGGCTTTCAAAAATTTAAAAAGTTTGATTGTTAATGCACCTGCTCTTCAACCATTCAATGATAATGCTATGTCTTTTGTTACTGTTGATGCTAGCAATTTAGGTCTTGGTGCCATTTTAAGTCAAATGATAGATGGGATTGAACATACATTAGCTTTTGCTTCCCGCAGACTTTCAATTGCTGAAAAGAACTATAGCACAATTGAAAAGGAGGCTCTAGCCTGCGTCTGGGGTGTTCATCATTTTGCAACCTTTTTGTTTTGGTCTCTGACCACAAACCTCTGGTCTTCATGTGGAATGACAAAGGTTTAAGCAATGCTAGTCCCAGATTGATTCAGTTGTTTTCTAAACTGTATGAGTTCAATTTTACTATGAGACATATTCCTGGAGGGAAAAATTTTAGAGCTGATTTTCTTTCCAGGTGCCCCTCCAACTCATCTGAGGATGTGTCTATTCTTGAAGATACGGAATGTGTGATTGGACTTGTGGATGTTTTTGCTTTAACTAATGACGTTATCTCGTACCAAGATTGGGAACGTATCTCTGTCTCTGATAAATCTCAAGCCATTCTTAAGAAGTTCATTTCTGTTGGTTGGCCTTGGGAAGCTCAAGTTGGAGAAGAATTTAAACCTTTTTTAAAAATTAAAGAGGAATTAAGTGTCGAAGGAATCTTTCTCATAAGAGGGTCTGTGTTAATTCCTCCCGCTCAGTTGAGGAGCAAGCTTATTGCCCTGGCCCACAAGGGGCATGTGGGTATCACTGGTACTAAAAAGAGACTACGTTTATACTATTGGTGGCCTGGTTTGGACAGCCTTGTAGAGACCATGTTGACTAATTGCAAAGAGTGTGGTCACGCCGAGAAGTCTCTCCGCACTTTTAATTCACCTTTGTGTCCTGTTGCTTTTCCTCGAAAACCTTGGGAGAAATTTGGTGTGGATTTTGTTGGTCCTATTGGTGGATTGAATGGTGGTTTCAGGTATATTTTGTCAGTTGTTGATTACTTTTCCAAATGAGTCTCTGTGAAGTTCATGAGAGAACCTAACACTGATAATGTTATAGCATTTTTCAAGCACTTATTTCATTCTGAGGGCATTCCTGCTTTTGTGATCTCTGACAATGGTGTTCAATTCGTTTCAAATAACATGAGGAATTGTTTCCTCAAGTTTGGGATTAAACACCTCACTACTGCTCTATATAGTCCTCAAGGGGACGGTTTAGTTGAGAGGGTGAACCGTGTCTTGAAAGACACCATTCAATTAGCGATTTCATCTGGTTTACAAGTCCAAGATGCTGTTGATGAAAGAATTTGGTCTTACAACAATACCCCTCATTCAACTACTGGAGTCTCTCTGTTTGTCCTATTGAGGGGTAGACATTCATTTAATGAGCTTTCTCCTGAGTGGGTTATTTCTAATTCTGGTGTGGATGGAAATATTCCCAACAGTGATCAAATTAGGTGTCGTGTGGAATTGAGACAAGCTCAATCTAAAATTAGATATGATGATGACAAAAACGTTAAGTATGAGGATTTTCTGGTGGGTGAGTCTGTTCGCATCAGGAGACCTTTCAAGAAAGGTGGTTCTAAGTTCTATCCTGAAACTAAAATTGTTCAAGTGAATCAACATGCTGTGAAAGTTGTTGGTGGGAAGTGGTGGAGCAAAAGGAGAGTGGCCAAAACACATAAATCCGCTGTTATTATGTCTGATGCTTGTCCTGCTGTCAACATTTATGATGCTTGTCATGATTTCATTTCCACTGATTCTGGGGTAGTTACTGGACATGATTTTTATGACTTGGGTTTATCTAATGGAACTTGTACTTCTGATCAGGCTGAGGGGCATTTGTCCTTCACTGAGGAAGTTGATGTGCAAAAATGTGCTGTGGTAACTGCTTCTGTTAATGATTCTCCTTCTGTTCCAGAAATTTCTTTTAATGTATTGGATTCTGGTGGGGATCCTCTTTGCTTGAGGGTAATCCTTGTTTGCCTAAAGTTTCATCTTTTGTTAACAGCACATACCAAAGTGCATCTTCTGATTCTTTGGTCTCCATGCGAGGGAGAGTAAGACGTCTGCCTAAATATCTTTAAGATTTTGTTATTTGATTTCACTTTTCATTTTGTTCCTTTTATTTTGTTTGTTGTTTGAAGGGGGAAGGTGTGTTATATCCTTATGTTCCCAGGTTCTCCATGTTATGTTTCCTGCTCTTGGTGAATGTTGCATCACAGCCTCACTTGTTACCTAGGTGATTAGAAGGCCAGCTTCTTTGAAGCTCCAGGAGAGTCAGTTACTGCTGTGGGCTGATGATGGGAGCTGCTTTGTGAGGGTCCTTGGTGCTGACTTCCTACATTGAAGAATAAACCTACTCTTCAACCCTACCTAGTGCTTGGACTACTTTTATTCAGATGCAACAAAAGGATGTTGTAAAAACTCATATTCTAGTTACATTTCCGATCACTTCACCATTGTCAAAAATGAAAAAATGACAGGCAAAGTGCAGCGGCAGTTTCTCCATAGGAGCGGAGGAGCGCCGCCCCTCCCCCCCACTGCTGCGCAGAAAGCTGGAAAAATAAAATGATAATAAAAATATTTTATTACTATTGTATTTTTCCAGATTTATGCCGAACTGAGTGGGCAGGATGGGGCCAGTGCATCATTGCTGCTGATTGACATCAATGACGAGTGGTCCCTTTAGTATGAATTGCCCATATTGGTTTGGCCGGCTACCTTGCTACAGCCAAACTGACATGTGCAATTCAACCTCTCCAGCCCAGCTGTCTTAGATAGCTGGGTTGGAGAGCAGGCACCGGCCTCCAGTGCTTTTCAGAGCGCCGAGGCAGCCTGCTCCAGCCAATCCATAAGCTTCACTCATGCTGCTTAACAGCATGAGAGCAGCGTCTGTATTGGATAAGGACCTGTGGGAGGAGTGGGACCTTGCGCTTGGAGGAGTCTGGAGCCGGGGACTGGACATGCTGCATGCTAAGGTAAGTTTATTTTCTTGTTTAATTTTTAAATGTTTGTTTATTTGTATTTTTTTTTTAGTTCTTTTTATTAAACAACAGGTCAATTCCAGCCAGATACACATCAAACATCGGACAGTCACATATTGTACACATTCGGTTGTGTGGGAAGTATTGGTGTATCCCTACAATTTGAAGCATAGATCTCGAGCAGTTCTACACATTACACATGGTTTCACCTTGAGCTCCCGGGCCCATGTTGCCATGACCTTCCCCCCCCCAACTAGGATCTGTATTTCTACCACGAGCTCCATATCGTTTCCCACTTCTTGGGGCAGCCTCTACTCTTATACACCACCCTCTCTGCTAGGCGGTACCAATCCATATCCGTAACCCAGCCGGATAATTTGGGAGGGTCCCGGGCCCCCCACAGCAGTGCTATATTGCGTTTAGCAACTCCAGCCGCTAACATTAGTCACATTTTTGTGTGTGCGGGCCATCGGTCTTCCCCCGTAATGCCCAGCAGAAGCCAGCGCGCCTCCGGTTGGATGTGAATCCCCAGAACCCTCAACATCACCCCCGCAACCCTTGTCCAATATCGGTGTATTATTGGGCAGTCCCAGAGTATATGGAAAAAAGTACTGGGTGATCTGCAGCCCTTAACACAGTGGTCCGAGTCCACACGCCCGATCTTGTACTGAAGTGTGCGGGATAGTATATTCTGTGCAGTATTCGTAACTGGATTAATCGGAATCTGGCCCGTATAGCAATTTCTCTGTGGCTCTGTATTGCCTCCTGCCAGTCATCATCCACCAGTATATCCACATCCAGTTCCCAAGTCGCCCGAAGTGATCCAAGAGGGTCGGGAAGGTTATTCATTAGTTTCCTATATGTAAGGGAGATTGCTTTGTCAGGAATTGGATTTAATAACAGTCGGTCTTCTAAAGGGGCTTACTCAGGTATAGCTTCCCCGTCCTTAATGTGACACCTTAGCGCATGTTTCAGCTGAATGTACCGATATTGCTCCTTGTCCACCAGTTGGTATTCTATTTATAATTCATTAAAGGTAAGCAGCCTGTCCCTCCGCCATTTGTCCCCTAGGGTATCTATCCCTATGTAACTCCAAATGTGGAATCCCTTGAGTCGTCCCACCTCTTTCAACGAGTCGCTGTACCACAATGGGGTTTGTTGGGTCAATCTGTCCTTCCACCCCAGCGCCTTGGTGGCAGCATACCACGCTCGTACCACTACCTGAGTGTGCGCAGGGAGTAGCCTCCCCCCCTGCCCTGATATAGCACCGAAGGGTACCCCTCCGTTCCCATAGCCTGGCAGTCCACTCTGTACGCGGGTTCAGACTGTGGGGCGAAGACCCAACCGTTAATATTTATAAGTTGAGATGCCAGGTAATAGTTCCTTATATCTGGTATAGCAAGCCCGCCCTTGTATACCCCACATTGTAGTTTGCGAAGTGCTATTCGTGGCGTCCCGCTACAACACAGCAGGTTGCGTTGTTCCCCTTCAATGGTGTGTAAGGAAGTGTCTGGGAGTTTATATGCCGTGTTTTGTACCACGTAAAGTAGGTGCGGGAGGGCCATCATCTTAAACATCACTGCCCTTCCCATAAGGGTAATGGGAAGTTGACGCCAGTGGGCAGTGTCTTCACGGAGTCTCGCCAATTGCGTGTGAATGTTCATGCGAAGGAATTCCTCCGGTGAATGTGTGATCCACATTCCCAGATATTTAAATTTGTCCTGCTGTGTCAGTGCCGCACAGTCAGAAGTGAGTGGGGGAAGTACTCCCGCAAGATTAAAAATGAGAGACTTATCCCAGTTTATTTGGTAACCTGACTGTGTACCAAAGAGCCGAATGATGTTGATGAGCCTATGGAATGTCTGTCGAGGTCTGCTTGCATAGAGTAAGATATCATCTGCATACAATGATATTCGTTCCTCCCATACTCCCCCCATGTCAATACCCCTCACTATGGGATCTCCACTAATGGCTCGAGCGCCAACACGAAGAGCATGGGGGACAGAAGACACCCCTGGCGTGTACCTCTGTGGAGCAAAAAGGGCCTGGAGATCACCCCGTTCACCCGGACACGGGCGCTGGGGTCCCGGTAAAGAAGGTGCACCCATGCAACAAAGCCTGGCCCCAGACAGAATCTAGCCAAAACCGCCTGGAGGTAAGGCCATTCAATGCTGTCGACCGCCATACGGGCGTCCAGTGACAGCAGTGCCGCAGGTTCGCTTGGATTTGCCACTGCGGCTTGCATCACCCCATACAGATGTCGAACGTTTAGTCTGGTGTTACGTTGCAGCATGAACCCGGTCTGATCCTGGTGGACCATTGTGGAAATCACAGGGGTAAGCCGGTTTGCCAATAACTTTGCTTGCACTTTATTTTCGAAGTTGAGTAGGGATATGGGTCGGTAGGAGCCACAAAGCTCCGGAGGTTTGTTCTGTTTGGGGATGACCACACCCGTGGCACTTCGCAGGTCAGTAGGCAGACAGCCCTCCTGACGGGCAGTGACGAACATCTCCAGCATAGGCTTCGCCACAGCGGTTGCCACGCATTTAAAGAGTTCGGCGGGAAGCCCGTTAGGGCCGGCCGCCTTCCTTGATTGGAGGTCCCTTATAGCCCCTTCTATTTCCTCCACCGTTAGATCCCGGTCAATGTCCTCCCTGTCCTCCTGTGACAGAGTCAGTAAGGATAGACCCGCAAGCAGGTCCACGGACTAGTCAAATGACCTAGCAGATGCCGCTTGATAAAAAGTCTCGTAATACATCGCAAACGCCTCCGCAATGTCTGCCCTGGAGCTAAGTGTCTCCCCAGTGCTTGTCCTAACTTCCGCAACCCAGTCTCGATCACGGTCTCGCCTCTCTAACCATGCGATCAGCTTATTAGCATTTTCTGGAACGTTGTACAATCGCCTCTGTGTGGCCAGCACGTGTTGGCGCGCCGCGTCCTCCCACAAGTTCCTGAATTCCTTCTTTTTAAGGCGAAGACGTACGAGCAGCTCTGGGGTGCCCGGCGCCTCCTGGGATAGCTCTTGCTCCAGAGCCTCAATCTCGCACTCCAGTCATCACACTTGGAGCGTCTTTGCTTCCGTTGTACGCCCACCTCTGCCTGAATGTAGCCCCTGATCACTACTTTGTATGCCTCCCAGACTGTGCATTGTGAGTCAACCAAACCTGTGTTCTCAGTAAAGTACTGTTGGGTGCGCTCTATGAGATTGTCCTGGAAGTCCCTATCCTTAAGGTGCCAGGGTGCGATTCGAGGGGGAAGCGTGAAGTCCCTGGTTGGGCCATGAAGTTGGATCTCCACCGGAGAGTGATCAGATATACCCCTTGCCGTGTGTTGAGCTCCACAGAAGTGTCCCGCTTGAGTGCATTGTGTAAAAATATAGTCCAGGCGGGACCCACTATCATGTGCGGAGGATATGTGTGTGTACTGTCTACAAGAGGGATTATACATTCTCCATAAATCCGATAAGCCCATTGCAGAGGCAAAGATCTGCACTGTCGAAGTGGCCCCGCCTCCTCAGTCCTGGTCAGTTGCGTTGTCCTATCCCACTCCTGGGACATCACATCATTCATGTCCCCGCCCAATATCAACACCCTGGGTGGCATGTCCAATAGTGTTGTGCTTAGTTCAGGGAAAGTATCTGCATGGAGTCTTGGGGGGATGTATGTAGAGCATAAATTAAGATGACGGCCCTCCCACGTCCCCGCCAGGGCCTCAAACCTTCGCAGCGGGTCTCGCCAAACGCGGCCCGGTAGCAACGCTACAGAGTTTTTCACCAGGATCGCCACCCCCCTGGAGCCTGATGTAAAGCCTGCATGTGCCCTAAGGGTGTAGCCAAACCTATTCAGTGCCAGGTAATAGTGGCCACGTAAGTGCGTCTCCTGGAGTAGAACGAGGTCGGGGGCATGTCTGCGTAAATATTGAAGGACCGCAGTCCGTTTGATCTTATCTCCCAACCCGTTAACATTCCATGAGAGGATTTTCAACATCGTTGCAGATTGATTGGCCATGATGACATTCGGTAGCATATATACTTCCCACCCTCACTTGATACCCATCCTAACCCACCCGCTCCCTGGGGTTGTACCCCAATGTTTGCCCGCAGTTGTGCATCTGTAACTGGAACATAAAAAACATCAAACAATGCGAATATCATACAATAACTATAACAAAAGTCCCTTTCAAAGTCCCCCCTCCCTGCTGCCCTGCAAAGAAGGTTTACAACTACCCACCACCCCAATTTGCAGAGCGCCTGTCGCCCATATTGTTCCATTTAAACTAAGGTGTGGTGCGTGGTCCAACCCCCCCCACACCCGGCGTCCCTCAATACTAGAGCCTAGTAAAACATTGCAATCAAGTCCCTTCAAAATACTTGTGTAGGAATCCTCGAATTCTCACGGGTGTTCGTTAGTGTCCTGTTTGCCCTCGATCCATTTTCACAATACAACAGCGTTCTGGGTTGCATCTGTAGTGGGGAGAGCCCCTAAAATCTTCCACCGCTGCCCAGCTGGTTGCATTCCGTTACTCACTGTTGTCATCTCCCTGAGAGTTGCGCTCCGCATAGGCGCTTGTCTTATTCGCTGTTCCGTTTTCGGGCCTGGTCCTGTTTGTTTGCCCATGCTGGTCCAGATGCGGCCGATTCTCGACCGTGTGCCATCCATCTAGCCAGTCCCATGTTTCCTCCGGGGTGTTGAAAAACCACACCTTTTCCTCTGATTCGACCCTTAATTTGGCGGGAAACATCATCGCGTATTTGATCTCTTTTCCCTGCAGCGCTCTTTTAACTTCAAGGAAGCTGTGACGTTGCTTTTGCACTTTCAATGTAAAATCTGGAAAGAATGTTATTTTGCTGTTTTCCAGGAGGACCGGGGGTGCACTGCGTGCCGTTTGCGGTATTGCATCTCTGTCCCGGAAGTTGAATATGCGCGCTAAAATAGGTCTAGGTGGCGCTCCAGGTTTCAGCCTCCCACCTGGGACTCTGTGCGTCCGTTCGATTGAAAAGAATTGGGACAGACCTTTGGGTTGCAAATGCTTTGTTATGAGATCCTCGACGAACAGGTCCGTTGCCTGTCCTTCCGCTCGTTCAGGTACGCCTAGAATTCGCACATTGTTACGCCGAGCCCGACTCTCGTAATCGTCCAGCTGAGTTTCCATCCTGTCGTGACTGGCCTGATCTCTTTGACCTGTTTTTTAAGCATGTCAGAATCCTTGGTCAATACCGTTGATGTGGCTTCCACCTCCTTAATTCTAGCGTTCATATTGTGGATGTCCGCCCTGATCAGGGAAACTTCGGATGACAGACTGTCCATCCTGGCCTCCAGAAATGTTCGCACTGTAGTGATGGCTAACATTATGTCATTTAGAGTCAGGTCGGTTTGTCCCTCGGCCGGGAGCGTTGTGTCGTGCGCACCCTCAGGTCCCTTTCCTTCGCGTCTGTTCCCTTCTGCCATGCATATTTGTCAAGTTTTGTTTGCATTACTGTTTGGCCACTTTTCCCTCCAGCCATTTCGTCACCAGATGTGTGTGAGGCGTGGGCTTGAACGCCCGGGCCCAACTGGCTACTCACCGCCGCCTGCTCCAGGGCAGATGCCCTGTCCGGCCTGTCAGGTTTCACCAGTCAAGTCCTGTGTCGTGTCCAGCGCTGCCCCCTTGTTTACCTTCCTCCCGTCCGAGGAGAGCCCCTACTCTTGTGTTGATTCGATGTCAGGGTTATCGCCCCACCCGCGAGGGGCTCCGTGGGCCACCACACGCATCTGTGCCACCATCCGGGCTATGATCAATAATTTGGTCCCTGGCTCTTCGATGCTCCCGGAGGCCCACCAGTCCGCGCAACTCCCTTGCGCTGCGCTGCCTTTTATGGGTGGTTGCTGCGCTGTCCCCAGATCTGTGTTCTGAGTCCACAGGGCTGAGCCAGATAGCCTGGGTAATACGTGAAGCAAATATCCCCAGTCTCCTCTTATTGCTTAGCCAGGCAGTGTGACACTTGCCATAAGCGCTGCACCTACCTGGGGGTGCGCTCCAGATATATGTCACGTTCTGCTGGCCACAATTTGCCCTTGCATGCCCGGGAAGCCCCACAGCCCGTGCACATGCTTCAGGAGCAGAGCCGGTATGGGTGTTCTGGGTCAGTGTTCCCACCGCTCCGGCGGCCGAGTCCACGATGTCCAGAGGAGCCGGTGGTAGGACGCAGCCCTACCCGCAGCTCCCCACAGGTCAGGCGTGTGCAGTTTCTGCCAGCGGAGCAGCGCTCACAACCAGGAAGGGCCGCCGCCCCCGCGTAGGTGTTCCAGCAGGTTGTATCCCAGCCTGGCCGCTCTTCACTCCTCGCAACGATTTCTGCACTTGAGGTCGCTGCCGGCACTCACCCTCGTTCTCGGCTCTTATTGCTGCCGGGATCGGCTCCCCTTTGGAATCCCCTCAACTTTTGGTCGCAGCAGGGGACAGCAGCGCTCCCCGCTCACCCCGCCGCTCACTACTGTCGTCGCAGGTGTTTCCTCCCCACAGCAGCGTCCCCCAGGGCCGTCCTGACGCCATTGTTGCGCAGCAGTCCACCGGGCCTGAATCGAATCTCCGGGCTGCGGCGCTCAAATCGCACTGCGCTTGTTTCAGGGACATTCCCGGTGCTCACGAGCACCAGCAGCACTGGTTGTGGCTCCATGCGTATCAGATGAATACACGGATTTTAATGTTGCCGGGTACGGTGTAGTTTATTTGTATTTTTATTGTGTTCTATTTATGTCGCCCCACCATTTTTGCCGATCACCAACCACCACTGGCAAAGTGCTTGGAGAAAAATGGTGACCTTACATTCATTGTCATGTCATGAATGTTGTTTGATGTTATTGTCGTCTTGTGTATCAGGTCTTGCATACAGCTAGTCATCCCACACTCCTTGACAGCACATTATCACTTTTGTAGAATTCATACACATATGTATGGTGAAACCACACTACTTTATAGACACATGGCTTGGGTAAGTGAAGCCCTTGTAACCTAGAGGTATGAGTGTCATCCTTCTATACCATTGCTGGACACGACCCTTCTTAGGGGATTTCCCTAAAACATTTTGGGTTTTTTTCCTCCTGGGTTTTGCTGACTCTCTTTTCGTGGACTCTGTGCATTTTCCCAATGTAAAGCAGTGTGAAAGCGCACGCGCCCTTCCTACACATGCTAGGAAGTGGCACTTACTTGATTGGTTTAGGTGCTGTACCTGTGAGTGCCCTGTAAAAAGGTACACCACATACCCAAAGCGGGTACTGCTCTGGCTAGTAGTGAGAAGCAGTGTGATTGTGCCCGTCCATTATCCCCTTTGGTTTTGCTATGTTCGCCCTAAGTTGGCAGGGTATGCCCAGACGTGGGTCCCTTGCTCACTTTGCCACTGGATTCAAGATAGCCTGGCTGATGACGGCTGTAAGCCAGAAACCGGTCCCAGGATGCTTGTTTCCGGTCCAGGGAAGACATGGCTTGGCAGTTCGGGCTGGACTGTTCCCATGAGGCACAGGGTCAGATTGATTTGCATATGGCCATGTCTGAACTGGGGTGGTGGAGTGAGCTAAAGAATGATGATGGATTAAACCCAGATCAGTTGACTGGGGGTGAGTGCTTGCAATGTTCAACACTCCGTCCATTATCCCCTTTGGTTTTGCTATGTTCGCCCTAAGTTGGCAGGGTATGCCCAGACGTGGGTCCCTTGCTCACTTTGCCACTGGATTCAAGATAGCCTGGCTGATGACGGCTGCAAGCCAGAAACCGGTCCCAGGATGCTTGTTTCCGGTCCAGGGAAGACATGGCTTGGCAGTTCGGGCTGGACTGTTCCCATGAGGCACAGGGTCAGACTGATTTGCATATGGCCATGTCTGAACTGGGGTGGCGGAGTGAGCTAAAGAATGATGATGGATTAAACCCAGATCAGTTGACTGGGGGTGAGTGCTTGCAATGTTCAACACTCCGTCCATTATCCCCTTTGGTTTTGCTATGTTCGCCCTAAGTTGGCAGGGTATGCCCAGACGTGGGTCCCTTGCTCACTTTGCCACTGGATTCAAGCTAGCCTGGCTGATGATGGCTGTAAGCCAGAAACCGGTCCCAGGATGCTTGTTTCCGGTCCAGGGAAGACATGGCTTGGCAGTTCGGGCTGGACTGTTCCCATGAGGCACAGGGTCAGACTGATTTGCATATGGCCATGTCTGAACTGGGGTGGCGGAGTGAGCTAAAGAATGATGATGGATTAAACCCAGATCAGTTGACTGGGGGTGAGTGCTTGCAATGTTCAACACTCCGTCCATTATCCCCTTTGGTTTTGCTATGTTCGCCCTAAGTTGGCAGGGTATGCCCAGACGTGGTTCCTTGCTCACTTTGCCACTGGATTCAAGATAGCCTGGCTGATGACGGCTGTAAGCCAGAAACCGGTCCCAGGATGCTTGTTTCCAGTCCAGGGAAGACATGGCTTGGCAGTTCGGGCTGGACTGTTCCCATGAGGCACAGGGTCAGACTGATTTGCATATGGCCATGTCTGAACTGGGGTGGCGGAGTGAGCTAAAGAATGATGATGGATTAAACCCAGATCAGTTGACTGGGGGTGAGTGCTTGCAATGTTCAACACTCCGTCCATTATCCCCTTTGGTTTTGCTATGTTCGCCCTAAGTTGGCAGGGTATGCCCAGACGTGGGTCCCTTGCTCACTTTGCCTCTGGAATTCAAGATAGCCTGGCTGATGACGGCTGTAAGCCAGAAACCGGTCCCAGGATGCTTGTTTCCGGTCCAGGGAAGACATGGCTTGGCAGTTCGGGCTGGACTGTTCCCATGAGGCACAGGGTCAGACTGATTTGCATATGGCCATGTCTGAACTGGGGTGGCGGAGTGAGCTAAAGAATGATGATGGATTAAACCCAGATCAGTTGACTGGGGGTGAGTGCTTGCAATGTTCAACACTCCGTCCATTATCCCCTTTGGTTTTGCTATGTTCGCCCTAAGTTGGCAGGGTATGCCCAGACGTGGGTCCCTTGCTCACTTTGCCACTGGATTCAAGATAGCCTGGCTGATGACGGCTGTAAGCCAGAAACCGGTCCCAGGATGCTTGTTTCCGGTCCAGGAAGACATGGCTTGGCAGTTCGGGCTGGACTGTTCCCATGAGGCACAGGGTCAGACTGATTTGCATATGGCCATGTCTGAACTGGGGTGGCGGAGTGAGCTAAAGAATGATGATGGATTAAACCCAGATCAGTTGACTGGGGGTGAGTGCTTGCAATGTTCAATACTCCGTCCATTATCCCCTTTGGTTTTGCTATGTTCGCCCTAAGTTTGCAGGGTATTCCCAGACGTGGGTCCCTTGCTCACTTTGCCACTGGATTCGAGATAGCCTGGCTGATGACGGCTGTAAGCCAGAAACCGGTCCCAGGATGCTTGTTTCCGGTCCAGGGAAGACATGGCTTGGCAGTTCGGGCTGGACTGTTCCCATGAGGCACAGGGTCAGACTGATTTGCATATGGCCATGTCTGAACTGGGGTGGCGGAGTGAGCTAAAGAATGATGATGGATTAAACCCAGATCAGTTGACTGGGGGTGAGTGCTTGCAATGTTCAACACTCCGTCCATTATCCCCTTTGGTTTTGCTATGTTCGCCCTAAGTTGGCAGGGTATGCCCAGACGTGGGTCCCTTGCTCACTTTGCCACTGGATTCAAGATAGCCTGGCTGATGACGGCTGTAAGCCAGAAACCGGTCCCAGGATGCTTGTTTCCGGTCCAGGGAAGACATGGCTTGGCAGTTCGGGCTGGACTGTTCCCATGAGGCACAGGGTCTGACTGATTTGCATATGGCCATGTCTGAACTGGGGTGGCGGAGTGAGCTAAAGAATGATGATGGATTAAACCCAGATCAGTTGACTCGGGGTGAGTGCTTGCAATGTTCAACACTCCGTCCATTATCCCCTTTGGTTTTGCTATGATTGTGCCACCCACCAGAATAGCCTGTCAAACATGTATGTATGTATGTATGTATGTATGTATGTATGTATGTATGTATGTATGTATGTATGTATGTATTTAGTATTTATAAAGTGCACTGTGACCAAAAATGGTATCCTGGCGCTAGCTAAACCACTATGTGAGGGAGTCAACTGGAGTGAGTCTGGAGGAGTAGAACCTGATTGTTAGTGAGGAAAGAGCCAGGTTTTCAAGAACTTTCTAAACTTAAGCAGATCAGTGTGAGATCTTAGTGGGGCTGGCAGTTTATTCCATATCTGAGCTGCTTTTGGGGTAAAGGCTCGACCTCCTTGTCGAACTTTTTAAAATCTATGGGGCATATTAGCAAGACCGGCGATAAAATTATTGCCGTTTTAGCGGCAGGAAACTGTTGCTAAAACGGCGATAATGGGCTTGCTAATATGCGTTATAGAATTCCAATAGAAGCCCAGGTTAGATATCCTGCACATCTAACCTGGGCTTCTATTGGAATTCTATAGCGCATATTATCAAGCCGATTATCGCCGCTTCAGCGGCAGTTTCCTGCCGCTAAAACGGCGATAATTTTATCGCCGGTCTTGCTAATATGCCCCTATATTCTTGGATATAGTTGCATGTAGCTGATCGGAGGGGTCTGCCAGGGGTGTATTTTCTTAGTTTGGCTTGTAAAGGTTTTGGTCCTTTATTGTGTAGTGCCTTGTGTACAATACAGGGTGATTTGAATATAATCCTCTGTTTAACAGGCAGCCAATGAATATCAGGCTGCCATTGCTGGCCTGTGGGTGCGCAGTTGCGCTTATGCTCAGGTTGGCATTGCTCACTCATTAGCCAACCCTGAGTGGGCCTTCCACTACCACAAGAGCACCCCTGGGTAAGCCTTGAGGGGCGGAGCAGGTGGTAGGTGAAAGGCAGGGCAGGTACACATGGGTGTTCCATGTCCAGGTAGTGAAAAAAACCCATGTGTGTTTTCCCTACCTGGAAGGTTGGCTCTTCTCATGGGACACCAGCAGAATGTTGCTGATTCTCTGTTTCTGGCCTCAGGGCTCTGAGCACTTTCCCACTGTAAATGCAATGTGAAAGTATGCGCTCCCTTTCTACACATGTTAGGAATTGGCGCTTACCTGATGTTTTTAAAACATGTCACAAGCCTGCCATTGCAGACCTGTGTGCGCACACTTGTACCACTGATGTATTTAAAAATGTGTCCAGTCTGCCATTGCAGGCCTGTGTGTTAACACTTTCACCTGTGATGTTTTTAAACATGTGTCAAGCCTGCCATTGCAGGTCAGTGTGTGCGCAATTGCACTTATGCTCAAGTTGGCCTTTCTAAACCACTAGCCAATCCTGAGGTGACCTTTCACTACCACTAGAGCACCCATAGGGTAAGTCCTGAGGAGTGAAGAATGTGGTAGATGAAAGGCAAGGCAGGTACACATGTGTACCCTGCCCAGGTAGTAAAGAATACCCATGTGTGTTTTCACTACCTATGAGGTTTGGTCTTCCCATAGGTGAACATGGGGGACTGGTTAAAATTACTTCAGGCTGCAATAGTGGATTGCAGTGGAGCAGCCTCATAATGGTTCCCATCATTGTATTCACAATGACAAACCCTCTCATGTGGTAAAGGTGGTTTTGTCATTAATAGCTCAGAAATGCCACTTAAAGAAAGTGGGCATTTCTCCTGCTTAAAACTCTTTGGGGCATATTTACAAGCCCCTATCGCCACCACAATGTCACTTTTAGTGATGTTGTGGTGGCGATAGAAGCTTCGCCTTATTTACAAGGCAGCGTTAAACCACTTAACGTGGCTTAACGCTGCCTTGTAACTAAGGCCCCCTTTCACGCTACACTTAGCGTGAAAGGGGGGCAATGGGTGTTGTAGTAGCCATTCCACCGGAACACCCATTGATTTTGACCCTGCCCTCTATTTACAAGGGTGGCTTAAATAGGAGGCAGCGCCAAAATGAAGGCCAGGGAAAACTTGGTCTTAAACAGGCGAAATGAGGAGAAATGCTTTATTTCTCCTCGTTTTTGCTGTTTCCATGTGTGCTGCCTTGTGCAGCACATATAGAAACAGCAACAGGCCAATGATTGTTTATGTGCAGGAAGGTCCCCCTTCCAACACATAAACAATCATTTAAAAAATATGCTGTTTTGCAACTTCTAAGCAGCACACATAGAAGTTACAAAACGGCATCTAAAGATTGTTTATGTGCACATAAACAATCTTCCCCTCAACACAGGCACCCTTGCACTATGGTGCAAGGGTGCCTGCGTTGGCACTAGGCAGCTAAATATAGCGCCAGCGCAGCGGGAAATGCAGGGCTGCACCATGATCTAGTAAATATGGTGCAGCCCTGCATTTCTAAAGTGACGAAGCGTGTCGTTAGCCTTCTTGGCTTAATGACACTCTTCGCCACTTTCTTGTAAATATGCCCCTCTGTATGCCTTTTAGCTCGACTCCATCCTACACTGGATGCTGTGGGAGCACATATGTGCATTCCCGAGTGACAGCCATAAACATTGGGCATGCAACTGGAATGATTGAGCTCTGCCAGTTGAGGGCCTGGCTGGATAGATTGGAGGAAGTGTTTTTGACACTTGGGGGCATATTTACAAGAACTTAACGCCGCCGTAGCATCAATATTTCGACGTTACAGCAGCTTCTTTTTATTGCCTTATTTACAAAGTGCCGCTAACTGCAGCGAGCAGCACTTTTCCAGCGTAAACGTGAAATTTCAGGATCGCCACTTCTGTTAGTGGGACTTAACGAAAATGAGAAGCAAGGTAGGTGTTCCAGTGAAAAAACTGCCACTAACCACACTTCGCGATATTTACAATGAAATTTCCGTATGTCGACAACTCCCCCCCAAACCGCCGCTAAGTTCAGTCAGAGGCAGTTCTTTAAGACCAAAAAATAGGTGGTTCAAACACTTGGGTCCACATATAAGATGTTTGGGTGCTGGGCAGCACTGCAAGGAATATTGCTGCGCTGCCCTGCACCAAAACAAAAGGTCAGGAATGCGCCCTATCAATAAGATAGGCTGCATTCCTGGGCCTCATTCATGAAAAGTGTTGCATCGCTGCGACAAAACTGCATTGCTACACTTTTCACTGCGGCCTCCTTGCGACAACATGGATAAGCTTATTTACTGTACGGCACTCCATGTCGCAATCAATGACAGATACGTCTAGAATCCTGACGTATCTGTCAGCGCTAAAGTCATGCATTGCTGCAGTTGTGTCACAAGCATGACGCAACTCCAGCAATGCCTGGGGCCAACCTATCCCTATGGTACTGCATCACCGTTACGCCTGCCATGAGGCAGGCGTAAGGTTTTGACGCAGTGGAGTCCTAGAATTGTCGCAGTGAAATCTGATAGATTTCACTGCGCCACGCCTACGAGGCTTTGCTGCGAGGGAATGCCCACCCTGCATACATCATACCTGATGCAGGTATAATGTGGCACAGGGCTTCACAAGGTCACGCATATGCCTAGATGCGTCACTTTGTAAATACGGCCATGAAAATTGACTTTGCGTGGCCTGGTAAACATGCTGTGGCAGATTCCTCTACCGGAACGTCAAACAAGTGACGTCACAGCATTGCAAGAGTGCCGCTAGGACCTAGCAAATGAGGCCCTTGGATAACAGAAGAACTCTAACAATTCATCCTTGGCAAGGGCAACGACGTCCCATGGACCTCCTGCCATTGCAGCTTGGAGTACCAAGGAGAACACCACCAGCACCCCTAATATGCATCGCTCACCTGAACAACTGCTTTGTTCCCTCTCGGTGACAACTTGACCTGATCCCCTCTAAGTGCTGACCTCTGTACACTGGAACTTCAGCAACAAAAAGCTGGAGACCAGGAACCGCAGGAAACCAGAGACTCCGGAGCTGTCTGTAACTGGCGAAGAAGGAGAGATGCACAACCAGTAAACATTAAATTAGGTCATCTGCTGTCTGAGCAGTCACATCCGGGTGCTGCCCAGACTCCGCACCGAATGGCCACGTCATAGTGGAGCCATTGTTGCTGGGGGATCGTTCAGGGGAAGTGTTTGGATCCTGTCTCTGTTTGCAATCACACATCGTCACCGCCACATGCAGCACCTTCTGTCTCTCTTGTATAACCTGCTCCAGATTGGGGGTGGCTTGTAGTTGTGGCAGGGATGCCTTCTCCTCCCACGCTTCCCACTACGACTGGCTCCGCGAATAACAGCTTGTTGCGCAGACACTTCACTTCCTGTCCGCACCTCCTGACGACCAGATTATTCCAGCCAGGTCCAGAACTGTTCAGTAGCATCAAACGATCACGTTACCATCTGAGAACACTCGCAGCCTTGCCAGGAAAAGGAGGGGGTATTTGATGCCCAACTCTTGGAGGCATCACTTAACCACTAGAAATGACCCCCTCTGCCTCTGCGCCCCCGTGGCGTAGTCAGGGAAGACAAGTACTGTGGTGTTATCCACTTTCACCTCCCCCAGCTTGCGTACCTCCCTCAGTTCAGCATCACGATCCCTGTCGGAGGCAGAAGAGAAAGGGACTAGGACCTGGCCCTGGCGGCGGATGGCTCGCCGGCACTTGATGGGACTGCTCCAAAACAAAGAATGAGGAGAGTGCAGAGGCGGCTCCTCCACTAGGGCGGAGGAGCATCACCCCACTGCTTTCTCACAGTGCAAAAAGCAGAAACATAAAATGGTAATAACTTTCAGTTATTACCATTTTATGTTTGGTTGCGGGCAGGCGGGTGTGCTCTGTGAGCAAGGCAAGGGAGGAGTGGTGTGCCCGCCCACTCCTGAGTGCGCAAAGACTGCTTGGACGGCCCCCTGGGGCTGCCCAAACCAATCATGCACACTCTGCCCTTCTCCTTGCAGGCTGCAATGCAGCCTGCATGGAGAAAATGGCCTCTCCATAAGTCCCTGGCTGGGCGGTGTCCCGGCCAATCACAACGCTGCTTGCAGCGTTGTGATTGGTTATGGGGAGGGAGCCTGGCTGCCTGCTTCTGCTTCCTGTTCCTGCCAGAGGCAGGAGAGCAGGAGCAGAGAAGGCATGGGACCAGGCCGGCGGAAAGGTAAGTTTAATTATTATTTTTTTATTATTAAATTAAACCCCGCGTGACCTCCCCATGAGACTCACCCTACCCGCGCAAGGTTTGTAGGCGTGTAGGCAATGGGGGGCGATTATGGCGGTGGTGTACGGTGGGCGTGGAAGGCGATATGCATGCAATGATGGTCTATGTAGGAGAGTTTGGTGGTGTGGCTGTAGTTGAAGTTCCTGCTGGTGGAGAAGACAGGGTCGAGCGTGTGTCCGGCTGTGTGGATTGGTGCGGTGACCGAGCTGCTTGAGTCCGATGTTGGCGAGGTTCTCCAGGAGGGAGGTGGTGTCCTGGTCACTGGGGTTGTCCAGGTGGAAGTTGAGGTCGCCGAGTAGGATGTAGTCGGTGGATGGGAGAGCCTTGGATGCGATGAGGTCTATGATGGCATCAGTGAAAGGGGGGCCTGTAGACAGGGGGTGGTGTTGAGGTTGGGCCTGATCTGGAAGTGGAGGTGTTCCATGGTCGCCGTTGGGTCATTAAAGTGCGTGGTCAGTCGTAAGGTGCTCTTGTAAATGATGGCAATGCATCCTCCTGGGCGGTCGGGTTGGACCTTGCGGGTGATTTTGTAGCCATCGGGGATGGCAATGGCGACATTCGGTCCGGGGCAGAGGTTGGTCCAGGTTTCTGTGAAGAAGGCGATGTCTGGAGAGGTGGCGTCGAGGAGGTCCTAGATTTCTGTGGCGTGTTTGTGGAGGGACCACATGTTGAGAAGGATGCAGTTGAGCCAGTCGGTATGCTGTTGGTAGGCTGGGTGGCGAGCCGCGAGAGGCGCTGGTGTGTTGATGTGGCAGAAGGTGCGGTTGCAGTTTCAGCAGGCGAAGGGTGCAAGGGTATTCTTCGGTGATGCTAGATGGCAGGCGGCGTGGCATGCAGGGTTGAGGACGAGGAGGGTGATGGTGTCATAGCGGTGGAGTGTCCGAGAGGCAGGGTCCCTGGTACTGGGTGCGGTCCATGCCTGGACGAACGCAGACAGGCTTGCCTTTGGCGCACCTTCGGCACACCAGTGGCGCGCCCGCTGCGCATGAACGCACAGCGGACGCCATTAAGTAGTGCTGCGGGGGGCTGGACAGCTGGGAGGTTGGAAACACGCCAAAGGATACTGGAGGGGGTGGGACCACGGGGGATCACAACGGCAACGAGGGAGAGGACAGGGAAAAAGGAACTGACAAAAAGCACAGAAAAAACAAAGCAAAACAAAGCAAATAAAAAACAAAGCCAAAGGTAGAAAAACAACAGAGAAGAGCAGAAAGAGGGACAGGAACAGCAGACGAGAGGGAGTCAATCAGCAGAGCAGTGATGCTCTAACACTGGGCCACCAGGGATGAGGCGCAGGCAGGAGCCTGCAGGTGGAGGAGGGCCTCGAACACCTGACCTCCGGGTCAGAGGAACCAGCAGCAGCAGATGGGACAGCAGTAGCAGCTACCAGACGGTGCTGCGCTGTGGGAGGAGCAAGTCCACGAAGGGATAGTCCCCCGTACACCCAAAAGCAAACTAACAGGGGGTGAGGAAAGGCAGCACCACCCGGTTGCCTTTTCCGATCTAACAGTGGAGACCAGATTCTGTGTTCCCAAGTTCCCCAGCGAGTAACGGTGGATCAAGCTGCATACCCAAGGGCCTGGGCCTGAACCAACCACCGTGTACCTGGCACCCGCTGCCAACAATGGCTGATCTCAGCGACTTGAGCCAGTTAGTTTAGTCCCCCACCAGTCTTGTGCGGTGTCCTCAGCAATGAGGGTCCTCCGCAGCGCAGGGATTGCTCAGGGCAGTGTGCGCCACCAACAGATGCTAGGCCTGGACCCAACACGACCCCCAGGACTCCTCCGCTCCCTGTCCCACCTTCTCCTCACCTGGACATCGACACCAGTGCTCAATCCGCCGCCCTCTCTTTAAATCTGTGACTCAGCCAGCAGGTGCCTCAGCCAGGTGGGTTTTCACAAGCCTGTGTACTGCAGTCACCACCAAGTCCGCTGGGGGACCTCCCGATGCAGGTGATGCAACATGGCCCCCTTAGGCGTGAAGTTACAGCGCTCCCGCCACACAACTTCGGCGCAGCTCACGGGCCTCCACAGCATCCGGGCAGCACCACATCCTCCGGCCTGTGGTGCAGAGAGGCGCTGCACACCATTGGCAATCTCCTCCATACACCCAGGTGTGGTGGTGGTGCGTGTTATGCGATGCAGACCTCCCTACGTTGGTGCACAGGAGCGCCTCTACCGATCACAGCTCCAAGGTGTGTTAGGCTGTCTTCTCACATAG
The DNA here is from genome assembly GCA_963921515.1 of Calotriton arnoldi. Classification (NCBI taxonomy): domain Eukaryota; kingdom Metazoa; phylum Chordata; class Amphibia; order Caudata; family Salamandridae; genus Calotriton; species Calotriton arnoldi. The sequence goes on from CAWUFW010004248.1 coordinate 1,524,445, forward strand.
GTCAGCAATGTCTCTCCATGCGATCTGCCAGACTTCACCACCAGGTAAGGGCGATCGCTGATGCCTCAATGTCTACCGCCATGGGACAAAGGCTTGGTCCCGGTGAGTCCAGCCTCTACCGTCAGGCCGCAGCAACTCCACAGCACCTCCACCTCCCACTACGGGTCTCAGACGCAGGCCCAGCGAGGCCTCCCAGCCCCGGGGACTGACCACGCTTCCAGGCTGCGGCTGCCATGGTGTCGCAAGGAAAGCGCTATGAAAATTGATGCAGCACTGGTTTTCCCCAGCGATGCACCTCTTTACATAAATGGAGCCCTGAATATGCATTTCCTCTTCCCCTGGGACTCTGGCTGGTCATCATGGCTGTTAGGGGGTTTAGTGGGGTTGTTTACCTGTAGTGAACTTGGCCTTGGCTGCTCCATTCTGAATTCCATTGTTTTTATTTTATTTTAATCATTGGTGGTGGACTTATAGGCTAGAAACGTGAAGTTGGGCTGACTCACGTGAGTTTTGTTGCCTCTAATTGGCCTTTCGTCACTTTTCTCTCGCTAGCGTACAAAATTGTATTGTCTTGATGCTAGTGTGAGCGGCAGTTTTTGCCGTGGCTAGCTGATACTATTGCCATGTAGCTACGTATTGTACATACATCGGTAACGTGCAATAGTTTTTGGTGGTAGGCAGCGTTAAGAAAATTGTTGCTAACTAACGCAAACACTAGTTAGCTGCAATTCTTGTAAATATACCCCATAGCCTCTTAGAGCCAGATCATAGCCCCATAAAAGATTAAGATCAGCATTCCATGGCCCCATGACAGACAGGACAGAAATTTAGGGGAGACATCTGAGGTTCAAAGGCAAACCCTCTGAACCACCCCCAACTTCAAAGGCACACTTCTGTATAACTACTGGTGCTATACTTCAGCAGGGGAGTGATACACTTGTAGGGGTGTGTGAGAAGCTGGCATGGTATATGATGCCCACTAATGTAAGTGGGCACGATGCACCAGTACAGACAACCCTTATGGTGATTTAAGAGGTCTTAGACAACCTTAGAAAGCTCTCTAAGTGGTAGTTGTGGAGAGCAGCCTTCAGGCTTAGTCCAGAAGGAGTGTAAAGCAGATAGTTTTACCAGAATGCAAGTGAAAAAGAACCACACAAAGAATTTATAAAAATATGTATTTCTTATATAATACTCTCTAACACATAGAAATATCTCCTACCCGGAGATATGCACAATGCACACAATACTTTAGCAAAGAAACACAGTAAATAGGACAAAATACACAGTGGCCCCGGGGGACGGGGACCAAACCATATACTAAGAAAGTGGTATAAGAACCACGACATGGGTCAAGACAAGGTCGAGAGGACATAGAGGTGTTGGGGACCCAAGGAACCCCCAAAGTGAGTAGACAGGGACCCCATGGAGAGCGTGTGCAGTGTGGGAACACGACTGCGTGCTCTGCACAACTCTACGTGTAAGTCGCAGTTGGATTTTTAAAGATTAAGGACCCTTCCCAGTGCACCCTGAAGAAACCCTGTGGAAGACAGAAGGTTGGAGAGCCACCCTACCCGTGGATACCCTAGTACCCATGTTACCTACACCAGGGAAGCCAGGTGCATAAGTATGAAGTTGTGTCAGAAACTGCTGTCGAACCCAATGGAGGACTTCAGTAAAGTGCCACTGCTGGAAGAGGAGAAAGTGTCCGGTGGAATCTGAAGCTGGATTCGAGATGAGAGGTACCTTCAAGCAGAGGGGACAGAGTCTATGTCACTCAGGAGTGACCAGGAGACTTGGAAGACGAATGCCCTCCAATGTCAGGTGTTGCAGGATGGATGGCGATGACCTTGACTCTGCATCTGTGAGGACCAGGTGACACTGAGGAGGACCAGGAGCCATGCACTAACTGTCCCACGAAGGATGTTGAGTGTTGTGGGGTCGGTGTCCGGCGGAAACACCAACAAGCCTTGGCAAATGCAACCAATGCAGGAATCAAAGAAGGAGCAACATCGGGACCAGCAAGGTCCAGGGGACTCACCAAAGGCAGGGGAGTCAGGGCAGGCCCCAAGCAAACAGGGGAGCCCAAGAGAAGCAAAAGTGACCCTCAAGTGTACCCACAGGTCGGAGGCACTGGAGTCACAAGAGGACCTCAAGCAGCTCACCAAAAGTAACCCTGGGCGTAAAACTCCGCTCCGTTCGCGGAGTTAGCGGATTTTTGGAAACTCCGTGTTCCGTGCAGAACGTGGAGTTGCTGAAAACTCCGCAACGGAGCGGAGTTTTTTTTGTGTTTGCGTGCGAAAAATGCATTTTCGCGTGCGCGGGAGCTACTTACCGGGTGCCTGCGATCGCCGACGAGATTTCCCATCCGTTCGCGAGTGCCACGAGAATTGGTAGCGGGCCGCACGGTTCTGCAAGAGTGTGCGATCGCGATCACGTCATTCAGGTGTGCCATCGGACTTTCGGCGGAAGTTTTGTGAAGAACGCGATCCCAAACAAGCAGAATCAGCAATCTGGCGAAGTTTCTCTCTCGAGCAACATTAAAACCTTCTCGAAATGATGATTTGGATTAAAAAGACTCCTCAGATTGACATTTGGCTGTACTTTTTTGTGCAAGGAGTCCTTTTTCTTTTTTTACTTTTTTTTAAGAGGAAGAAAGTGCCCCAGAGTCTCCAACTTCCTGTTCCTGTCCAGCAGGCTCCTCCCAGTGCTTTGTCCATCTCCTGTTCACTTTTCATTTGGATTTGGAGCTGGAAGGATCACTCTTTGTGGCTGCTGCATCATATATCATTGTATTTGAGGACTTTTGAATTTGAGATGGAAAATTGGTGTTGTTTGTTTGATTGGGGCAGTGCACCTACATTTTTTTTGTACTTTTCATCGTTTTTTTTAAATTTCTTGTGGTGGGTGGCCTGTAGTTACAGTGGGGCCTAGTTTTTTCTTTGTAAGTAATTTTTCTTCTTTTATAAAGGGAAAATGTTGCACAGTTCACTACATTTTCTCCAACTTTTGAAATCAATTTGCAATATTTATTTAATTCACTAGCCCAGTAGTCTGCCAATAGGCCTTTCAGCCAGTAGGCCCAGAGCTACTCATGGGTGCATGAAACAACTGTTTCTGTGGTGTCTGTTGAATTTAAACATCATTTAGGGCATGGATGGCATTGGATTGAATTGCAAACCGTGTTTTTTCTTTGGTATTTCACTTTTTTTCATATGTGTTAAATATGCCTTTTTTGGATGTGTGTGGTTGTTGTGTAACTTACAAACCATTTTTAGCCCTGTGGATTTTCGTTTTTGGCATTGTTGCATTATAGCCGTGCTGTTTAGCATGCCTCCTTTGTCTGGCCAGTGTGTGAGTGTGTTTGTAATAGTGGGCCAGCAGTTGCCTTGGCTGAGCCTCCCCATGTGGCCAGGGGCCATTTTGTAAAGTCTGTGTCCAACTCCATACAGGCCTGCTTGAGTTCATTGTTTTCCAGGCCTCCTGCTTGTTGTTGTGAGTGACCATGTGGCTGGTGGCCATTTTGTGGTGGTAGTTAGTGTGCTTTTGTCATAGGCCTGCAAGTCATTCCTTTGTTCCTCTTGGCTTATTGCTTCTTGTTGTTGTAGCCTGGCCATGTGGCTGGCAGCCATTTTGTGAAGGCAGCCAGTGTGCTTTTTCCATAGGCCTGCATTGCCTGTCTTCCCTTTCTTGTTGTTGTGGCCTGGCCATGTGGCTGGCGGGCATTTTGTGAAGACAGCCAGTGTGCTTTTGCCATAGGCCTGCATTGTCTGTCTTCCCTTTCTTGTTGTGGTGGCCTGGCCATGTGGCTGGCGGCCATTTTGTGAAGGCAGCCAGTGTGCTTCTGCATTAGGCCTGCAAGCCTTCTTTGTGGTGGCCATGCCTTGTTGTTTTGCGTGCAATTTTTTCTTCTTTTATCCAGCAAAACATGCAGCACAGTTCACTACATTTTCTTTTATTTTTTAAAAACTTTTTTATTGTCAAAAAGAAATACATTCCCAATTCTAATCCGCAATAATACAAAGAAAAAAAAGATACAGAGGTGGTAACAAGAAATAAGATAATAATACAGTGTGAGTCTAAGTTGAGGTGTCGAAGTTCGGTATACAAATTAACATCTAGAAATGAATGCTTAACACAAATACACAAATTTACTGACAAAAAAAAAAATAGATAGTAAACAAAAGAACCACATCCTAATCTCATAAGACCATCGGCCTATGCATCATCAAAACAGCCCCATATAGAATCAAATTTTTGTAGGGCGCGGATACCCCTTACTTTAGCTAGAGCCTTCTCTCTTTCGCCAATTTCCCTTACGATTAACCACCACTCCGTTACTGAGGGAGGCTTAGGTGAAATCCAGGCTCTGGCTATCGCCAACCGGGCAGCAACTAACATGATTGCAATTATAGATTTATGTTCGCCACTATTCTCTTTTTAACCGAGGATTTTCTCAGCTATCGTAAATGTATATTCAACCCCAAGTCGGAGTTTAATTCCAAATAGTATCTTCTGCCAAAAAAGACCTAAATCTGGGCATGTAGCAAACATATGAATCATATCAGCTGCGAATAGCCCACACTTGGGGCAGTTACAACGTGCCCCCCACATGACCCCCCCCTTGAGACCATCTAGCGATCCTCTCTGGTGTATAATAAAGTGCACAGATCGTCCGAAATTGTTGCAATCGTAAATTGACCGAGTGTACCGAGCGTGCTATGATATCAAAAGCGGTCTTTACCTCCCCTATAGTAATATTTATCCCCAAGGTCTCACTCCATCTTGAAGCTAATTTTTCAAAGCCATCAAGTCTGAACTGACAGAGAGATCGATACATCCAACTGATGGCTGCCTGCCGGTTCTGAGCACACAAGCACTCCCAAACCCCTGAGCTTGAGACACTCCGAATAGCAAGGTGTCTAATTAAATAATCCCTGACCTGAAGATATTTAAAAAACATCCGTTGAGGGACAGCAAAAGTAAGCTGTAAATTCTCAAATGATTTAAAGCCATTACAATCATACAGCTGCCCCAGATAATGGACCCCCTGCTTCACCCATTGCTGGCCTGCAGAATCCTGAAATATCCCGGGCAACATCGGGTTACTCTAGAGAGGGAGCTTATCATGTATTAGAGATAAAGAAGATCTAGCCATAATGCCCTGCCATATATAGGCACAATCTCTAATAGTCTTGAACCGTACCCGTTTAAAATAGTTAGGGTCATTAATTCGATATAAAAACATCCGACTCTCTGGACCAAGAACAAGCCAATGCCAGAAATCCGCTTTCTCTGGGTTCAAGAGACTGCGCAGACAACCGATAAATGCAGCCCAAAAATACAACTTAAAGTCGGGGAGTTCTAGACCCCCCTGATTATACGGAAGCTTCATTAATCCCATAGCACGTCTTGATTTTTTTTTATACCCCCAAATAAAGCTACTTAATATCCCATCCAGTTTGCTAAAAAACAGATTAGGGATGCGCAACGGAATCGACCGAAATAAGTACAAAAATTTAGGTAGTATCTTCATCTTAATGATATTACACCTACCCAAAATACTGATTGGAAGCTTGTGCCACAATTTCAGTTGCTTAGTAATAGTAGCTAACAGAGGATCATAATTTAATACATGAATAAGTTCGACCTTGGGCGAAATACAAACCCCTAAATACATAGCAGTCGGGCATACACCTTCCATCGGAGATTCCGGTTGAAAATTAAGAAGGACTTGCTTTTTATTAATATTTAATTTATAGCCCGAAAAGAGGCCAAACTTCTTGGCTTCCATATTGATACCCTCTATTGCCGAACTTGGATCAACTGAAAAAATAGCTATATCGTCCGCATACGCGGTGAGTTTCAGCAAGTGTTGCCCAATATTCAGCGGACATATCCTGACATTAGCCAGGAGTGCCCTAATAAATGGCTCAATATAGAGAGCAAATAGAAGGGGGGAGAGGGGACAGCCCTGTCTAGTACCACAGCAAATAAAGAAAGGGGCTGTTTGAACATTAGAATAGAACAATCTAGCCATAGGACTGTGATACATAGCTTGGACCCATTTCCGAAATTTCTCCCTAACCCCAAATGCAGTAAGTATTGCCCAAAGATATTCCCAAGCCACCCGGTTAAATGCTTTTTCGCATCTAATAACACCATGCCCAGGTTGTTTTTTAACTTCCCTGCAGCATCAAATGCCGCCACTGCCGTGTTGACATGGGCAGTGGTATCTCTCCCTTGTATAAATCCATGCTGCTGGGGAGAAACCAGGCCGGCCATTATGGGGGCTAACCGGGTGGCTAGTATCTTGACAAAAACCTTAGCATCTGCTTGAATTAAAGAAATTGGGCGATAAGAAGCCCGCTCCTCCGGTGCCTTATCCTTTTAAAAAAAAAGAAATGATATTAGCAATATTCCATGAGTTTGGAACTCGACCAGTTACCCCAATTTGCTTAATTACCTCTCTTAGCACCGGGGCCACCACACTTTTACAGCTCTTATAAAATTCAGCAGGAATAGCATCCTCCCCGGTCGCCTTCCCCAGCGGGAGCCCCCCTATTGCTTCCTCAATTTCCTCCAATGTAATTTCCTGCTCTAATAAGAGCGAGTCTTCATCCGTCAACACCGGAGGTTATTCCCTTCCAGATAACCCTGCATATTTGTCAGATCCTGAGCTGCATCTAGAGAGTATAGTTGCTGATAAAAAATGAAAATTGATCAGCAATATCCTGTGGGCGTCTATATAATGTACCCCTCGCCCTTAATGGCTTTAATTGTCGTCTTAAGGCGATTATCCTTAAGCTGGTGAGCAAGTACTTTCCCAATTCGATCTCCATACTCGTATTGCAGTGTCTTATGCTTAATGAAGCTCGCCGCTACCTTCTCTTTTAAAACCTTGGTTATTGCCACCCTGTCCTCCACTAAAGAGGGCATACAAAGAGTCCTGATCTACTACCCCCAGCCGGACCGCCTCAGCATGCTGGAATTCGCTGGCTATAAGCTTTTGATAGGCTTGCTTAGCTAACTTCTCTCGTTCTATATTCTGTTGGTAAACAAACTGCTGGGTAGCTCCTCGAATATATGCCTTCATTGCATCCCATACCATGAAAGGGGAAGCAGACCCCAGGTTATCTTCCAAATATTCCGATAATTTCTTAGCAATAAAAACCCGATACTCAGAATCCATAAAAAGATAGCGCGGAAAAGAAAAGGGCTGAGATGTTTAGGCCCAGGATTAACCCGAAAAGATAGTAGTATAGGGTTATGGTCGGATGTAATCCGAGGACACACCTCCATGTCCGAGCCTAGCAAAATACTAACTGAGATCCATGCCATATCGATCCTAGAATACTGTCGGTGTGGTATGGAATAATATGTATAGCCCGGTGTTGTTGGAAATAAAGAACGCCACGCATCCTGCAGCGAGTGCAGACGCCCTAATTCTAAAATGGAAGCTCTCACCTTCACCATCCTAGAAGTGAGCGCCCGACTAGTAGAATCTATAGTATAATTAATAACACAGTTGAAATTGCCCATTACAACTAACTCCCCCTGCCATCCCAATAATTCCAAACAAATAAAGTCAAAAAGGGCCGGATCATCAACGTTGGGACCATACAATGCACAGAACACATATTTCACACTGTTGATCTCAATTTGAGCCAGAGCCCACCTCCCCCTTTGATCCGCTAATACCTTATGAACTTGACAGTCCAGTGTCTTAGAAACCATAATAGCAGTACCCCTTATCGACACATTCTGTGAAGTACATATTACATTCTGAAAGCCCAATTGATTAAGAAGACCACGGTCCTTATATGCTAAATGCATCTCCGAAAGGAGTACTATATGAGGTTTATATGCCCTAAGCTCCTCCCGTACTAATTGTCTTTTAGATCCTCTGTTTAATCCTGACACATTCCAAGACAAGCACCTAATCATTGCCATATCCCTTAATATATACACCATACCTCAACTCAGACAGATAAAAATCTACCATTCCCCACCTACTCAAAAAACCATAAACATTCTTTTTGACTTTTTCTTTTTTTCCAACCCCCACACCCTCAGGTGCACCCACCCCAAAACCCCACATGAACAACCCCCCACCCCCATCCCAGTGTCCTAAAGAAGGAATCACCCTCCCAAAAAAGCTGCCACTGAATACGGCAGCTAATCTCTCACCACACCACGAAGACAGCCCCAGCCAGCCCCCCACCAATCTCAAAAAAGATTCTGAATAGTACATAGCAAAGGGCTAGAGCATAAGCCTTCCTAAGTCAGGAAAGCAATACAAGAAAAAAAGGAGATAAGAGATAAAAAAAGAAAAACCAAAACAGCATAGTCCCGGAGAAAAAGGCACATTGGCCCTTAAAAACCTCCCCAACCCTATCCCTTCTCCATTATACAATACATATCTTTACCCCCTTTGCTTTTTAAAGAGTGCTAAACACCATCAGTCCTATCAGTCCTGCCAGGTGCTCTGGCCATCTGCCACTTATTCAGCGCTTGTTTAGCCTCTACATCCGTCAAAAAAAATTGTGAGTGCCCATCTTTGACAACTTTCAGCCGAGCCGGTTCCTGCAAAAACTTGAGCCCCTTCTGCTTTAATAGGATCGATAAGTTGCCTCATTTTCCACCTTTTCTCCATTGTAGTACGACTTAAATCAGATCTAACAAATAAGGAAAAAGAGTCAACAACTATTGGAGAACCAGGCAGAGCCTTCAAGGATATCGCCTGCCTTAACAAAAAATTCCCCCAAAAAATCAGAATGGGACGGGGATACCGGGAGCTGGGTCTCTGCAAAGTTAAGGGCAACCTATGCGCCCTCTGAACTTGACAATCCCAATTCCAATCTGACAGGTCCGGGAAGGCCTTTTGAAGAAGCTGGACCACATAGGCGCGAGGATCTGATCCCTCCTTGCCTTCCGGAACCCCAAATAATCTTAGATTGTTCTGACGTTGCTGGTTTTCCAAGTCTTCGATTTTAGCTTGACAGGCCAGAAGCTGCAAATCATGAGACTGAACTGACTTAGCCGTAGTCGTGATAGTATCTTCTGTCTCTGCAACCCTCGTTTGTAGCTCGGCCATGTCCCTTGTTATTCCAGCCACCGTGCCCGTCACCTCATTCAGTGACTGTTGAAAACTGAGGTAATCAGCTCTGATCTGGGCATGATGGTCTTGTGCTTCTCGTCTTTGCTCTTGCAATGCCTGCAATATTATTACAGCAAGTGCCGGCTCCCTGGCAGAAGTCTGGTATTCCGCCCTGTCTGTTGTATCCAGCATGTTTGCCCTTGTCGTGCCCCCTAACTCCAGCGCCGATTCACCATTTGGAAAAGACTCAGTCCCTGGACAGTTCTGAACTGAATGATCCATCATAGTTGATACCTCAGACCTACCAGCTGTTAAGTGGATCTCCTGATCACTAGAGCTCACCATACGCTGCCCATTTTTCAGGCTGGAGCCAGACAGCCGAGAGATCAACGACTTAACCACTCCCTTTGCTTGAACCCACTTTTGTAGAGGGCTTCTCTCCAGGCAAGTTCTCCGGCGTACAACAGAACTGTTGGGCCAGCTGCTTCCCTGCAAGTCTGTCCCCTTCTTGCGAGGTTTAACCGCCTTGGGTGGTTCATTCTTATTCTCAATAGAGGGGTTAGGAGTACGTTGCAGCCCCCCTCTGTTTTTCCCCCTAGTGATCATAGTATCCGGCGTAAATGGATTCCCTGTTTTTGGTTTAGCGCCCTGATCCATATATATAGGAGGAGACCCCTGGGCCCTAGCGGGGTCATCGGATATGTCACCCTCCACCTCTGGACTAAGAATATTAGGATCCTGAGAAATAAAAATGTGGATCTCGCTGTGAACATCCGGTTAGTTTTCGCTCCCTGTAGATGCATCAACCCTTTCCAATATTGGCTCGTCCATAATAGCCGGGGTCTGCCCCAACACCTGGGCCTCCGTGTAATCCAAGGCAGACACATCCCCCAGGCCAGCAACATCAGCCACCGATTCTACTAGCGCTGCAGAAGAAAACAAAGTATCTCTAGTTTGCACTGAAAGCGCCTCCGGAGAAGAACTATTATTAGGGGATCCCTCCTGTGCAACATTCTTGCCATTCTTGCCGGCACTACACAAGATTGTCTCAATTGCAATTGCATCGACCGTTTGAACCACGACCTCCCCCAGGGAGATAAGTTCAGCTGCTTTCCCCGCTTGTAACAAGCGAAGTGCGGGTTTGCCATCCCGTGACATACCTCCTTTTGCGCCGGTTTTTGTAATCGCCGCTGCCGCGGTCTCTTCGCCCAGTGAAGTTCCTTGGACGCCTGCAGCCCTAGTAGCCCGGGTTAGCTTCACCATGGTCTTGGGTGGCGCCATCCTTCTCACCGGTGCGTTTTCCAAGGCAAGGCCAGCAATGTCAGTGAGGCTCGACCAATGGATCCCTAAGCTGCAGGAGCCACAGGAGCCCGCCAACCAGCACACCAGCCGCGAAGACAGCCACAGCCGTCAGAAATTCCTCGTTGGTCCAAGCATCCACGTCGGCAATCAACCTGAGCCGCCAGAGCCGCTGAGTACAGCCACAACCGCACTCTCCGTTTCAAGAAGCCTTCATCCGAGTGTAGGTAATCTTCCCACTTGGTTGTCTAGCGCTTTTTTTTTTACTACGATATGCGCGACATACACAGCGGTGGGCAGGCTGGCCGGGAGCCTCTCCTGGTGCGTCTGAGACGAGGCGGCACTAGTCCGCCATCTTCCCTCCTGTTCACTACATTTTCAAATAAATTTGCAATATTATTTATTTGAATTGATTCACTATGTGGCTTAGTCTGCCAATGGGTTTTCCAACTAATAGGCCCAGAGCTACTAGTGGGTGCATGAAGCAACTGTTTCTGTGGTGTCTGTTAAATTTAAACATCATTTAGGGCATGGATGGCATTGGATTGAATTGCAAATTTTTTTTTTTTGTTGGTATTTCACTTTTTTTTCGTGTATGTTAAATAAATGCCTCTGTTGGATGTGTGTGGTTGTTGTGTAACTTGCAAACCTTTTTTTAGCCCTGTGGCTTTCCGTTTTGGCATTGTTGCATTAAAGCTGTGTTGTTTAGCATGCCTCCTTTGTCTGGCCAGTGTGTGAGTGTGTTTCTATTCTAATAGTGGGCCAACATTTGCATTCGCTGAGCCTCCCCGTGTGGCCAGGGGCCATTTTGTAAAGTCTGTGTCCATAATATAGGCCAGCTTGAGTTCATTATTTTCCAAGCCTCCTGCTTATTGTGAGTGACCATGTGGCTGGTGGCCATTTTGTGGTGGTAGTTAGCCTGCATGTCATTCCTTTGTTCCTCTTGGCTTATTGCTTCTTGTTGTGGTAGTCTGGCCATGTGGCTTGCCCCCATTTTGTGAAGGCAGCCAGTGTGCTTTTGCCATAGGCCTGCATTGTCTGTCTTCCCTTTCTTGTTGTTGTGGCCTGGCCATGTGGCTGGCAGCCATTTTGTGAAGGCAGCCAGTGTGCTTTTGCCATAGGCCTGCATTGTCTGTCTACCTTTTCTTATTGTTGTGGTGGCCTGGCCATGTGGCTGGCGGCCATTTTGTGAAGGCAGCCAGTGTGCTTCTGCATTAGGCCTGCAAGCCTTCTTTGTGGTGGCCATGCCTTGTTGTTGTTTTGCATGCAATTTTTTCTTCTTTTACCCAGCAGAAAATGCAGCACACTTCACTACATTTTCAAATAAATTTGCAATATTATTGATTTGGAATTGATTCACTATGTTGCCTAGTCTGCCAATGGGTTTTCCAACCAATAGGCCCAGAGTTACTCATGGGTGCATGAAGCAACTGTTTATGTAGTGTTTGTTGAATTTAAACATCATTTAGGGCATGGATGGCATTGGATTCAATTGTAAAATGTGTTTTTTGGGGTATTTTTTACTTTTTTCGTGCATGTTAAATAAATGCCTTTGTTGGATGTGTGTAGTTGTTGTGTAATTTGCAAACCATTCTTTAGCCCCGTGGCTTTTTGTTTTGGCATTGTTGCATTAAAGCTGTGTTGTTTAGCATGCCTCCTTTGTCTGGCCAGTGTGTGAGTGTGTTTCTATTCTAACAGTGGCCAGGGGCCATTTTGTAAAGTCTGTGTCCATAATATAGGCCAGCTTGAGTTCATTGTTTTGCAAGCCTCCTGCTTGTTGTGTGACCATGTGGCTGGTGGCCATTTTGTGGTGGTAGTAGTTAGTGTGCTTTATGCTTTTGCCATGGGCCTGCATGTCTTTCCTTTGTTCCTCTTGGCTTATTGCTTCCATCCATTGTCAGCTGCAGCTCCCTGAATGCTGCATCCCACGTGATGTACAATGCCAAACCGGTTCCGTTACATTTGTATTTTTGTTGTTCTTCTTCTTCTTTCCTATCCTTCCTGAGTGTACAGTACACCATGAAAGCCCTTGTTGTCAAAGTCTCACAAATGGCTACACTGTTGGTATGTGTTTTTAATAACTGAGGTAATAAAATTTAATAATATTAATAATAACACTAACAAGTGTGACCACACACTAAGTTATACATTATATTTATTTGTTTGTACTAGTGGTAATTGAACCACAACAATGAATGCCACGTTTCACTGATGTTCTTCTTGCTTCTTTGCTTTTAGGTGGAAAAAACAGGAGGAGACAACATCACCCATTGTACTGCCAGACAGAAGTCCTGCTGCGCACGACATCACGTGACGTGTGACCACAGACATCTCTTCAACTTGTGCCACTGCGTGCTGGTGACATCTTGAAGATGGCCCCAAAGAAAGGTACCAGGTCCAGTACCAAGAAAGTTGCCAGTGAGAAGAAGGCACTGCCTCTTACCAAGACCGGTATGATGCCCAAGACCTTTGTTGGGAAACTAAAAATTGCGCCTGGAGGAGCGGCATCTGGAGAGCAAGCTGGGAGCAGTACCCCCGCATCAATGTACCCACCCCACCAACCTAGGCCCAAGCCCATGTCTGTCGCAGAGGCAGCCAGTCTAATCACGAGTCCAACGCCGACGAGCAGTGATGTTGAAATTGACTTATCGCAAAGTAGTACCCAATCAACGCAAGAAACTCAGATAAGTGGGCAACAACAGCCGCAACAACGGCCGCAACCACCGCCCCAATAGTAGTTGTTCCTCCCGAAGTAGGGGCAGTTCAGGAAATCGAGCTTCCTACAGAGGAAGAAGAAGAGCAAGCCACTCTTTCAGAAGATCCATTGTCTTCCACATCCCCAGCAAGAAAAAGGAGGGTTAGTCCATTGACTTCTTTTGCAAGCCCCCCTTCTGATGATCTAGACGCAACTTGGAAGCAACCAGCTCAGTCTAAGAGTGAGACACACCATGAGACAAGGCTGGGGAAAAGGAAGGTTCCAGAAAGCCTTAGAATTATGGAGTTAGATGTAGAAGAGGAGGATGATGACGAGCCAGTCATCATGGACATTAGTCCTGCCCCAGTGGAGACCGACATTACACCATCCCAAATTGCTGTGAGGGATGTGGCACAGATACCACCAACACAGATACCACCAACACCTCCTCCAGCTTCCATATTTGCATAGGCCCGGCAGCGACCTACATCCACCACAACCACCTCAGTAGAAGTAGGTACTGCAGAGAGTCAAACGTCATGCCCACCTACCACTTCATACGACATTGCAAGTGGCACCAGCAGCGCCAGAAAATTCACCTCCCCAGTTTGGGACTTTTTTTCGGTTAGCAGGAAGGAGGTGAACATTGCTAAATGCTCCATTTGTGGACAAGGTGTTAGTCGTGGTAAGCTTGGTACAAACTATGGTACCGGAGGCCAAACAACCCATCTGAGAAAACACCACTTGTTCCAGTGGGAAGCGCACCTTAGCGGCCAAAAAACTGCACGTGTTATTGGTGGAGGGGATGAAGAAGAAGATTCGATCAGGGTGGAAGGTGAACAAGAGGGAGACCTTTTCTCTGTTACACAAAGCAGCCCTGTCCCCAGCAGTGCAGTGGTTCCGCCCACATCATCATCAGCAACATCGCAATGGCACAAGAGTCAGGCTGAGACACCAAGGGGTCCAAGGCAAGAGAGTACTGCAACGAAAAAACGTGCATTGTTGAGCCTAACATCTGGCGTCAAGAAGTCACCTGCATCAGTGGCACCAGAAAAGAAAAAAATCAGGGCTACTATTCTCAGCATGTTTAGGTCGGAGGGGCAGTACGAACGCAACCACCCAACGGCACGTTTGTACAACGGGAAGCTGGATAAAATGTTAGTGCTGGACCTCCTCCCTATTTCTTTTGTGGAAGGGGTGGGTTTTTTTGAATTTGTGGCAGCCATCTGCCCGAAATGGAAGGTTCCCAGCCATTCCTATTTCGCCAGAGTTGCTGTTCCAGCACTACATCATGACGTGCTAGAATTGCTTGGACAAGCTTTGCAGCAGAGTGCTGTTCACACTATCCACCTGACAACAGACATGTGGAGCAATTGCCAAGCCACTGATTACATGTACATCACTGCACACTGGATCTCTTTTGGGGGGGTTAGAGAAAAGATATCTGCAGCAGGTGTTGTTGACACTGCTGAGATTTTTAATGCCTTTCGGAAACATGAAACTGTAGCCATGTTCGCCATGGAGAAATCTCATACTGCTGCAAACATTTTGGAAGACTTTGACAGCAAGGTCTTTGAATGGCTGCCACCAAGAGGGCTTAACATTGGTTTTGTTGCCACGGACAATGGCAGTAATATAGTTAAGGCCATGGCTGATGGTGGCTATTTCAGGGTGCTGTGTTTGGTTCACTGCATTACCATCATTGTTCAAGACTTTCTGAAAAAAGAAGACAGAGTCAGCAACTTACTGACCACCTGCAGAAGAATCTGCACACATTTCAGCGATTCTTTTAAAGCCCGGAAGCAGCTAAGGATCATTCAACGTGATAATAGAATGCCAGTTAAAGCACTCATCCAGGAGGTGCCAACATGTTGGAACTCAACTTATTACGTGCTTGAACATCTGTTTGAGCAGTACAGACCAATCAAGGAATATGTCATGCAAAGAGGGGATGCTACTGTGAAAGGCATGATCATTGAGATGGACCAATGGGGCCTAGTTAAATTCCTGACAGAGATGCTACTTCCTTTCGAGGTCTTCACACGTGAAGTCAGCAAGGAGGACTGTACTATGTGCCAAGCTATCCCATTGTTGCACATGCTACAGGGACAGCTGAAGAGGGTGTCTGCAATGTACGCAGGTGTGGAGGAAAAAAAAGAAGCATATGAGGTGGTGGAGAGCTTAACCCTTAGCTTATCTGAAAATACAAGCGTGCAAATAGGCATTGTGTCATTCAACCATTACATTTGTGCCACAATTCTGGATCCACGGTACAAACCATTACTGCACACTTTCATTCCTTTTTCAGATGTGGATGTTGCCAACTACAAAACTAGGATAGCCAGTCATCTAGAACAAGAACGGGCGGGAATTAGAGGCCCGCTACTCCAGGGCACAACAAGTACTGCAGGGCAGCCGGCTTCAAGTTCAACTTTAGAGCTTGAGGGCAGTGCGGTTGGCTCACAGCAGCCAAAACCACCAAGAAAAACATCAACAACAACAACAGGAGCATCAGCCCTAAAATCGGCACAGGAATGGTTTCTACAGCAAAGGCTTAAGTCCAGTGCTGAGGCAAAGGCAAAAGAGGCCGAGCGAAGCGGAGCACCCATAAGCATCGGGCGGATGGTCCAGGCCTATCTGGATGACCCAACAGAAGTCTACTTTGATCAAAACCCATTGCTGTATTGGTATGGGAAAAGGCGCCAGTGCTCAGCAGGTTGGTGATAAACTATCTGGCTTGCCCTGTCGCAAGTGTCTCTTCTGAGCATGTTTTCAGTGCTGCTGGTGCCGTTCTGACATTGAGAAGGACCAGTCTCTCGCCCAAAAACATAGAGAGGTTAACCATGATCAAAATAAATCAGCACTTTATACCACCAGATTGCACCATACCTGAAGTAGCACAGCAGGAAGATGATGACGGCGACTCAGGTCATGGAAGTAGTGTGTTAGGTGACCTACTTCTGGGCGAACCACCAGAGTATGAGGACGAGCTCTACTTCCCTGACAACTAGGCTTTCGCGTCGACTCAAGTTACTTTCTTTCTCCCTTTTGAAGCACAAAAAAAATAAAGCTGAGAAACATCATTTACTTTATTATTTACTTTATTATTTGTGTGTGTCACTCCCTTTCTGGTTCACACCCGACCGTCTTACTCTTTTAGTGCTGAATTGGAGTTGCAACTGTAGTCAGTGAAGAAGTAACTAGTAGTTCACTCCTCCTGACTCTCCCTAAAGCCATAACCCTCATGCTGGACATTGGATGAAACAAATGTGAAATGCGTGCCTGCTTCCAAACCTGGGCCCTGACTATATATATCCTTTCCGAGCCTAGAGGGACTGCCCTGGAAGAACAGGTAAATGATGGCATGCATTGCACGCTGAGTGATTGTTGCTTGTTGTGCATGATGTCTACTATTCTGAATCTACACACAAAAAAGTGACTCATGTCAATCTTTCCCTTCTTGTTGTTCAATAGCAACATTGTACTACTGCAGGCCGTTCCATTGCATTTTTAAGTCGGGAGTCAGGACGAGTCAGGAGTCTGGAGGACTCACTCTTGATACAGAGTTGGACACTATACCTTACTCGCAGTCAGAGTCAAGAGGATCAGAGATGATTGATGGAACTAATAACTCAGGGCGTGATGTAGCCTAAAGGTAAACAACAACACCAGACCAGACCTACATGTCTGTGCTGTGGTGGTGGTGTGAATGACAGTGGTGCATTGATTTTTTTACTTAATTTGGAAAATACTATGTTGCTGTGTGTGTGTGTGTTCAGTGCTACTGCTGTGCTGTCTAGCTCAAATTCGGAGCTAAGTGGAGGTTGGGGCCTGTTCCTGTTGTTGGAGGTAACTAACTGTCGGAAACAGACATGATTTAGTCATGCCGCCTCTGAAAGTCTTCTTGTTGCACTCCTCCTTAATTATGCAGTTTAACCTTTCTCGTTGATTTTTCAATATCCTTTTTGTTTTTCCATCTACAGGACCTTTACCCTGCACCATACTGGGAAAAACAACTCACACTTAACTTACCAAACCGCATCCGCCAGGAACCCAAAATTGATGGCTGGACAATCCAAGGAAGGACCAAGAGGAATGCGGAGATGCAACTCCAAATTTGGCAAAAATATAATACAGTAACAGTATCTTCTTCATTTGATTCATTTATTTTTTTCTCTTCAATCATTACGGCTGTGTGTGTTGTTTGCTTATATTTTACTCCTACAGATATTTTACCTTTATTTGCTATCTTTTAAAGGAAGCCCGGTACAACAGAAGATAATGTATGTATGTATGTAACTTGGGTGTCTCCGGGGGCAGACAGGCAATTGCATAATTAACACACTGCCCTGTACTAGTCTAGTACTACTCCTCAGGGTGCATGCATTTCCTTTTTCTCCCTCAACAGATTTATGATGGTCACCTGCCAAGATGAATGTGTTGTCCATGTGTAGTGTTTGTCTTTGTCAAACCTTTCCATCAAACCACCTATCCCAACCATTCATCAAACCCTAACCCTCTTCCCCCGGGCTGTGTGATTTATATTGAGGTGTGACTAAATTAAATTTACACCAATAATTGATCACACACTTGCTGAGGCGGATGTGGTGAAAGCAACACTAACGCAAGGCAGGGCGAGGATCTTCTTCTGCTTGCCCACCCATGTTCAGTATTCGCAAGTCAATTATTTTTCCAGAGGAACATAATCCATCATAATTAATTGCCGGCATCGATTCATCATCCTTCCAGCACTAAAGGTTACTCTTGTCCACTTCATAGGTCGAGTCAACTTCAGTTTGTAACTTGTGATAGGCTATCCCTGCCACCATTATGTTTTATTTTACTTTAGCATTGCTTATCATCATCATGGTTTCTTGTTTGCCAGTCTTCTTGTGTACTGTACTTCTACTACTCGTTCCCGAGTCTTCCTCAGGCGACTGACTGTCTCATTTTCTTTTTTTGCAAATGGTACTGTCAGTGTCTACTACTACTACCACCACCACCAAGGCACCTTGGGAAACCAAACCATCATCACCATGCAGCCATCACTTCACCTAAGTATAAATAAACATCAATCACAGGTAAGAGAAGAAGTTTGGGGGAGGCATAATTAATAATATGGACATTAATTCATTAATTCACACACCCAAACCCTTCCGAGTCCAGTTGCAGACTGCATAGACTAGGAGGAGAGACTGACAGTACTAGTAGGACAAGTCACAAGTGAGGGTACCGCATCTGTCTGTTGGTGTGTTACACTATGGGCAAATTATTTCAATCAAAAACTGGCTGCGGCCCTGTAGCAGCAAAGGAAACGGTGTGAAGTAAAAGAGTAACCCCCCCACAAAACATTTACATCGTATGTAAAGTATAAATAATTTATTCCCCTAACAAAATAACCTAATGGAAAATACCCACAACACCTGACCCAAAAACTCTCCCTAACCCCAACCAATGCCCAAAGATAAGAGTCCAATGTCGACCCACCAAAAAAAAATGTAAAAGGGGCTTGGCGACGGAGTTCTAGCGGCGGGCTCACCGCTTACTCTCCAGGACCTTTATCCGCTCCTCTAGGCGTGCCATCCGGAGGGGCATACGGCACTTGAATGCTTTACAGTTGCATCCACAGGGGTGGGCAGCAGTGTTCAAAGAAGTGCGGCGGGCGGCTGCCAGACTGCGGTGCCGTACCACTGGAGGCACTGGGGGGGGCCTGGCTGGGGCCCGGGGCATTGGAGAAGGCTGCAGCTGCTGCCGCCTCCTCCTCCTTCTCCACCGCCAGAGCCACCAGCCGCCGATATTCGGTACAGATGGCCTCCAGCTTCCGGTGCCGGGCCATGTCTGCTAACTCCTTTCTTTTTGGTTGTGGTTTGGGTTGGGAAGGAGTAGCTATATCAATAAAGAAAAAAGACAATTGTAACCAATACTCTTAGCAAAACAGTAACACAAAATTAATTATACACATAAAATTATAGTGTTACAGTAGCACTAGCAAGCACAGTACATAACATTTGTGGTATCCTCCCACTTCCTCGGCCTCTAACATTTGTGGGAGTTTCAGGCATTACTATTAGGCACTATGGAGTAGACAAGTCTTCTTCTTCTCTCTCTCTTGTTTAGCTAAATTAACCTTGTTGTAGGCATGCCAGCTCAGTCAGCTTGCGCCCTAGACAGACATACTCGTGTCGCAGACTCATGTTATTTTTATTTACTACTGTCTGCAGGTGGGGCAGCTGTAGTCTACAACTACACAATTATCTTTTTTTTCTATTATGGCCATACTCTGCTACATCAATGGCAACTGCTCAATTTCACTTTCACCCTGACTACTACAACAAGGCAGATGATATCTGATCCAAATGATCATTGATTATATATGGGACAACGTGAGGTACTATTGATTGAATGTGTAACCTTGCAGCCGATAGGCCACACATGGCAGGCTGACACAGTCGAAAAGGACATAGGGGCTCATTACAATGGTGGGCGGAGGCACCACCGCGGTGCTGGCGGTGGCGCAAAATGCCATTTTCCGCACTCCAGCAGCGGTCCTCACGCCCGCCATATTACAATGGGCAAACATAGCCCATTTCCCGTCCGCCGCGGTGCGACGTGAACCGCCATAAAAATGCGCCCGCCAGCGCGGCGGTGGGAGCCAATAGAGACCCACCGCCGTGCGAAATGACGTCCCGACCGCCGTACAAATCAGGATGCCCCAAACAGCCAGTCACACCGCAGCAGAGAAACCACCCAACCAGAGACGGCAGAAGCACGACAGCGGAGCGCGAAACCAGACTCCCGGTCCTCTCCACCCAGTCCCGACCGCAATGGATCCAGCTCTACACGCCTTTCCGGTGCTGTAACTGCTCCACCAGCAGCAAATAATGGCCCGGTGCAGACAACGCCGCAGGTACGCAATCACACAACTCCGCACACAACCACAACACACAACTTCTGGGCTGACAAACGGTTCCTGTCCACATCAGACACTCTGGTGGGGACAGAAACACATCCCCAAGTGTACCCACACATGTCCTACCTATCACTAAATCACCCCTCTGCATCCAGGACACCCACCAACCATCCCGGTCACGACACCGCAGCGGTGGACGCGGAAAAACATGCGCACAATGTAGTAGGCAGGGCCAGCGCCAGGCATGGGCAGTCCACAAAGATCATAGGGCCACACCTCTACCCTCCACACACTATGCCCCCCACACATTAGGGGACATGCTGTGTGCTCCTCCTGTGCACCCCCCTGCACAATAGCCAGCCAGGTGAACCCAGACCCTGCACCACACACACCAAACAAGCAGGGAGACAGTCTCAGCAGGTGGGGCTGAAGAGGAACACACAGCACAGAAGCACAGGGCCAGGGCAACCCTCCTCCCCACACCCACACTCCACTCATGTCAAGCAAACTGAGTCCAATCACAAAATGAACACTCACACTGAATATGAACAATACCCTAACTGTACACAATGCATGTCAAGCCACCCAGACACACCCCTCACTGACACACAGCCACATACACAAACCAGATGGCAGCAGCAATGGAGGACAAGAAATGGTCAAGACAAAAGTGAGGTGGACAGTGATGGGAACACAAGGAGCTAGCCACAAAGCATCTGTACATCACATGCAAGAGAAGGAACAGATCACAACACCCTTAGGCCAACCAATAACACATGGCTGGCACAGTGAGTGAAATCAAACCACAGTGATCTCTGTGCAACAACTCAGGGAGACAGCAATGCAAGCCATGCATAGGCACAGGGATGATGGGAAGTGTCTGAAGTCAAATAGTGATCAGCCACACATCTGTACCTACTTACTTGACATGTGTATGTCATCAGCACAACACACAGGGCCAAGTGACACACTCCATGACTGTCAACCACAACTTGGACCCTTCACACATACCCCTCCTCCACCCACCTCACACCTGCACCACCCAACACTAGTGTCAAACACACAGAATGGTGCAAATAATGTCCTGTGAATACACTGACAAAGAATCACACTCCCTGGGGTGCATCCACAAACATCACACACACTCAGGGATGCCTGAAGCAATGCTGGCACAAATACAATAGCCAAACACAAACTTCACAAACAACAGACACAGAAGTACAACAAGCCCAGACATGTGCAGACAAACAGTGGAAAGGCAATGGGATCACATACAGAACAGGAGTACACAACACCATCACTCAGGACCAATGCACAGACAACATACCCCAACACAGACAAGAAGTGCATCCTCTCAAAACAATCATGGACACAAACTGGGAGCAATGGTCCAATAAGACAACACAGACAGACATACCACACCACCCATCAAGTCAACATGGTGTAATAGTGTACCACATGCATGCACAATACTGACAGTGACAGGTCAAATATGAGAGGAGAAACCACCAAGGTGCACTCAAAACAAGCTCAGGAACAAGAATACTCCGAAGTTCATGTGACAGACACACAAGTAATGCACACTACACTTGCAACACAGATCTGAATGTATCACAATGCACAAACAACTCACACACAATGACATGCAAAGAGAACATCACACACAGAGCATCTGTCAGCTGAAAGAGACAACACAGGCCAAACACTGCACACATCCACAGCAAACACACAACAGATGCACATGCCAATCCTTCACATTGCAAACACAGTTGTACATCAGGGGCTGCACACCAGGCAATTACAAGGCAACATAGACTCACAGCACTGCATGCACAACAAGCAGTGTGTGCACACCAACCAAACCAGTAGCACACATATCTGAGTGCCACAACATGAACCCCCACAACACAAATCACCACAGCACACAGACAACATCACACTCAGGAAGGGTAGCAGTACCACAGCAAATATACATACAGCTTACCCATCACCCACAGATGCACAAGTCTGGGACACCCAGGTGCAAATAACATGACCAGAGGACTGTGCAGCACAAACAGTTGCAATGCACATGACCAACCATGACTGCAAAGCAGTACAAGGAAATCACACATAACCAATTGGGAAACTGTCCTGAGTGGCACATTGGTCCTGTGCACAGATCAGCACCACAAAGCATAGTGTAACAAATGAAGTGGTGGGGAGGGACACACACTGGCAACCCAAGGGGATAGCTGACATGAGAGTGAAGTGGTGTGTACGTCAGTAGTGGACATGGCAGGAGTGCACCATACACAAATAGATGGAGTGCTCACTCACAATGGGTAGTTAACATAAGCACAGATAGGGGATGGTACAACTTCACATCCCACATGCCATACTGCAGCAAAAAATTGCTCAAGTGACAGCAATGCATGAGAAAACACACCCACAATGTCAGTGTGGCTGAGGAGGTCTCCACAGTGAGCACAAACAGTATCAAGACACATGGCTGATCAACAAAACACAACACTGACTTGCCAGTCACACACTCTGCATACTCACAATTGGCAACAACAACAAGTAGGTGTCCCCCAGAAGTGCAAGGACACACCAACACACTGCACAGTGCACAACCTATAACTCCCACATGTGCACACAATCACAAGCACAGGGCTGACCAATCCAACCAACAGGCACTCAAATCCAGGTTGACACATGTGTGCAGTTGCGATTGCAGGGGCACACACACATCAACACTACTGACAAAGTCACCCCCTTCACACTGCACACTTCATGACCACCCAAGTGCACACATTGTAATTAACACATGTGACTAGGATGACTGGCCAGCACAAGATGACCATACACCAACACTGCTGTTCACACATCAAGAAAGATCACACAGACATGATGGACCCTGGCCAGCCTGCCTGCAATCCTGTGGATAGAATCCCACTCTGTGCTGGTAGTGCATCCAAACATGGCATGTGTACAATTTAGCTAACATCACCATAGATTGATTATGATAACAGTAGTTCATCACAAACAACCATCATTGCACCCCCAAGCCTCAGAGTCAAGAAGAACTGAAGTGCCTGTCACCTCTGCAAAACCCAGAAAAAGTGAAATCAGCCATTGGCAAAGTTAAAGTGGCATAAAGAGCATGTTTCACATTAAAGCATAGCCACACATAAAACCCTTTATTTAGCAAGGACACTGACAAAGCAGACAACTGGAGTAACTGTCTTTATTCACATATTACACAGATAGGCATCAAAAGTAGACAAGAGCAAGACCAGTGGCCAGTACAAAGTGCAAAGTAGGTGCATGAGATCCTGCACATGGAATGGGCAAACACAGTAATGAACAGCAAGGCCAGTGGCCAGTCCAAATTGCAGAGTAGGTACATGAGAACCTGCACAGGGAATGGGCAAACACAGTAATGAACAGCAAGGCCAGTGGCCAGTCCAAAGTGCAGAGTAGGTACATGAGAACCTGCACAGGGAATGGGCAAACACAATAATGAACAGCAAGGCCAGTGGCCAGTCCAAAGTGCAGAGTAGGTACATGAGAACCTGCACAGGGAATGGGCAAACACAGTAATGAACAGCAAGGCCAGTGGCCAGTCCAAAGTGCAGAGTAGGTACATGAGAACCTCCACAAGGAATGGGCAAACACAGTAATGAACAGCAAGGCCAGTGGCCAGTCCAAAGTGAAAAGTAGGCACATGTGTGCATGAGGACCTGCACAGGGAATGGGCAAACACAGTAAAGAACAGCAAGGCCAGTGGCCAGTCCAAAGTGCAGAGTAGGTACATGAGAACCTGCACAGGGAATGGGCAAACACAGTAATGAACAGCAAGGCCAGTGGCCAGTCCAAAGTGCAGAGTAGGTACATGAGAACCCGCACAGGGAATGGGCAAACACAGTAATGAACAGCAAGGCCAGTGGCCAGTCCAAAGTGCAGAGTAGGTACATGAGAACCTGCACAGGGAATGGGCAAACACAATAATGAACAGCAAGGCCAGTGGCCAGCCCAAAGTGAAAAGTACGCACATGTGTGCATGAGGACCTGCACAGGGAATGGGCAAACACAGTAATGAACAGCAAGGCCAGTGGCCAGTCCAAAGTGCAGAGTAGATACATGAGAACCTGCACAGGGAATGGGCAAACACAGTAATGAACAGCAAGGCCAGTGGCCAGTCAAAGTGCAGAGTAGGTACATGAGAACCTGCACAGGGAATGGGCAAACACAGTAATGAACAGCAAGGTCAGTGGCCAGTCCAAAGTGCGGAGTAGGTACATGAGAACCTGCACAGGGAATGGGCAAACACAATAATAAACAGCAAGGCCAGTGGCCAGTCCAAAGTGAAAAGTAGGCACATGTGTGCAGGAGAACCTGCACAGGGAATGGGTGAGACTGTACACTGCCATGGTCAGCAACACAGTTAGGGGGATAACAATGGGCAGTCCAGGCACAGCTGTGGGAGAGACAGGTGTGTGAGGGGGACTTTGGCTCAGACTTGGCTGTCAGCCTGACTGGGAGGTGGCTGAGTGTCGGGGCCAGTTGGAGGACCGGACCTGGGAGAGAGAGGACCAGCTGAGGTAAAGGCATCAGTGGCTTTGGGAGCCGGAGGGCTTGCTGGACCGGGTGGTGTGGTGGCACGTGGAGGTGGAGTCATGCTGCCGTGAGACACAGTGTGGGAGGGAGAATGTGGAGGGGTGCCTTTCCACTTCTTGGGTACTCGATAGGGAATTATTGTCTTGGGCGGAGTGGTAAGTGGGGCAGGCACAAAAGGCACACTCTCCACCAAAGCTGCATCAGGTGCAGCCGGTGGGCCTCCCTCTGGGGACCTGCTGGATCCGGAGATACGCTTGGCCTGGCCTTGCCTTTTCCCCTCCACCACCTGTTTACCAAGTAAACCCCCTACACTGACCTCCTTTCCCTGCTTCACAGGGGTCTGGATGGGAATAGAGGTTGTGGGTGAATCTGCCTTAGCAGGCTTTTTCTGTGGACCCTTAGCAGGCACCAGCTTCACAGCAGGAACGGGAACTGACTGCTTTTCTTTGCGAGACGCTTTTGGGACAGGAGAGTCCTTGGCTGGGGATGCCTCTGAGCCTGAGGCCTGCTTCTTGGCTTTATGCCCCTGAGTGTCACATGAAGGGCTTTTGCCTTTGCGCTCTGGGGTGGCTTTTGATTTTTGGGGGATGGTGTCTGCGCTCTGGCCCGCTTGGGCTGCTGCTGTTGTGTGCTGTGTGTGCTGTATCTTGAGCCTGAGGTCTGTGGTGTGTGGCCACTATCGTCAGATGTAGCCACTGGCAGGGGGGTGGCCAAAGGGACTGGATCTGGACTCTGAGCCTGTGACAGCTGAATGGCTGCCGTCACTGTGGAGGACAAAGACTGGACAGTCCGGTGTAGCCCACCCACGTCTGAATGAATGCCCTCCATGAAGGCAACTACCTATGCCAACTTTTTGTCATGGTCTAGGAAGGCATTGAGGAGAGTTGTCTGACCCACACACAGCTGGTGCAAAAGGTCCACAGCCTCAACACTGAGGGCAGCAGGGGAGACAGGGGCAGGGGCAGTGGTGCCTGGGGTGAAGGACACTCTTCCCTTCTTACTGGTGCGAGCACGTGCAGCACTAGTGGAAGTAGTTGGGAGGGTAGGCACAGGACGATGTGTGGTGGAAGAGGAGGCAGAGTCCCCGCTCCCTGTGCACGCCACCATAGATGTGTCACCGCTGGCGTCAGATGACGTTGAGGATGGTGTCTCTGGCTGTGATTCCTCAAGCAGACTCCTGTCCCCCTCCGACGCGCTGGTCACATCAGTGTCAGTGTGCTCGTGTGTAGCAGTCGTGCTTGATGCCTCACCACTGGTGTCCGTCCCCTGTCCATCTGTGCCCACAGTAGATGCTGCAAGAGACAGAGATGTAGGGTCAGTTCAGTGGCATTAACACAAACATGATATGCAAGCAAAGCACTAAACAAGATGATGATATCCCCATGTTGCACACCACCCTGTGCAGTAACATTGTGCAACCTCAATTCCAAACTCGAATTTTGCGTGTTGTCATGCAAACTTGGCATACGTGACCCATGTGATGACCACACAGCCAAATAGACTGCCCGTGGCTCCGTGTAACCAGACATACAGATCCCTCTGAGCATACCTAGGGCCCTGAGGGGGGAAAAGATGTACCTCTCAACATGTTGCCACAGTCACATCTGGAGGCAGCAGAAGGGGACAACACAGATGCAGACTCCTAAATATCAGTCCACAATGGCCATGAGCTCATGCCATCCACCATGTCGTACTTTGGGGCACAACTACAGTTGCACATTGGTGTCAGATGTGTAGTCCTCACAATTCTGATGTCAGGCAATGCACACATTGATGTAAGCACACTCAGATGAGGCACACTGCCGTTCCCTTCCATGGGATGTCCCTGACTTCCCCAATGCAGAAGATGCCAGAAGGCCACAACTCAGAATGCAATGTCAAGGGCCATTACTTCAATGACATGAGAAAGTACAGGTAGGTAAAATGCATGACAGCTGCACCCAACACAGAGGCCACTTACAAGCCATTGCATCACACTAGCAACATCACAGAGCTCAGCACTGGCTCAGGCTTGGAACACATGCACTCACTCACAACCAAAGTCACCCTTCCCACAATACTCACCCCCAGCTTGCTGCTGATGCTCCTTCAAACGTGCATCCAGCTCAGGCTGTGTCACAGCTAAGATGCGGGCCATTAGTGGTGTCATGCTCCTGTGCGCCAACCTTCCAGTCCGAGGGAGCAGCCCCAGCGTCATCTCTGCCACGTTTTTGCTCAGCCGGCAGATGTCATCCCACCTCTTGTGACAGTGTGTGCGCCGTCGGTTAGAGACACCCAGGGCCCGCATCTTGCGTGCAATGGCCCTCCACACGTCCTTACGCTGGTGGACTTTGAGCTGCAGGCATGGGAGACAAGAGGGGGAAATTTCAGTGACACTGGGTTATGTACCACTACCTCTCAGTACAGGAGCATGATACTAACTCAGCACTACTTCACAGATATGTCTAGCAGAGACAATACAGCATCTCACATAGTACATAAGCATGGGAGAATCATACAAAAACTGCATGCAGGTATGAGGGTGGACACAGTACCTGCCCATCTCATACACATGCAGGATGCCAGCACAGAAAGCTATGTGTAGGGGGCCCACATCTGCTATCCAGTTTGTGGGTGAGCAAGACATACATTACATTGGAAAATATGTTTCGGGGCAGACTCACTGTGTCCAACACTGCTCAGCCCTCAATGTCCTTGCCCTGTGAATGGCTCACTGTGTCATGGAGGTCACATTTAGGGACATGACCTTACAATCTCACACCCTTCTCACAAGGTCTGTTGTGTGCAATCTACAGGGCTGAGATAGCTCATTGATGGATAGTCTAGCAGACAACCCATATGTTTCACTCTGTACATTCAGTGATGTGTCCTTGTCAGATTGGGCAGTGACTGTGCAGGACAGGTGGCTCACACTGAGGTCCAACGTGGGGCTTCAGAAATGTCACATGCAGGGACAATATGAGAGCGTAAACAGTGCCTATACATGCGAGTCAGTACACATGCTGATGAAAATGGGAGGGCTCTGTACAAAAGTACAACAATCTGCTGTGTCATAGGTGAATTACCACCAAAAGTGTCACCCTCTGGCATTTAAGTCCTGTGCATAGTGCTGACCTATACATGGTGGCAATTTTGAGTCAGACACACTTCCATCAGTACCCTCTGGACGTATACCCTTGGTAATGTCACAGATGAGCCTGTGAAGAACATCATGGACCCACACATCCATTCACACAGGCAATTTCTGTCCTGACTCCCTCTCGACCAACTTGTGTCACTGTATGGCAGAAAAAAATGCATGTCCCTCCCATTCTGATGTGCAGCCAGGGAAACGTGAAAAATAGGCTACACACCCCTTTCCCCTGGAGGCAGCATGCTAGGCAGTGTATGACACAACCCCACACTCTCAGGCACATACTGCAGCAGATCAACTTCATGTGTGCACTCCCTGCACTCTCACTTCCACTCTGAAACACTTACCATGACATCTGGAGCACCATCTAGCCTCCCATACTGTGTGAGCACCTCGTCCACCAGGACCTCCAGATCCTCGGTGGTGAAGGGACGGGCCCTGATCTTGTCAGTCCTTGCCATCACTGGGTCCAGGAGACAAGAGCAGCAGCAGTTGGTGGTGAGGGGTGTCTGGCAGTAGTGTCTGGAGACAAGAGCAGCAGCAGTTGGTGGTGAGGGGTGTCAGGCAGCAGTGTCTGGAGACAGGAGCAGCAGCAGTTGGTGGTGAGGGGTGTCAGGCAGCAGTGTTTGGAGACAGGAGCAGCAGCAGTTGGTGGTGAGGGGTGTCAGGCAGCAGTGTCTGGAGACAGGAGCAGCAGCAGTTGGTGGTGAGGGGTGTCAGGCAGCAGTGTCTGGAAGCAGTGGAAATGTGAGGTTCTCTCCCACACATATATAGGCCCCTGAGGTAGTTTCAGTGGCTCTAAGCTGCTGCAATTGGTGTTCCAGGTCCGCTTTTTTCAAATGTATCCAATGACCGGCTCCGTGGTGGCGGAGCACGCTTACCGCGATTTTCAAAATTGCATTAGGCTATTGTGATTGCGTTTCCCATTGGCTGTAAGGGCTTGGGCATTGGCGGTGACACACCGCAGGGGCCAGGTGGTCGCTACCGCGGTCGTGCATCTTTCAATTGCATCCAATGACCGGCCCCACGGTGGCGGAGCACGCCTACCGCGATTTACAAAATTGCATTAGGCTACCGCGATTGCGGTTCCCATTAGCTGTAAGGGCTTTGGCATTGGCGGTGACACACCGCATGGGCCAGGCGGTCGCTACCGCGATATGGCTGCTATACATTGGAGCCAGTGACCGTGATTGGGGTGGCGGAGCATGCCAACCGCCATTTGACCACAAACATATATGTATCACTACCGCGAGTGTGGCTTTGGCATTGGCAGTGACACACCGCAGGGGCCAGGCGGTCGCCACCGCGATATGGCTGCTATACATTGGAGCCAGTGACCGTGATTGGGGTGGCGGAGCATGCCAACCACCATTTGACCATAAACATATATGTTTCACTACCGCGAGTGTGGCTTTGGCATTGGTGGTGATACAACGCAGGGGCCAGGCGGTCGCCACCGCGATATGGCTGCTATACATTGGAGCCAGTGACCGTGATTGGGGTGGCAGAGCATGCCAACCGCCATTTGACCATAAACATATATGTTTCACTACCGCAAGTGTGGCTTTGGCAGTGGCGGTGACACACCGCAGGGGCCAGGCGGTCGCCACCACGATATGGCTGCTATACATTGGAGCCAGTGACCTTGATTGGGGTGGCCGAGCATGCCAACCGCCATTTGACCATAAACATATATGTTTCACTACCGCGAGTGTGGCTTTGGCATTGGCGGTGACACACCGCAGGGGCCAGGCGGTCGCCACCGCGATATGGCTGCTATACATTGGAGCCAGTGACCGTTATTGGGGTGGCGGAGCATGCCAACCGCCATTTGACCATAAACATATATGTTTCACTACCGCGAGTGTGGCTTTGACATTGGCGGTGACACACCACAGGGGCCAGGCGGTCGCCACCGCGATATGGCTGCTATACATTGGAGCCAGTGACCGTGATTGGGGTGGCGGAGCATGCCAACCGCCATTTGACCACAAACATATATGTTTCACTACCGCAAGTGTGGCTTTGGCATTGGCGGTGACACACCGCAGGGGCCAGGCGGTCGCTACCGCGGTCGTGCATCTTTCAATTGCATCCAATGACCGGCCCCGAGGTGGCGGAGCACGCCTACCGCGATTTTCAAAATTGCATTAGGCTACCGCAATTGCGGTTCCCATTGGCTGTAAGGGCTTTGGCATTGGCGGTGACACACCGCAGGGGCCAGGCGGTCGCTACCATGATGTGGCTGCTATACATTGGAGCCAGTGACCGTGATTGGGGTGGCGGAGCACTTTGACAGCACCTATGGACACATCATGCTGTGTGAATGGCCAATGGCCAGTTCTCAACAGTGCACAGTAGACACATGAATCATGGCACAAGATTGTGCACACAATGCCAATGTAACATTTACCCCACTGCTGACTACACATGCCATGTTGATGTATATGATTGAAAACATTGGCATGTACTCCCTCAGATGTCACTTGTGATATTGGTGGGCATGTACACAGAACAGTGTTGTGATGGACTCTCCAATGGGTACACATGTCAATGTGTGATAGGGCTGAGCAACTCACAGTGATGAATGTCTGACTACACAATGTGCATATTTCACTGTCTACTTTGCTTGGCTCATGCACATACTTGTTGTTTACGCATAGACTGTGCTCATTGTATTGTTGATGTGTGCCCTGTTCGACTTACGCAAGTAGGTGTGGCAGGTACAGCAGCTAGGTAGGAGACAGTAGTGTTGCTGTTTCACACATATGCTGTATGAACTACTCTCAGGGCTGCTCATGCAAGATGTGGCCATATCCCTTTGGGCATTCACATAGTCAGATTTGTTTTGGAGGTACTCGCTGTGTGAAAAGTGGACAGGTGTACGACTAGTGTAGCTGAAGGTGTCCCTACATGTAAGTTGGGCTGTAATCTGAACTGTGATGACAGTCATTGTTGGCGTTGTGTCAGTCAAAATGTAAGATGTCGGACACATCTCATGGTGGATTGCATTGACATGTGTCCCCTTTCATCTCACCTAGGAGGAGACCAAATGTGCATCGTCCCTTCACAGTGCTGGCAGACATGGAGGATGAGGAGGTCATACGGAAATTCCGTCTGGATCGATCCACCCTACAAGACCTATGTGCTATGTTGGAGCCCCACCTGCGGCCTCGCAGAACATATCCGACTGCTTTCACATCAACGTCTAAGGTGATGGCGGCCCTGCATTTTTTTGCTACTGGATCATTCCAGTACACGGTGTCCAGTGCAGGTGGGATGTCGCAACCTATGTTCAGCATGGTGCTACGTGATGTCCTGTCCGCTATGATGACCTACAAGGACAGATATATCCATTTCCCCAGGAGGCATGAGTTGGCGGCTGTGAAGGGTGATTTTTATGCCCTGGGGCACATCCCCAATGTTGTTGGTGCCATTGACTGCACACATGTTGGCCTGGTTCCAACACAGGCACGTGAGCACATCTACAGGAACAGGAAACATTTCCATTCCATCAATGTGCAAGTGGTGTGCCAGGCGGATATGCTCATCTCACACGTTTGTGCCAAATTTCCTGGCTCGGCCCATGACTCGTACATCATGTGTAACAGCATTGTGCCACAGCTGATGGATAATCTGCTTCCGGAGCGTGCATGGATTGTGGGTGAGTACGCAGAGTCAAGTAGCATGCTGTGTGTGTGACATGCTGTCCTCTGCCACAGTTATATTACAAAGTTGCTCCGTGTATCTCACACCAAGGTGATTCTGCGTATCCCAACCGTCCTTGGTTGTTGAGCCCACTGCGGAATCCCAGGACCCCAAGTGAAGTCCGCTACAATGATGCCCATGGGAGGACACGTCGTGTGGTGGAGCATACTTTTGGTCTCCTGAAGTCATGGTTTTGCTGCCTGGACAAGACCAGAGGTGCACTGATGTACTCGTCCAAAAAGGTGTGTCAGATTGTAGTAGCATGCTGCATGCTCCACAACCTGGCCTTGCGCAAGGAGATCCCCCTGCTCCTGGACGCTGATGAGCAGCCGAGGCCCCCGCCTGCAAACCAACCCATGTCCAGTGATGAGGATAGTGGAGAGGAGGAAGGTGTCGACCTGCGTCAACAGCTCATCAACCGCTACTTCACTTGAAGGTGAGTGACAATGTACAACGGGGTCATTGTCTGCTGATGTTGTTGGTGAATAGGTCTATGTGAGCTTTGTGACTGCAGCCTGTTGTTGACTCAGTGCTGGCTGCCAATGTTTCTGGGACAGGGTAGTTTGGCATAGATACAGGATGTCTATGTCGGTACTGTTGCTCATTGTAAAATGTGTGCAGATTGGAGTAACTTGATGACAAGTGTTGTGTGATGGCTGTGATGCCACCGCCTGACTAGTAAATATTGTTATGTTGTGTTTTCCTAGGTCCCATCTGCCTCTCCTTGCCTACAAACAATCCGTGCTCCTGGTACATTGTAATCATGGTGAACATTGCACATCCTGTGATAAACACGGAGCAGACACAACGACATAGGTGTGTAAGGAGTGTTTATTTACAATGGGTACATGTGACAGGGGAGTGAATATTTACAAAAAGGTGAATAGTGAAGCAATGAGTTGTCAGTGATGTAAGATGAGACAATCGAGTAGTCACCACATTGATGTGGTGACCCAGTCCAACAGACGGATGCCATTAACATGGCAGTGTGGGGAAGGACAGTCAACAAAGTCAATGGAAAGGTGAAGAGGGGTGCCATCATGGCTGCCTCCTTGACTGGCGTTTGGCAGGTGCTTTGCCACGGGATCCTCCCTTGGATTTCTTGGGACGGCCCCTTGGTCGTTTGGCAGGGGTGGCCTCTGCTGCAGGGCCAGTCGGGTTTGAGGAGTCCCCCCTCTCCGTGGCCGCAGGGGAGGATGTGGAACTGTCATCCTGCGGGCCACCGGAGGGAGGTGGAGGTGTTGTTTGCGCCGCAGGCCTGTCCCTCAGAACCACCACTAGCTGGCCCAAGAGGTCCACGATTTGGCCCATGCGGGTGTCTATGGACCTCAGCAGCAGGCGGAGCTCACGGGAATCTTCCAGAGCCTGGCCCGTTTGTCCCTGGGCCCGTTCATAGGCCGCAAGGACTCTGGTGATGTTGACCAGGGCTTCGGTCTCAGTGTCCGGTTGGCTTAGACTCCCCCTTGCCCTCCCACCTGCCCTGCTGTCACGGACCTGTTCCCTCGCCACTGTACGCACCCGCCTACTCTCCCTGCCCTCCTCAGTTGGTGGGGTGGGGTGGTCATCCTCTGGGGCAGGGAGAGTGTTGCAGGCAGGACTGGTGGTGGTGGTGGTGGTGGAGGCCGCACAGGTCGTTCCAGCAGGGGTCAGCGTAGTTGTTGTTGTTGCTGATGTGGTGGTGGGGGGGACAGTGGGGTCCTGGGACCTGTTGCGCCCTGGCATGCCATATGGTCCGGCTTCAAGCTCTGCATCCTCGAAATCCAGGGAGTCATCATCAGGGAGTCCATGTTCCGGGTTGGAGACTGGCTCTGCAGGTTGGTGTTGTCATCCTCTGCAGTCAGTTCTTGGTCACCTGTGGGACAGAGGGGAAATGGTAATTGACGTGCACCCCTCAAGCTTGGTGTTCGATGTATCTTATTTACAGGTTATGCAAGACACAGTTTACTAGTTCTCACATTGTATCTCTGCACAGTAATGTGCATCATGACATGATGTGGAGGTACATACATTAATTTTGCATGGTGTGACATGTCAATGGATACCATGCCCCACGTGCAGATTTTGTGATTACGAGGACATGTTGTCAACTGACAACTGGGGGCAATACGACTTGATGTGAAGCATCTTTGCTGATTACTCTGCCTGGCAGGCGTTACATCTGCGCATGAACTAGCCACATTCTTGACCCCATCTTCTCCTCAAGCTCCCACGTCTCCTTCAGCCACACCACGGAACTCCTCTGGACCGACCACCGCTGCATCCATTTCACCTTCCAGAAACCCACCACACACCACCGCACCCTACAGATCCCACGCCGCTGCTGGAGCAAAGTCACCGAAGACGAACTTCGGGCAACCCTCGCTCTCAGCCCTCCCTCCGACCCAGCCAACACCGACGACGCTGCCTGCAACCTCAGACGATGGATGGACGACTGTGCCAACACCCTCGCCCCGCTGCAAAAGCTCACCTACAGTGAGACCACCAAAAGAGCCAACTGGTTCACCTCGGAACTCCTAGATTCCAAGCGTACCTGCCGGAAACTAGAGAAGAAATGGCACAGTGATAAGACACCGGACAGCCACACAGCCCACAAAGACGCCATCCGTAACCACCACCACCTCATCAGGTCCGCCAAGAGAATCTCCTTCAAAGACCGCCTCGACAACAACGCACACAACAGCAAGGAGCTTTTCAACATAGTGAAGGAACTCTCCAACCCCAGCTCCAACACCAACGACATCCCGCCGTCGCAACCCCTGTGCGACTCCCTCGCTACCTTCTTTCACCGCAAGATCGCCGACATCCACGACAGCTTCAACACCCAGACAGCCCCAACTAAGATCGATGCACCAGACCCGCCGCACACCATCGACCACGACCCCCTGCCATCCTGGGCCAGCGTGAACATCGAGGACACCATCAAGACCATGAGCACAATACACTCCGGCTCCCCGTCAGACCCTTTCCCGCACCACATCTTCAACAAAGCCAGCAGCTCCATCGCACCCCACCTGTGCAACGTCATCAATCTCTCCTTCGAGACCGCGACCTTCCCAGAGAGCTGGAAACACGCAGAGATCAACGCCCTACTCAAAAACCCAAGGCGGACCCGAGAGACCTCAAGAACTTCCGGCCCATCTCCCTGCTTCCGTTCCCAGCCAAGGTGATCGAGAAGATCGTCAACAAACAGCTAACCCGATACCTCGAAGAAAACAGCATCCTGGACCCATCCCAATCAGGGTTCTGCAGCAACCACAGTACTGAGACTGCCCTCATCGCCGCCACCGACGACATCAGGATCCTGCTGGACAATGGTGAGACCGCAGCCCTCATCCTGCTGGACCTCTCCGCCGCCTTCGACACTGTCTGCCACCGCACTCTATGCACACGCCTCCACAACGCAGGGATCCGAGACAAGGCCCTGGAATGGGCCACCTCCTTCCTCGCCGGCAGAACCCAGAGAGTCCGCCTCCCACCATTCCGATCCGAAGCCTCCGAGATCATCTGCGGCGTACCCCAGGGATCGTCCCTCAGCCCAACACTGTTCAACATCTACATGACCCCGCTCGCACGCATCGCCAGACAACACAACCTCAACATAATCTCCTACGCCGACGACACTCAACTGATCCTCTCCCTCACCAAGGACCCCCTCGCCGCCAAATCCAACCTCCATGAAGGAATGAAGGCCGTCGCCGATTGGATGAAGATCAGCCGACTAAAACTGAACACGGAGAAGACAGAGGTCCTCATCCTCGGCTCCAACCCCTCAGCCTGGGACGACTCCTGGTGGCCAACGACGCTGGGAGCAGCCCCGACCCCCACCGACCACGCACGCAACCTGGGAGTCATCCTCGACTCAACGCTCTCCATGGACAAGCAAGTCAACGCAGTCTCATCCTCCTGCTTCAACACCCTCCGCATGCTTCGCAAGATCTACAGGTGGATCCCGACAGACACAAGAAGAACAGTCACCCAGGCCCTCGTCAGTAGCAGACTTGACTATGGGAACGCCCGCTACGCGGAGCCCCGGCCAAGCTCATCAAGCGGCTGCAATGCATACAAAACGCCTCCGCACGCCTGATCCTCGATGTACCACGCCACAGCCACATCACCCCCCACCTGAGGAACCTGCACTGGCTCCCCGTCGACAGGAGAATCTCCTTCAAACTCCTCATCCACGCACACAAGGCACTCCACAAGACTGGCCCAGCCTACCTCAACAGACGACTCCTCTTCTACGTCCCCAACCGCCAACTCCGCTCCGCCGACCTCTCCCTCGCCACCGTCCCTCGCATTCGAAGAACTACCACCGGCGGCAGATCCTTCTCCCACCTCGCCGCCAAGACCTGGAACACCCTTCCACTAAGCCTACGACAGACCCAAGACCTGTTGACCTTCAGGAGGCTACTCAAGACCTGGTTGTTCGACCAGTAGCAGCACCCCCCCCTTTTCTTTTTTCCCTAGCGCCTTGAGACCCTCACGGGTAAGTAGTGCGCTTTACAAATTCTGTGATTGATTGATTGATTGATTGTCATCTCATGCATACCTTTGTCATGTCGTTTGCTTTGATTTATTTGTTCTACAGACCATGCTTGCTTTGTTTTCATATGGTCCTTCAAGCTCAGCCCCCATGGAACTTACAGATAGCATTCAGTACTGTGCATGTTTGTGCCCTGATTTGCTTCAACATGGGATTTGGTGAGTCACACTTTTGTTTCTGTGACAGTTACATACGCTTAGCTGTCTGCACACTGTAATTTGATATTGTATCTGTGTCAATGTTGGTGGGATGTGAGGGCTGGTGTTGTCATATGGCTCCATGCTTTTTGAGAGGAATGGTGGGGTGCATGCACTGTCTACCTACCTGTTCTGTTGTCACATTGGGGTGGACTTTCTGACACAGCTCTCTAGGTGTGTGTTTAAGTGCTCCATCCTGCTCAGGGGTGGGACAGGGGGCCTGGTGGGAGGTGTGGTGCAGGCCTCCCACCCCCAAACAGCCCTCCCTGGGAAGATGGCTACCTACCTGTTAGATGAAGGTGAACAATGCAATGGCTGCCACATGCTTCTGGGTGGGGGGGAGTGCTACATCCTGCTCAGGGGTGGGACAGGGGTGCCTGGTGGGAGTTGTAGTGCAGGCCTCCCACCCCCAAACAGCCCTCCCTGGGAAGATGGCTACCTACCTGTTAGATGAAGTTGAACAATGCAATGGCTGCCACATGCTTCTGGGTGGGGGGGGTGCTACATCCTGCTCAGGGGTGGGTCAGGGGTGCCTGGTGGGAGTTGTGGTGCAGGCCTCCCACCCCCAAACAGCCCTCCCTGGGAAGATGGCTACCTACCTGTTAGATGAAGGTGAACAATGCAATGGCTGCCACATGCTTCTGGGTGGAGGGGCAGTGCTCCATCTTGCTGAGCTGTGGAACAAGGGGGCCTGGTGGGAGTTGTGGTGCAGGCCTCCCACCCCCAAACAGCCCTCCCTAGGAAGATGGCTACCTACCTGTTAGATGAAGGTGAACAATGCAATGGCTGCCACATGCTTCTGGGTGGGGGGGTGCTACATCCTGCTCAAGGGTGGGACAGGGGTGCCTGGTGGGAGTTGTAGTGCAGGCCTCCCACCCCCAAACAGCCCTCCCTGGGAAGATGGCTACCTACCTGTTAGATGAAGTTGAACAATGCAATGGCTGACACATGCTTCTGGGTGGAGGGGGAGTGCTCCATCTTGCTGAGCTGTGGAACAAGGGGGCCTGGTGGGAGTTGTGGTGCAGGCCTCCCACCCCCAAAGAGCCCTCCCTGGGAAGATGGCTACCTACCTGTTAGATGAAGGTGAACAATGCAATGGCTGACACATGCTTCTGGGGGGGAGGAGTGCTACATCCTGCTCAGAGGTGGGACAGGGGTTGCCTAGGGAGAGTTGTAGTGTGGGCCTCCCACCCCCAAACAGCCCTCCCTGGGAAGATGGCTACCTACCTGTTAGATGAAGTTGAACAATGCAATGGCTGACACATGCTTCTGGGTGGAGGGGGAGTGCTCCATCTTGCTGAGCTGTGGAACAAGGGGGCCTGGTGGGAGTTGTGGTGCAGGCCTCCCACCCCCAAACAGCCCTCCCTGGGAAGATGGCTACCTACCTGTTAGATGAAGGTGAACAATGCAATGGCTGCCACATGCTTCTGGGGGGAGAGTACTACATCCTGCTCAGGGGTGGGACAGGGGTGCCTGGTGGGAGTTGTGGTGCAGGCCTCCCACCCCCAAACAGCCCTCCCTAGGAAGATGGCTACCTACCTGTTAGATGATGGTGCACAATGCAATGGCTGCCACATGCTTCTGGGTGGGGGGTGCTACATCCTGCTCAAGGGTGGGACAGGGGTGCCTGGTGGGAGTTGTAGTGCAGGCCTCCCACCCCCAAACAGCCCTCCCTGGGAAGATGGCTACCTACCTGTTAGATGAAGTTGAACAATGCAATGGCTGACACATGCTTCTGGGTGGAGGGGGAGTGCTCCATCTTGCTGAGCTGTGGAACAAGGGGGCCTGGTGGGAGTTGTGGTACAGGCCTCCCACCCCCAAACAGCCCTCCCTGGGAAGATGGCTACCTACCTGTTAGATGAAGGTGAACATTGCAATGGCTGCCACATGCTTCTGGGTGTGGAGGGAGTGCTGCATCCTGCTCAGGGGTTGGACAGGGGTGCCTGGTGGGAGTTGTAGTGCAGGCCTCCCACCCCCAAACAGCCCTCCCTGGGAAGATGGCTACCTACCTGTTAGATGAAGTTGAACAATGCAATGGCTGACACATGCTTCTGGGTGAAGGGGGAGTGCTCCATCTTGTTGAGCTGTGGAACAAGGGGGCCTGGTGGGAGTTATGGTGCAGGCCTCCCACCCCCAAACAGCCCTCCCTGGGAAGATGGCTACCTACCTGTTAGATGAAGGTGAACATTGCAATGGCTGCCACATGCTTCTGGGTGTGGGGGAGTGCTGCATCCTGCTCAGGGGTGGGACAGGGGTGCCTGGTGGGAGTTGTAGTGCAGGCCTCCCACCCCCAAACAGCCCTCCCTGGGAAGATGGCTACCTACCTGTTAGATGAAGGTGAACATTGCAATGGCTGACACATGCTTCTGGGTGTGGGGGGAGTGCTACATCCTGCTCAGGGATGGGACGGGGTGCCTGGTGGGAGTTGTAGTGCAGGCCTCCCACCCCCAAACAGCCCTCCCTGGGAAGATGGCTACCTACCTGTTAGATGAAGTTGAACAATGCAATGGCTGACACATGCTTCTGGGTGGAGGGGGAGTGCTCCATCTTGCTGAGCTGTGGAACAAGGGGGCCTGGTGGGAGTTGTGGTGCAGGCCTCTCACCCCCAAACAGCCCTCCCTGGGAAGATGGCTACCTACTTGTTAGATGAAGGTGAACATTACAATGGCTGCCACATGATTCTGGGTGTGGGGGGAGTGCTACATCCTGCTCAGGGGTGGGACAGGGGTGCCTAGTGGGAGTTGTAGTACAGGCCTCCCACCCCCAAACAGCCCTCCCTGGGAAGATGGCTACCTACCTGTTAGATGAAGGTGAACAATGCAAAGGCTGACACATCCTTCTG
The DNA here is from genome assembly GCA_963921515.1 of Calotriton arnoldi. Classification (NCBI taxonomy): domain Eukaryota; kingdom Metazoa; phylum Chordata; class Amphibia; order Caudata; family Salamandridae; genus Calotriton; species Calotriton arnoldi. Next base: position 1,563,471 of record CAWUFW010004248.1, read on the forward strand.
GGTGGAGGGGAAGTGCTCCATCTTGCTGAGCTGTGGAACAAGGGGGCCTGGTGGGAGTTATGGTGCAGGCCTCCCACCCCCAAACAGCCCTCCCTGGGAAGATGGCTACCTACCTGTTAGATGAAGGTGAACATTGCAATGGCTGCCACATGCTTCTGGGTGTGGGGGGAGTGCTGCATCCTGCTCAGGGGTGGGACAGGGGTGCCTGGTGGGAGTTGTAGTACAGGCCTCCCACCCCCAAACAGCCCTCCCTGGGAAGATGGCTACCTACCTGTTAGATGAAGGTGAACATTGCAATGGCTGACACATGCTTCTGGGTGTGGGGGAGTGCTGCATCCTGCTCAGGGGTGGGACAGGGGTGCCTGGTGGGAGTTGTAGTGCAGGCCTCCCACCCCCAAACAGCCCTCCCTGGGAAGATGGCTACCTACCTGTTAGATGAAGGTGAAGATTGCAATGGCTGACACATGCTTCTGGGTGTGGGGGAGTGCTACATCCTGCTCAGGGATGGGACGGGGCGCCTGGTGGGAGTTGTAGTGCAGGCCTCCCAACCCCAAACAGCCCTCCCTGGGAAGATGGCTACCTACCTGTTAGATGAAGTTGAACAATGCAATGGCTGACACATGCTTCTGGGTGGAGGGGAGTGCTCCATCTTGCTGAGCTGTGGAACAAGGGGGCCTGGTGGGAGTTGTGGTGCAGGCCTCCCACCCCCAAACAGCCCTCCCTGGGAAGATGGCTACCTACCTGTTAGATGAAGGTGAACATTGCAATGGCTGCCACATGCTTCTGGGTGTGGAGGGAGTGCTGCATCCTGCTCAGGGGTTGGACAGGGGTGCCTGGTGGGAGTTGTAGTGCAGGCCTCCCACCCCCAAACAGCCCTCCCTGGGAAGATGGCTACCTACCTGTTAGATGAAGTTGAACAATGCAATGGCTGACACATGCTTCTGGGTGAAGGGGGAGTGCTCCATCTTGCTGAGCTGTGGAACAAGGGGGCCTGGTGGGAGTTATGGTGCAGGCCTCCCACCCCCAAACAGCCCTCCCTGGGAAGATGGCTACCTACCTGTTAGATGAAGGTGAACATTGCAATGGCTGCCACATGCTTCTGGGTGTGGGGAGTGCTGCATCCTGCTCAGGGGTGGGACAGGGGTGCCTGGTGGGAGTTGTAGTGCAGGCCTCCCACCCCCAAACAGCCCTCCCTGGGAAGATGGCTACCTACCTGTTAGATGAAGGTGAACATTGCAATGGCTGACACATGCTTCTGGGTGTGGGGGAGTGCTACATCCTGCTCAGGGATGGGACGGGGTGCCTGGTGGGAGTTGTAGTGCAGGCCTCCCACCCCCAAACAGCCCTCCCTGGGAAGATGGCTACCTACCTGTTAGATGAAGTTGAACAATGCAATGGCTGACACATGCTTCTGGGTGGAGGGGAGTGCTCCATCTTGCTGAGCTGTGGAACAAGGGGGCCTGGTGGGAGTTGTGGTGCAGGCCTCTCACCCCCAAACAGCCCTCCCTGGGAAGATGGCTACCTACTTGTTAGATGAAGGTGAACATTACAATGGCTGCCACATGATTCTGGGTGTGGGGGGAGTGCTACATCCTGCTCAGGGGTGGGACAGGGGTGCCTAGTGGGAGTTGTAGTACAGGCCTCCCACCCCCAAACAGCCCTCCCTGGGAAGATGGCTACCTACATGTTAGATGAAGGTGAACAATGCAATAGCTGACACATCCTTCTGGGTGGAGGGGAAGTGCTCCATCTTGCTGAGCTGTGGAACAAGGGGGCCTGGTGGGAGTTATGGTGCAGGCCTCCCACCCCCAAACAGCCCTCCCTGGGAAGATGGCTACCTACCTGTTAGATGAAGGTGAACATTGCAATGGCTGCCACATGCTTCTGGGTGTGGGGGAGTGCTGCATCCTGCTCAGGGGTGGGACAGGGGTGCCTGGTGGGAGTTGTAGTACAGGCCTCCCACCCCCAAACAGCCCTCCCTGGGAAGATGGCTACCTACCTGTTAGATGAAGGTGAACATTGCAATGGCTGACACATGCTTCTGGGTGTGGGGGAGTGCTGCATCCTGCTCAGGGGTGGGACAGGGGTGCCTGGTGGGAGTTGTAGTGCAGGCCTCCCACCCCCAAACAGCCCTCCCTGGGAAGATGGCTACCTACCTGTTAGATGAAGGTGAAGATTGCAATGGCTGACACATGCTTCTGGGTGTGGGGGAGTGCTACATCCTGCTCAGGGATGGGACGGGGCGCCTGGTGGGAGTTGTAGTGCAGGCCTCCCAACCCCAAACAGCCCTCCCTGGGAAGATGGCTACCTACCTGTTAGATGAAGTTGAACAATGCAATGGCTGACACATGCTTCTGGGTGGAGGGGGAGTGCTCCATCTTGCTGAGCTGTGGAACAAGGGGGCCTGGTGGGAGTTGTGGTGCAGGCCTCTCACCCCCAAACAGCCCTCCCTGGGAAGATGGCTACCTACTTGTTAGATGAAGGTGAACATTACAATGGCTGCCACATGCTTCTGGGTGTGGGGGGAGTGCTACATCCTGCTCAGGGGTGGGACAGGGGTGCCTAGTGGGAGTTGTAGTACAGGCCTCCCACCCCCAAACAGCCCTCCCTGGGAAGATGGCTACCTACCTGTTAGATGAAGGTGAACAATGCAAAGGCTGACACATCCTTCTGGGTGGAGGGAAGTGCTCCATCTTGCTGAGCTGTGGAACAAGGGGGCCTGGTGGGAGTTATGGTGCAGGCCTCCCACCCCCAAACAGCCCTCCCTGGGAAGATGGCTACCTACCTGTTAGATGAAGGTGAACATTGCAATGGCTGCCACATGCTTCTGGGTGTGGGGGAGTGCTGCATCCTGCTCAGGGGTGGGACAGGGGTGCCTGGTGGGAGTTGTAGTACAGGCCTCCCACCCCCAAACAGCCCTCCCTGGGAAGATGGCTACCTACCTGTTAGATGAAGGTGAACATTGCAATGGCTGACACATGCTTCTGGGTGTGGGGGGAGTGCTACATCCTGCTCAGGGGTGGGACAGGGGTGCCTGGTGGGAGTTATAGTGCAGGCCTCCCACCCCCAAACAGCCCTCCCTGGGAAGATGGCTACCTACCTGTTAGATGAAGTTGAACAATGCAATGGCTGACACATGCTTCTGGGTGGAGGGGGAGTTCTCCATCTTGCTGAGCTGTGGAACAAGGGGGCCTGGTGGGAGTTGTGGTGCAGGCCTCCCACCCCCAAACAGCCCTCCCTGGGAAGATGGCTACCTACTTGTTAGATGAAGGTGAACATTGCAATGGCTGCCACATGCTTCTGGGTGTGGGGGGAGTGCTACATCCTGCTCAGGGGTGGGACAGGGGTGCCTAGTGGGAGTTGTAGTACAGGCCTCCCACCCCCAAACAGCCCTCCCTGGGAAGATGGCTACCTACATGTTAGATGAAGGTGAACAATGCAATAGCTGACACATGCTTCTGGGTGGGGCGGGAGTGATCCATTTTGCTGAGCTGTGGAACAAGGGGGCGTGGTGGGAGTTGTGGGGCAGGCCTCCCACACCCAAACTGCCCTACCTGTGAAGATGGCTACCTACCTGTTAGATGGAGGTGAACATTGCAATGACTGCCACATGCTTCTGGGTGTGGGGGGAGTGCTACATCCTGCTCAGGAGTGGGACAGGGGTACCTGATGGGAGTTGTAGTGCAGGCCTCCCACCCCCAAACTGCCCTCCCTGGGAAGATGGCTACCTACCTGTTAGATGAAGGTGAACAATGCAATGGCTGGGGGGAGTGCTCCATCTTGCTGAGCTGTGGAACAAGGGGGCCTGGTGGGAGTTGTAGTGCTGGCTGCCTGTACACATGCAACTCTGGGAATGTTGCAGGCTACCTTTGTGGTGATTTAGATGGAGTGGATGTTACATCTGTGAGACCTGTGTTGGGTATTGTGTTGCAGATGAATGGACTTGGGCCTAGGAGGTGTAGCTTTGTGGTTGTGCAAGACAGTACATAGCAGTGTAATGGTATACATTTGTTTGTACTTATCAGCCTCCACTCCCCTGGGCATTCCTGTGAGACTCTCTGGATGCAGTATGGCAAGCACCTTCTCCTCCCATGCAGTGAATGTTCTTGGTGGAATGGGAGGGCCACCTGACGGTTCTTGTTCTTCTTCTCTTTCACCACCCTCTTCAGTTCATGCCACCGCTTAATGATTTCCTGCTTGGAGCGTGAGGTGGTCCCTACTGCATTGACCTTGTTGACTATCCTTTCCCACATTTGTGCTCTTGTGGCTAATGGTGTCTGTTGGACCAGGGTACCAAACAATTGTGGTTCTACTCTGATGATCTCATCTACCATGACTGACAACTCACTCTCTGTGAATTTGGGCATTTTCTTTTGTGCCTTGGTGTGTGCTGTGCAAATGTTTTGAGGTGCAGTTGTGAGGGTGGTGGGGGTGGTGTGGGGGTGTGTATGTGTGTTGTTGTGCTGGTGAGATGTGTGGTGTTTTGCCTATCCAATGTGTTGCAGGGTTTGGTTCCTTTAGGGCTGGAGTGGTGCAAAGGATTCTGGTCATGGAAGGGGCTGGTTTTACACTCAGCTATGTGGGTGTGTCAAAATGGTGTATTGCTGTCAGGTGTGTTGTGTGGGTTGTCCTGGGATTAGTATTTTTGAAGTTGCCATGGGGGTGTGTCATTGTGGTGTGTTAGGTGTTTTTGGGTGCAGAGCTAGTTTGATGTGTGCACTTGGTGGCCTTGTTGTGTGTTTTTTGTGTCGACCGCCATATTTGTCACAGAGCGTCCGGAGCAGTGGCTATGCAACAGCCCTTCCGCCGGCTCTACCATTCATCACTGTTTGCGATCACGGCGGTCAGAAACATCGGAACGTCCTGCTGTCACATCGAGGGAATCCTAATTTTACGTGCGGTCACTCCGCTGGCCTCGCGGCGGTTTAGTGTGTTACCGCAGCAGATCCGACCGCCGGATTTTTACCAGCTCCGCCCGCTACCGGCGGTCTTTCGTGGCGTCGTACCGCCGCGGTCGGGATTTTTTAGCGTTTGATCCTAATCGGACTGCCGGTTTTGCCGCGGTACCAGCGGACGGTTGGTTTCGCTACCATGGCGGTCGGGGTGGTTTTTCGACCGCCATCCTAATAGACCCCATAGGTAGGGAGTGGGCCTTGGAGTCGGAGGGAGGCGATTGATAATGGGTGGGTATGGGTACATACATACACAATATATATGCTGTGCTTGCAAACTACTGTGAGTCTGAAATACAACCTTGAATCAAAAACCTTGAAAAAAACAGTCCTTGTTATGCTTCCCAGCGATTTTTCCATTTATCATTGCATTGCTCTTCTAGCATTATATTTTATTAATTCTAATCTTATTCTATTTTCCTTGGCTTTGCTACTCTGGCACGGTTTATTTTTCTTTTACATCGTCTTCATCCAGTGACAGTCTCCACCTATGCTATGATGATTGAATACCATCCAGGCATCCATCCATTCAAAGTAAACATGGCTATCATTCTTTTAAATCTCTCAACAAACCTTTCACCAACAACATACATTTGTAATTTTTTTTAAACCAACACCCATGCGTCCTTCCTTGCTTGCCTTTGAGTTTGAGCCATCAAACCCCCCGGTGGATTCCTATCTATCACCCATACAGTTTCACCCACACAGGTAGGCATCCTTTCTTTCACCTTTCACCCATCCTTCGACCACCCATGCATCCGATTCCTATCAGCCACCTATGCATCCCACGCATCCTTCTCTGCCAGTCATATATTACATGTCGCCCGTCCTTCCTCCTTCCACCCTTCTTTCCCTTTTTGTTCAACCCATCCATCAAGGTCGTCTGACTCTTAGTCTTCTTCATAAAACTTTCCCAGCTGAGTTGGACTCAGATAGAAGAGGCCATTAGTTACTCAACTCCCGCCGCTAATGCTATTGCTAATGCTAAGTAAAGGGTGTTTTCTTCAACCGTTGTTCACAACAACTTAGTCCCGCTCAACAGTACAGTGTATACCCTTGCAGCAAGTGTGTAACTATTGTCAATAAGTAAGGAATATAAGTATAACTTACCACTGCCCGCCACTGCTGCTGGCTCACCCACCCCTGCAGCAGCTGCCGCTTCTGCTCCCTCCTGGCTGGCATCACCTGCCCCGCTACTGGTGGTCGGTACGCCTAGAAAAAACATTACACAGTTTTTAGAAGCCATATACGCCTCCCCCTATTTTTTTTTTTCACTAGCAAGATTGAAAATACAATACATACATACACCACATACAAATCGGGTACTAGATTAGAGTAGACAGTAGTATGTCCTATCCTATCAAAAAAAGTAAAATATCTGGTGGGCATTTTGTTGGTGGCAATTGTCGAAAAGCCTCTCAAGAAGAGGACAACCCAAAGGACTGGACTCAGTGGCTAGAGCTATTGGTGAATCTGAGTTTTAAAACTTTTTAAAAAGAAAGAGTGGCCAACTGGGCAAGCTACAGACAGACTAATAGTAGTACAGAGTAAGAGGCAGTAAGATTGATGTAAAAAAAAACCAGACACTAGAAAATATAACTAAGTAGGTAGGTAATGCAGGGATAACAAGAATTTAGAAACAGATAGATCAAAGAAGATTTGGTAAAAATTGAATTAGGAAACGGAAAAAATAGTTTGAAAAATATAAGGTGCAGTAAAAGTTAGGGAAATATAAATATTAATATTAACAACAGGAGGACTTACTGGGGCCAGCAGCAGAGCCCTCGGTAGAGGAGCGATCCTGGCCCTGGGAGGCATCTCCAGCTCCCGCCTCAGACCCCGTTGTCTTCTTGCTCCTGGATGCTGATCATGTAAGATTTAATAAAGAGACAAAAATTGATTAGTGTGAAACAAATAAAATATTTTTAAAAACGCTCTAAAAACATTTTTTTGACAGGAAACGACAATTGCAATAAAATTTACCTATCTAATCAGATCGACTAGTAGTATCGCGATTGCGGACCGTCTAGTTATTTATTTATTTATTAATCCAGTGTTCCATTCCGATTCCAGAATCCTAAACCTAAGTACCACCTAGCCCGCATATTCCAAAGACATTGGAATAAATTGCCAAAAATTATATTTGCTTCTAAGTTTTCAATCTCATTCACAATCATCGATGAATCAACCCCCTTTGACGGCCCAATTGTTCACTAAGTCTGCATTTCCATTTATTTTTGTCCTCAAAAATGCAGAGATGGACGCATGTATATTGCATACACCAAAATTGTTGTTTGGTTGCTGCTGATGTGCTGATGACTGATGAGCACTTCAGTATATTACTCACTCACTCACTAACAAACTACAAAAGGTTCTACTAAGGACTTGAGTCAGCAGCACGTGACGGAGGACGCATCATACGGACCACTAAAAAATTAAATTACCAACTAATACTAAGTAACTAACTATAATAACTACCTACCTATACCACCACTATCTTAGTGACAGGACAAAGGAAAGGAGTCTCTCCAGAATTACCTAACTTAAGTTCTCTAACCTCTCTTACATAATCAGCCCAAGCGAGCGCAAAGTTGCAAACAAGTAAGATAGTAGCGCCGAGCACCTGTCTAGAAGAATAACAATCACATATTTATTTATAAGATTTTTAAACGCAACTTACCTGCATGTAAGCAGCAGCAGCAGCATTTTTGCTATTTGGGAAAAAAATAATATTCGCAATAACACAGAACAAGTAATATAGTAATATAATTAGCTACTCACCAAGCCCCAGGATCTCAACACCTAGCAGGTTCAGCAGGTCCTGCTCCCGGTCCAGGATGTCGGACCACCGGTAAGTAAGCTGGTTGTGGCTGCGCCGGACCTCCAAGCAGCGAAACACTGCCTGGCGCTCCCTCGCCCACCGGCGATGATACTCCTGGATTCCATAGCCGGAGCCTGGCCTGCCGCCTGCTGCCAAGGTTAAGGGGAGGTGCTGCTGTACAAAAAAACAAGGGTGGCCACCTCCACCTCAGAGAATAGGACCCGGGCCTACACCCCTTCTGGGCGCCGTCTTCCGCAAGGAAGGCGGCTCCTGGTCGCACTACCCTGAGCCTTAGCCTTGCCCTTAGCCTTAGCCATGGTTCTGGGAGGGGGTGCGGGGGCGGAAAAGAAAATGTAGAAGTAAAAGATAAAGTCAGGAGATTTCTTCAAGTGTCTTTGATGCTTCACAGGCCTTGGAAGGTTCCTGTATGATGCACAGGCATAGACAATGCAGCAGACTGGAAGGGAGAGAAAGTCAGGCCCAAACGAAGTCCAGCGAAGTCTAGAGTGCCCAGTCGGTAGAAGTGCAGTGGTGTCTGATCTGAATCTTATCCCACAACGAATCTAGGGACCTACACCCAGGTAAGCCCTTAAGTACCCTTGGGAAAGGGTTGGGAAGATTCAGGTGACCTTCCCAGGGGAGGGTCTGGACAGGGCGGAGGTTACTCCCATGTCCTTTGTCCAGTTTCGCTCCAGAGCACAGGGACACCAAATGTGCCCCTCATGCAGACGTAGTGGCGCTGACAAGTGCACCCACCCCATCCCAATACACTAAATCCTGGCTTGGAGGTGGTCACACCTCCCTGTGACAGGATGCCTATTGTTCTGCCTTCCCCTGCTCGAGCTTGGCTCAGCAGCAGCGGGGCACAATCGTGTCTCTGGTCAGCAGCAACCATTTTGTACTGTCCGGGTCAAGAAGGCTGGTACCGGGAACACTGAGAGCCTAACGGAGGGCTCTTTCAGTGCTTGGAATCATACCTCCCACACTGTTTACGGTGTGGGAAGGTATGATTCCAACATGTTTGATACCAAACATGGTAGGATTCGTTGCAGCCGTTTTTGAGATGGTCATCGCGTTATTACGTGGAACCCCTCTATATAGTATATGGCTGCTTCACTGACAACCCGCGAGAATGGACTCCGTAGGTTGCAGGAGTGTCCTGCTCATGCAGGGAAATCTCTCACTTAGAACCATGCACCCTGCCTTCAGGATTGCAAAGGCCTGCTGTAGGGGTGACTTATACTTTTTAAGTGCAGTGACCCTAGATATAGTAAACCTATATCTTCAGTAAGTGGTGCATGCACCAACTTACACAGGCTGCAATGGCAGGCCTGTAGTTCCATTTTGCATGGTCTCCCATGGGTAGCATAATGCATGCTTCAGACCATGGGAGACCTCTGGGGTACCTATGCCCTGGGCACCTTAGTACCATATACTAGGGACTTATAAGGGTACCCCAGTATCCAATCTGGGATGTAGCTAAGTACTGAACACAACAATTTAGGGAGAAAGCAGAAAGACTGGGGTCCTGATTACCATAAAAGCAGATCCTAATTTCCTACAGGGTGTGGGACCAGAGACCCTGGAACTGCATGGTGCACACTGCCAGAGGAATCTGTTGTGCACAAGGAGGATTACTGCCATTGGAAGGGACCGCACACCATTCTTGAATAGTGGCTGGCCTGGGCTGACGCTGCTGTGTGGCACCCTGAAGTGTGCTCTCTAAGGGCTTGTTGGCTTTCCTCCTCTTCTCTTGTGGAGGTCTCATGGACATCAAAGACCTCCTGCAAGGGACCTACACCGCCTACTTGTGACACCTGGAGAGCAGTACCCACATGGCCTGCTGGATTCCAACTGGTAGCGCGGCATGAGCGTCGAACTAAGAATTGTGCCTGGAGACCGGATTGCCTTGTGCGGAGCCCCGAAAGTATTGGAGTGCGGCCCCTGCCTTGTGGAGACCTAAGCATGCATAAGCTTCTTGTTGGTGGTGAGCAGATTCACCAGTTGCGGGATCCAGCCCAGCAGTGTTCCTTTACCCATTGATTTCTTGGCTTTCACCTGTGTGGCCTTGGCCCATGGGGCTGCTTAAAAGTGCTGTAATTATCTGTGTGTACACATTTCTGATATTGTTGTGATCTGGGGTGCACCCTATAACTGTGTGGTATTAAATTATAATAATTGCCAGAGTGGGGCTAGTTTTGACAACGTTTCGCACCGCATAAGAGTGCTGGGGGGGGAGGTAAAGTAGGTTCTTTCCCAAGTGTGCATACTACTGATATCATTTTAACATGGTTGGGCCTAGTACTGCTAGTAATATTTCCAAGTGTGGTTTATGCCCAGAAATACATGATGTTCATGTTGTGTTAATTAATGTGTGTGTTGAATACAAACCTTTTTACATAAACCATATTTGAAGTCTCTTTTATGGTGCTCAGTGTATTTATTGTGTGAGAGTGCTGTGCCAATGCTTACACATTGCCTCAGTGATAAGCATGACTGCTCAGTGCCAAGGCACCCAAGGGGAGCGCAGGTTACACAGTGAGTGTAATCACCCACCCCTGTCGGGAGTGGTATGTCCTGCCTGGTTAGGGACCCGCCGCAACCAACCAGAAAGTGTCAGTTCCAACAACCATATACTATAGACATCAGTTAACAATGCATTAGAAAGAGTAAAATCCAATATTAACTGGGTTGACCATCCTTCTACATCACCATGTACCATTCCACATGTGCATTAGCCAGCTTTGCTTTGGTTGCGATGCCATGTCTATTGCACTGTCATGATCAAAAGTAAAATCTTTTCAAAGTAGAATGAACCGAATTTAAAATCTGTAAAACACAATTTCATACATCACAACATGAAACTATAGAAGCAATATATTTATTGATGATACCTTGATAATATGGAAAGGAGAAGAACATATTATCTCTCATTTTATTAGGTGACTTTGTTCTTGTAATTCCAATTTAAGATTTCCAAGTCAGTGTAGCAGACATCGCATCATGTTTTTAGATTTGCTACTTTATCCAGAGAATGGTAGACTTGCCACGAAGTCTACAGAGAAGCACTGCTTCTGCTTCTCTTGCAGTAACACAGAGGGGAAATATTGTGAGGGGTCACACATTGTGCTGGTTACTCATTCAGTTTAGACAATGCTGACTCGTACACATACATGCCATCTTATAAAAAATCGATTGACTAAACATGAGCATATTATACGTGAAGCAGAAAATCAAATGCTGCAATGCTTTGAATTCTGCACACCCATTCCATTGCTTGAGAAGAAAGCTGACAAAGAGATTGATGAAATTGACCAAAATTGTATTGATGTGACTGAGGTATGCAGTAAACCAAGACCAGACATTCAAAATGTGCCACTTGAATTGGCTGATTTTATTTTATTTGTTGATAGTTCCTGTCTGAGAGACCATCGTGGAGTTCTTCGAGCCGCATCTGCAGTTTGCATAATAGCGTATATTGTGGAAGCATCATACTTGTTGAATGTAACTTCACCACAACTAACAGAATTAATTACAATTACAAGAGCATGCTGAATAGCCAATGAACTGAGTGTTACAATCTGTACAGATGGCTAGTATTGTTTAACTGTGGTCTGCAACTTTGGTCAGTTATGTTCACAAAGGGGTTTCTTGACATCCTCTGGTACCCCCTATGTGAAATGGCCCACAAATTCTGGATTTGTTGCTAGGTCTGCGGTTCCCAAATAAAGATGCAGGTGTCAAATGGCCCACACACAAGAGTGGAGACAACATGGTTTCAGCAGGAAATAACTTCTCAGATGAACTTGCAAAATAGTGTGCCTTGTATCTGGTACACTGTGAGTCAATAAGAAATGAGAACGTGAATGAGAAAATGTAAAAAATTACTAGCCCATATTGACTCAGTTGAGGGACTGAGGGAACTGCAGGACGAGGTGACAGGTGATAAAAAGAAAAGAAAAGATGGGAAAAAGCATAATGTTCAAAGGAGGTGTGGTTGTCTTCGGATGGGAGGTTTGTATATCCTGACTTAATGTTGTTGCCCATGGCACAGTATCTTCATGGACCCACGCATGTAGAATGGATGCAATGATTAGTACATTTAAAAAGTACTGATTCAATTCTCATTCTGGAACCATTGCAGAGAATTTGTGCCAAATATATATAACTTGCCAACAGTTAAAGGTCAGCAAAGGTACAAACATAACAATGAGTCACATTGGCAAGTCAGAGGGTCCTTCCACAAGATTTCAGACAGTAGCGGCTGGTTTCAGAGGAGAGTGTCGAGGCAGGGGTAGGATGGGGGAGGACACAACCACAAAAAAAGGAAAAACAAAAAAAGGAGAACTTACCTGCTGCCTGATGGTTTCAGTGCTCATATCGTACACAAACTAGCATAGGCCAAGGTCGTTCCATCCTGGGCTCGCCTCCGGACAAGTGGGAGAGGGCCTCTATCTAGTGAGAAAGCTATGCGCTGACATGAACAGTGTACTCATTACTGAAACAAAACCTAACGTTTCAGAAACGAAACTCAGGAAGGGGCATTTCTCGGAATTGAACAAGATCATTTTAGAACAGCCTAAAATGGCGCCTGAAAAGAAAATGGTGCAGCGAAAGCTAACTTACATAGGGCACTGCGTAAACGCAAAAGGGTCTATTCTAACAGACCCTCCTTTTAGCATGAGCTAAAACATTTTCCACTATAGCAAAGGAAGGCAAAATTGCAAGCAATAATAATATATCACATTAGGGTACAGTTATGAGCACTCCATACCATCAGCATCAGAAAGCAAAACAGCAAGGACGGATGAATTCTCAAAGATTCCCTCATCGATATTTATCAGATCATCAACATCCTTTTGAAGCATTATAGCGGCATTTTGTATCATGAATTCATATCTTCTTTTTGGGTGTGGGAATAGTGGTACAATAGGAACAGCAAAAAGGAAGACACTGAACAAAGACACAGCAAAGCACCAATACCACAATAAGATAAATCGCTTTTTCGGGAATCCAGCCCCAGCTACCAAAAAAGGACCAACTCCAATTCCCACTTTCCATTCCTTTGACATTTTCAAGAATGTCTAAAATGTGTTTGGTAATATTCTTTTCCATATTCTTGATTCCGACCACACACTGATCGCCAACTACCGCATATACACCACCACTCTTAGCTAGAATAAAGTCCACTGCATATTTAGACTGTTCCGAATATATCTGCATACTTTCCAACTGGGTGGTGATGTCGCGTAAAGCTGCTACTGTAGGATTCGAAAGAATTTGCAGCTTACATCCAAAATATTCTCTAGCCTTTTCACCCCTGGCCATGGAAGTACCACCCAATGTAAAAATAGAGGAAAGGATGTATCCAAAGGTGATACCATTACTATAATTATTGACCTATATATCAGTCTCTCCCTCACAGAATTCTTTAGTTAAGGTCCTTTTAACCCATTGTATATTAGGCTTAGCATATTTACAGGGCACACCCAAAGGCAATACCATTCCAAGAGCTACGTCATCTGTACCATTATGGACATTGGATTACGTCCCATTAGACAAGAAGAAAAAACCTGGGTGTGCATAAATCGGCCCCTCATAATCCACTTCCACATACCTGGAGTTCATTCCGAGAGTACTCAAATTCATTTTATTCACTAAGGGGATCGTATTTTTGTACAACACTATTCCTGAGCAATTTATATACAATGAGGTATCAGTGCTATTCACAATGGGGCAACAAGCAGGGCAATAACCGGCCTCTCAGGGAACTATCAAGTCCTTATAACACCAACCCACCAATGTGACATTCTGTTTTTCCATATAAAAATTGTTGTAATATGTATTGTTATCACAACCTGGATAACCCACCCCAAGTGGCTTTTTATAGTATAAACATGGCCACGGATAACCAAAACCAAAGACTCCTTTCACTTCTGTAAACTGAGGTGGTCGAGTATAAAATTAATTTACGAGTGACAGTGGATATGCAGTCCACAAACTAGTGACAGATTGGGTGGGGTAACAAGCTGTCCCCTCACCGAAGAACCTCTTATGTGTTTCCAAAAATACATTATTCGGGCTGTTCTCTTATTTCGTCTTGGGGAAATAACCTTACCCTTACTGCGCAAAGGCACGCTTTGATCATTTTCCAAAACCCATGACACCCCACACACTATTATTATCAGCAGAATCAAAAGAACAACACATATTATTTTTCTTTTCCTTGACCACATCATAGTCTGTTGTGCAACAAGAACCATTGGCTGCTCCTCCTCTATAACCTTTCTGCCAAAAGGGTGCATAGTGAATTCAAAGAAGGAAAATGCAACAAAATATAAAGTTCCCAGTGTCCGTCAGAGCCTCACTGGCACAGGCTCCTATTGTCCATCAATAAGTTGGCGCTCTTAAGCACCGGCGGTGGAGCTTGCTCTGTCCTAAGCTCTTCTAATCTATCCCACGCCGATACAGGTGGTATACCTTCAAGGTATACTTTTGATCTCCCTAACTAATGTTCAAACAACAAAGGCAAAACAAGCACAGAATTTCCACTCATTTCAATTATTTCGTTGGTACTGTCACTCAGCACTACCTGTCTTGTATAGTCCATCCCTAATCTTTCTTCTCCTTGGACTCAGTAGCCCCCAGCCAAGGGCGCAAATTGTACCTGGCAGCCCCAGGCACTGTGTGGTCAATGAACAAAGGCTCTTGGATAGCTCGTATTTCTGGTTGGACAGCCTCGTTCAAAACATCATCGTTCTCCTTATCTGTCTGTGTCCAGGTCAACTTGGCATCGCTAAAGGGAACAAACCTGGGCACTTGCTCACATTCAACGTCGCCGACACCCTCTTCGACCCGCTGGTCGTATGGCAACGGTAAAGGAATCCTCTGGCAGTGGGTGGCATGCACCCAGTTCTTTCGACCAGCAACCTTTACGGCCGTCCGTGTCACCAACAGAACCTGCTCAGGACCTTTCCAGCACAGCTCCAGACTTTTCTTCCTCTGGAAATTCCGCACCAGGATGTAGTCTCCAGGCTGAATGTCATGGCCGGGCCCCTCTGGTATAGAAGGTAGGAACTCCTGCACCTGTTGGTGAATAGAACATAAACTTTCTGTTAACTGGCCAAGATAATCAAGCAACACAGGATATTCAATATCGGAATATTTACAAGGAAGTGGGATGCCCCATACATTTGCAGGTCGTCCAAACACACCTCATAAGTAACCCTGGGTGTAGTTTGCGTAGTAGCACTTCACGTAGCTACGTAAAGTACATTTTGAACTACACGTAGCTATGCAAATTGCATAGTGCGTAGCCGTGTGTTTGACTGCACTGTACAATAATTGCCAAAGTCATCTTGCACAGTGCAAGTTAGAATAAAATAAGTATCTCTGTCTTTATATGCTAAAATGCATATAGCATTTCACAAAAGTGAAATCAATAAATTAACAAGCAGTGAGAGAGGTGATGATTTTGGTATCCTCCCTAACCTAGGGAGAGAACCAAGCAGATGCCTTGAAAACAAAAAGCACATCTTTTGAACGATTCAGTGGTGGTCCCATCCTCTTAGGACCACCCCAAGCACAGTTATTGGCAAAAATACAATCCCAACCAAAGGCCCTGCAAAGCATTATGGGACGAGATTAGCAGTGGGCAGTGAATATTATAGTATCCAATATCAAAATAATTCTACAAAGAGCTGCAGTTCCACTAGTCGTTACTAGATGTCCCTCACGAGTCAAATGCAAAAGCTTCATGAAAGGGTTTCAATGCTTTTGCATTTGACTCGTGAGGGACATCTAGTAACGACTAGTGGAACTGCAGCTTGATGTATTAATAATTTCAATGCTTTTGCATTTGACTCGCTGAGGGACATCTAGTAACGACTAGTTGAACTGCAGCTCTTTGGTAGAATTATTTTGATATTGGACACTATAATATTCACTGCCCACTGCTAATCTCGTCCCATAATGCTTTGCAGGGCCTTTGGTTGGGATTGTATTTTTGCCCATAACTGTGCTTGGGGTGGTCCTAGGAGGAAGGGACCACCACTGAATCGTTCACATGATATGCTTTTTGTGTTCAAGGCATCTGCTTGGTCCTCCCCCTAGGTTAGGGGGGAACCCAAAATCATCACCTCTCTCATTGCTTGATATTTTCATTGTCAAAGTTCACTTTTGTGAATTTGTTATATGCTTTTTAGCATAGAAAATTGCTTTAACAAAGCATTTGTATGTGTTTAATATACTGCTGCTATGCTGATTAGCACAGTTTTTTACTCTGCTACGTGCAATTTGCGTAGTGCGTAGTAACACAAACTTTGCATGCTCCGTGAGCGTAGCAAAGTATTATGCCCAGGGTTATTCATAAGGTGACAATCCTGTTCTAGAATGGGCTTTAGTTCTTGTTGACAGAAGAGCTAACTGTAGAGCATCTGGCCATTTCAACCCTGTCGTCTCCTGGATCTTTGCCAATTTCAGTTTGAGAGTACCATTGTACTTCTCAATCAAACCCGCTGACTGCGGATGATTGGCACCATTAAATTTCTGTTTAATATGTAAACCTTCACAAATCAGTTTAATCACTTTCCCATTAAAATGACTCCCGTTGTCACTCCAGATAATTCGGGGCAAGGCGAATCAAGGAAAATATTCTTTAAGGAGTACTTTCACAGTTGTAATGGCCGTATTATCCTTAGTTGGGTAAGCCTCAACCCATTTGTTGAACGCACATATAACCACTAAAACATACTTAAGAATATTGCATCTCTCTTATTCAATGTAGTCCATTTGAAGGACTTCAAAAGGAAATGTAGGTGGTGCAAAATTACCAGGTGGTGTAGGGGTACCCTTCCCTGGATTATGTATCATACAAACCATGCAATGTTTCACCAAATGTGCATCTGTCTTGGAGATGTTATCGTTATGCCATACAGGGGCTAACAATTTACAAATGCCTTTTGCGCTGATATGAGCTGGACCATGAGCCATAGTAATCACAGGAAGTACATATGCATCAGGAAACATCCATTTCTGTTGTCCTGATTTATCAATCCAACACCCTTCCTCATTTAACTGCGCTGAACTCTCCTGCCATTTCGCTAATTCCTCTATCGTGGCTTCACTTTGTATCTCCTTCACACTTTCAACAGTGTTTTCAAACATAACGACGTCAGGAACCCACCTAGCTGGACCTGCGACAAACATGCGTTTCATTTTACTTCGGGCCGCCTCCTTAGCTACCTGATGTGCAAAGGCATTTCCTCTACCCACATCATCAGTAACCTTCTTATGAGCGCTGCACTTAATTATTGCTAATCTTTTGGGGAGCGTTAAAGCAGACAAAAGCTGCAATATAAGGTGCCCATGTTGGATATTGGTACCATGAGAGGTAAGAAACCCTCTCTCTGCCCAGAGTCGCCCAAAATTATGCGCGACCCCGAATGCGTACTGGCTGTCTGTATAAATATTGACAACCAACCCTTCACTCAATTCGCAAGCTCGAATAAATGCAGCAAGCTCAGCAGCTTGAGCCGACTGATAGGGGACCCGTGATGTCTCTACCACCGTACGCAACGTAGTGATAGCATAAGCTACAGTGGTGGTGCCATCTGGTAATTTAAAACAGGAGGCATCGACATATAGTTCCCCTTGAGGGTCAGATAAGGGAACATCAGTCAGGTCTACCCGTCCTTTCGTCTCTTCTTCCGTCCGAAAAATACAGTCATGTTTTGTCAACTGCATCGTTCTCAGAAGGGAGGGGTAGTAACGTGGCTGGGTTCAAAGTAGCACATCTTTTAATCGTAATATGCTTAGCAAACAATGTCAATTCATAACCAGTAAGACATGCACTGGTGAGGTGCTGTGTCTTTGTCTTATTCAAAAGTGTATCCACAGCATGAGGTACCATAACTGTGAGGTCTGTATCAAGTACGAGTCCAGCTGATTGTCTGATTGAAGTGGCCACAGCCGCGACCGCTCTCAGACAGCTCAGGAGGGCCCTAGCGACAGGGTCAAGCACAGCAGAAAAATAAGTGCAAGGCCTCTGTTTGTCCCCAAACTTTTGGGTTAAGACTGAAAGTGCGCAACCAGCCATCTCAGGAAAATAGAGCACAAACGGTTTTCTATAGTTCGGTGTGCCAAGCACCGGAGCCGAACAAAGCGCAGTTTTTAATTGCTCAAAAGACTGTTGACATTCAGGCATCCAAGGCAAGGGCTCATGCACTGCTTTTGTTGTTAATGCAAGCAAATGTTTGATTAGTGACGAATAGTTTGGGATCCACTGGTGACAGTAGGAAGTAATACCTATGAAAGCACGTACATCTTTCTGAGTTTGTGGAATGGGCATTTTATTAATGGTACTGATGCTCTCAGGGGTCAACCTCCTACCCTCCTTCGACAGTAGGTGACCCAAATAGGTGACCTCCTGTCTACAATATTGAAATTTTGAAAGAGAGACCTTATGTCCATGGTGTGCCAAATGCAACAGCAATTTGACTGTACTGTCTTTGCAACCTTGTTCTGTATCAGAAGCAAATTAACAAATCATTGACATACTGCACCAATACATTACCTGGAGAAAGTGAGAGTGAATCCAACTGACTCTTTAATGCCTGACTATAGATACTAGGACTCTCTGTATTGCCTTGAGGAGCGCGACAGAATCTAAAACTTCTGCCAGCCAGTGTAAACCCAAACAAACACCTACTGTCCGGGTGTATATGAATACTGAAGAATGCATTTTTCAGATCAATAACAGAAAAGAACGCTGCAGTTGATGGAACCATAGTTAAAAGCGTAGTAATATCAGGAACCACCGGAAATTGCAGAACCATTATTTTATTAACCTCACGCAAATTAATCACAAAGCGATAAACATCATCAAGGGCCTCAGAGGAACCCGAGGGTGCCCTCTTAAGGACTGGAAGAATAGGACTATTGCAAATGTTAGCAGGCGTTTCTTCAACCACTCCCTTTCGTATCAAATCCTGAATAATCTTAAAAAGGGCCCGTTCTCCCACCTGCGGTATTTTATATTGGGGAATACGGGGCAGAATAGCGTTATCTTTAACCTGTATAGAAACTGGTGGTATATGCAACAAACCCACATCTGTATTACCTGTGGCCCATAGTGTGGGTGGTACCTCAGTGAATTCAGCTGGGAGGGGCGCATCCTGAGACAAACACTGTCTAATACTCACATCTGGACCCATAGTAATATAAACACCAGCAGGGGAGAAATAAATAGTAGCATGTAGCTTCTTCAATAAATCCAAACCCATCAGATTTTCACCACAATTAGATGTCAACAAGAATGGAGATTCCACAGTGAAAGAACCAACAGTTAGTGCAAGGGGGCGTGAAATGGGGCTGACAACCGGTACACCTGAAAAACCTACTGAAACATTATTTTGGCCAGACAGGCGCCCCAGGGACCATATATTGAGTAACAGAACTCTTTGTCGCACCTGTGTCCACCAAAAATTCTTTAGTCGAACCCTGCAAATCCACTGTGACATAAACGACCACGCTGATCAATAGGTATCTGAACTTGTCCCTTACCCTGTCCCTGGCTGTCCTATCTGTAAGACATGCCTGTCACATCATCAATCTCATAATCATAATAATAATACTGTCCATCTCTGAGGTCATCAAAATAATTATTATCAGAGCGGTCCCCAGGAGCCGTGGCATTCTGATTTCGATCAGTCCCACGGCTTCTACCACCAGAACCCCATCCTCTAGAGGATGCGACCTTCTGTAAAAGCACAGGGCACCACTGGCTACGCCAATGTCCTTCCTCCTTACAATACGCACACTGATTCTGCCCCAGAGGTGTCATGGTAGGCTGCCTTGTTCGGGGAGTTGTCGAGAAGGACCTCCCCGTCCTCTGGTGTTACCCCAAAATGCCTGCTGCAACAACACTTTCGTCTTTAAATCCTTATGTTTCTTATCAGTTTTATCCTTTTCCTCCTGATCTCAATGTTCATAATATTGAGCCATATTCAAAATAACAGAGGGAGAAGACGTAGACCAAGTGCTTTCAGACACCTGCAAACGAGTCATTATTTCAGGAAGAAGATGAGTAACAAACCGGTCAACAAACAAACTGACTGGCCCCTCAGTGAACATGTCCTGCCCATTATAGTCCAAAAACGTGCCTTCAAACCTAGTAAAGAAATCGGACACACTCTCCTCCTTCTTTTTGTCGACAGGCCGTTAATCTGTCCCAACTTACCTTCTTAGGTGGAATAAGTGTGTGCATATATGTAATAATACGACCAGGCAAAGCAAGTATCTCAGCACGGGCTGTGTCTCCTGGCTTCCTTTCCTGATCCCATCCCTTAATCACATCCCATGTACCGCCCAACTCTGCGACATGATCTTGAGTATGCACTGTCGCCAAATATCAACCGGAACAAGAAGACCAAAAAACATTTCAATATCAGCAAGAGTCATTACAGTAGAAGAGTCAGCCTCTGTTAATTCCTTATAATAGGCAGTGGGATTATTTCTAGGATCGGGCAGCGTAGCCTTAAGGGATAAAACCTCACTTATGTCCTTGGAGTATAAACCCATTGCTCCTGGAAACGAGCAGCCATGGCCGGTGTAGTGACCGCTCCGTTCCGATCCGTCAACTCAGGTATTTTTGGATGATAAATTGGGTGGACTTCAGGCATAGGGAACTGAGTAATTTTAGTGGGACTCTTATCATACAATCAACCTCTATAAGAGACTATAGTGGCAAGATTTGCGAGCACCTGTCCTGGCACTAAATCGGCTATATAAATGCGATCTCTAATATCAAATAGCACTTGTGGGGCCTCCATTTTGATGTGTGTGCGCCAAAGTTCTATCAATGTAGCAGACATGTGTTGAAGAACGCGCTGCTGTAGAAAAGGCTCGAACTCACGCACAACTTGCCAAATATCCTCAGTGCTATAAACCACATTACTAGCCCACTTCATAGCCTGTTTTGCTAATACCTCCTTCTCATCCTCACCAACTCCAGAGCACACCAACGGACCCATTCGTTCCCTAAATCTCACCCAATCCCTGTCTTCAAACCCTCGTACAGGCGTTTCAACAACCAAGGATATCAGAGGATGAGTAACCATAGGAGGAGGAGGAGTAAGAGAAGTAGTGGGTACAGCTGTAGCCAATGTTTGCACCGGAGGAGAAAGAACAGAGGACACAGGAGTCAGAACAGTAGGTGCACCAGAGGTCACAGTCATCAAATATGGCGAGGAAAGAGAAAGAACAGGGGGTGCCGTAGCCAGAGCTGTTGAAATAACAGCCGTAGGTACGGGGCAACCGGAGAAGATGAAAAAGGCTGCTGTGACTGTAAAGGAACAGTAGGATATATCCTATGCGGGGCATAAGGAGGCGGGGGTTGAGTATCTAACAACTCCTCTACGAAAGTGTCATTTTCCTCTTTGGCCAGATAGGACTTGTAAATGTGCAACCGAAATCTCCTATCCTCACATTCAATTCCTGTCTCCTGTTTTTCTCTATCATATGCTACAGCTTTCTGCGTCAATGTCTGCATTCTCCCTTTCCATGCCTCTTTCTCCATTTTTAACTGCCTTTGCTTAGCCTCCTTCAGCCAATTTCGAAGAGAATCAAACATCGACTGCCTAGTTCGTCTCCGCCCCGCTGAAAAAACCCACCTACAGAGACACCAGCAAGAGAGCCAGCTGGGGGGCGTGGTCTCGCGGCAAACCAACATGGCCGCAACTTAGGGCTGCTCCTGAGCCCCTCCATCCTACCACATTAATCCGCTACAGCAATCCGACGGAAAGGTGCAGAATCGGACACACGGGCGCAAGCGAAGCCCGGCAAAGCTTTCCCGAGCGCAATCGGAGGTAGTAGGCAGTAGCTGTGCCGATCGGCGAATCTGGGCCTGTGGCTGAGGAAACCGGGACCTCGAGTGCTGGAGACGGCCGGCGGAAGACGCGAGGACGTGGGCGTGACCCCTCCCCCATCCTCGGAGGGTCGGGGAAATTCAGGCGAGCGACTTCGGTGCCCCCCTTCCCGCGATCGTGACGCTGCTGCCTGTGGCACGGGAGTGCAGCCCCGAGCGGGTTGAAGCGTGCGGAGGCCAGGGACGTGAGCAGGGAGCCAGCGGCCCAGCACTGGGGAGGCTGCGGAGGACCGGGGCGGCGTGTGTCTTGTGGTGCCCAACAGCGTCGAGGCCTGATCGGCCCCCACGACCGAAGCGGGAGGAACAGAGCCGGTGAGTGACGGCCCCCGGCGTCTCCCTGCCTGGGGCAGGATCTGGAGCTGGCTGGAGGCCGTGATCGCTGGAGGCAGTGCGCGCTTCCAGGACGCGACTGCGCCCACTGTAGTGGAGGCGGCGGGGGGCCCACGGGACTGGAGTGCTGCGTTCATGCAGGACCCGCTGTGGGAGCAGCTGAACCCACCCTGCCTGATTGGGCCTCACTAACCGAAACGAACCCCGGGACCGGGGGAGTCTCTGCTGCTGTGTGCCTTTGCTGTGGTTGGTGAGGACGGGGAAGAGTGAGCGTGGAGCGGCCTCCCTACTATAAATGCGCTGTGGGGGACGGCTGCCTGGGGCCGCGTGAGGTGATCCGCCCTGCTCCCCTGCCTTTCCTTGGTGCGCCGGTGGCCCTTGAGCTGGCATCGTGGATGCTCACTGCTGCCTGAGGGGTGCTTGGGGGCTGGCAGTGTCCGGGGAGCGGGGGACGACTGGCCCGAGTGGCGCACAGGTGGCCCTCCACGACCGGCGACGCCCTGAGTGCCCACCTCTGTGGCTCGACTCCTGGTCCCGGGTCCCAGCAGGCAGCCAGAGACGGCGGAGCTAAACAGCGTCATCCACATCGGTACGCGACCGGCCCGGGGCTCTGTGGACATCTTCGGAGGGCCTGGCCAGGGGCTATTCCATCTGGCGCCTCCTCGAAACTCCGGCCTGGGGAGCAGTGTTGGCCTCAACATGTCCGGCAACAGGGGTTCCCGGGCGTCTCAACAAAGCAGGCTAGACCGCTTTACCTGCCCGAAAGCGGACATTCCTGACAAGAAAGGGACCAGTGATAAATCGCAAAGTGGAGCCGAGCACGACCCCACAGAGCCCACAATGACGGACATAATGGCAGCCATTATGGGTGTCCGCACATCTATTGACACCCTCTCCTCGGAGGTGACGCTGATCAGAGCGGATCTCACAAAATATAGAGAGATGGTCAAGCAATTAGAGACAACCACCGCCAGTCTCGTAGAGGACACCTCGCAACTCCAAACGGACATCGGGGAGCTTCAATCATTTCGCAAGTACACGGAAGACAAGCTGGATGATTACGAGGGGCGCCTGCGACGCAACAACATCCGCGTCCTTGGAGTGCCGGAGAAATCGGAAGGTCCGTCTGCAGACCTATTTATGGAGGAACTGATCTCGGCGAAGCTACAACCAAAGGGCCTTTCTAAACTGTCTGTAATTGAGCGAGCCCACAGAGTGCCTGGGGGTCGCCCAAAACCTGGGGCCCCCCCTCGTCCAATACTGGCCAGACTGCTTAATTACAGAGACAGAGACACAATCCTTCAGGCAGCAAGGGTCGCTCCTCCAATCCACCTAGACAACTCGGAGATCACCTTCTTCCCCGATTTCACCCGAACGGTGCAGATGAGGCGACGCTCCTTCCTCGATGTTAAGCGCAGGATGAGAGAAAAAGGTCTCAAGTACGCCATGCTCTTCCCGGCTCGCTTGCGAGTTGAACTTAACGGGAAAACACGTTTCTTTGACCTCCCAGAGGTGGCATCCGACTGGCTGGACAGTCTGAAATCCTCGCCGGAACAAGACCTCACCGCTCATTGAACCCCGCGGTGATCTCTCATGGGATGGCCTCTGGTTTCTTCAACATGAATCGCTTCAGCTGCTGTTATACCCTGAACCGCCAATATGCGGCTCAGGCTGGTATAAACCTTGTACCAATGCCTTGGGCCCTTTCACATGTGGTGAACTGAACATTGGTCATGTCCTGCACCGATTCTGTACTGGTAGGCGGGGGGCCGACGGAACTCTGAGGCCTTCCCCAGTGTGTTAATTTTCTATTAGTAGAATAGTTGGGCGACAGGCACTCTGCATTTAAATATTATGGGCAGTTTTAAGCCCGGAGTGCAGGGGAGCAGGGTGGGGGGATGTTGGGAGGGACTGATGTTTATTTTGTATGTTGTTTTTTGTATTATCTCGACAGTACGATATCTATATACGACCCCACTAGTGGGGAACCGCTCCGCTTTCAATGGGAGTACAGTACAACAGGGCTATTAAAATTTTAAGTTGGAATGTTAACGGACTGGGGGACAAGATAAAAAGAGGTGTTGTGTTGCAGTATATTAGGAGACAATCACCGGATATCGTCTTACTCCAGGAAACACACCTCGTTGGCAACACATGCAGGGCAATGCACAGATGGGGGTACTCGATGGTGGTGCATGCGGGGTTTACCTCTAGCTCCAGGGGAGTAGGCATTATGCAAAAAAATCATTCCCTTTCTCACTCACCAATACGTACATAGATGACCGAGGCAGATATGTTGGAATCACAGGCACTTGGGAGGGCAAACCTACCACTTTCATGTCAATATACGCACCCCCGGGATGCAGAGCACAACATTCACTGACTTAAGTGCTATACTCTTGACGTTGCCTGACGGACACTTGGTGCTTGGCGGCGACTTCAATTCAATTGTCTCGGGCGCTTTAGACAGGCACCCCCCGCGCAACCCCTCCGGCCGCTCATGCGTTCACTAGCTTCTTGGAGGCGATGGGACTGATGGATGGCTGGAGGACATACAACCCCGATAAGATGCAGCACACTTTCTACTCAGGGGCGCATAACAGCCTATCCCGACTGGACTATATACTTGTCCCGGCCTCGCACATTACCAATATCCATGAGATCCGTCATCTGGCACGAGGTATCTCCGACCACTCCCTCTCTGGGTCCATATAGTTTTAGATTACACACAGACAGGACGGGTTGCCCCAATAAACCCTTGGTACCTCAAGAACCCCAAAATACGGAAAGGCCTAATTAAAACTCTTGATGACTATTTCCTGGAGAACGAACACACAGTTGAGTCACCTCAAACACTATGGGAAGCTTTCAAAACGGTGGTCAGAGGACAGGCCCTCTCCTTGGTGGCGGGCTCCAAAAAGACAGGATGAAAGAAATCTCTGACATAGAGCAGGAACTATACCGCCTAGAACAGGATGTCACCGCGGATGCTAAGCCTGAAACCCTCCACTTCCTACGCTTGCGGCAGGAAGAATACCGGGCGTTGGTCACCGACCGTGCCAAACTACTGGGACAGGAACGGCTGGGACGGATATATGACTGGGGCGACAAAGCCGGCAAATTGCTCGCATGGTTAGACAAGAGAGAGCAGGCCAGCAGGCTCGTGCCCGAGATTAAGGACTCTGATGGGTCCTCGGTGACAGATCCCCAAGACATAGCTAACCATTTCGCAGCTCACTTCCAAACTGTATATAGCTCGGTGGCACCATACCCTGAAGCAGATTTTACTGATCTAGTCAAAGACATATCGCTCCCGACACTATCGGACTCGGACCTTACATTCATGGACAGTGAACTGACGGCTGATGAAATAGCTACGGCAATAAGAGCGCTGCACTCCGGGAAAGCTCTCGGCCCAAATGGCATCCCAATAGAGCTCTACAAGCTTCGACCAGATAGATTGGCCCCCTATTTGAAGTCAATGTTTGAAGATAGCCTCGCCCAGGGGATGTTGCCATATGACCAGAGAATTGCCACCATAGTCACAATCCATAAAGAAGGGAAGCCCAAAACGCAGTGTACCTCCTACCGGCCGATATCGCTGCTGAATGCGGAGCCCAAAATTCTAGCTAAAGTGCTTGCCACCAGGCTTACCAAGGTGTTGGGCGACCTAGTCCACCCAGACCAGCAGGGTGCCAATGATACGAGAGGACGCTGTGGTGGTCTCTCTGGATGCCGCCATGACTTTCGATTCACTGGAATGGCCCTATCTCTTTGCGGTGCTTGGTAAACTGGGATTTGGACCGGGCTTCTGCAACTGGATACGGCTGTTGTACAGCGCGCCGCTGGCCCAGGTAGTAGTGAATAACAGAAAGTCTGAACCCTTTGTGCTCAGCCGGGGGACTCGTCAGGGGTGCCCCTATCTCCTTTACTGTTCGCTTTGGCCCTTGAACCACTCGCAGCATGGATCCGTAAGGATGTGAGGATCCGCGGACTGCGCTGGTCAGCGGAGTGGGAGGATCGGATCTCACTGTACGCTGACGATATTCTC
This sequence comes from Calotriton arnoldi, assembly GCA_963921515.1. Taxonomy (NCBI): domain Eukaryota; kingdom Metazoa; phylum Chordata; class Amphibia; order Caudata; family Salamandridae; genus Calotriton; species Calotriton arnoldi. Next base: position 1,589,549 of record CAWUFW010004248.1, read on the forward strand.
CTCTATCTCACGTCCCCTAAGAGATCCCTAACAGTAGCCTTTGATATACTAGAGGTTTTCGGCAGGTACTCTGGGTTTCAGGTCAATTGGAAAAAATCACTCCTATATGTCCTATGGGGAGCCCCTCCACAGTTGCCCCGCAATTGCCCGATCCCAGTGGTCTCAGACGGCTTCAAGTACTTGGGCATTTTTATATCTTTAGATCCATCAGTTCGGTACACCCGCAATCTGCTCCCCCACTGCAGCGGCTCAAGAGCGACATAACACACTGGAAGTCCCTCCCGCTCTCGCTATTGGGCAAGGCTGCATTATTTAAAATGATGTCACTGCCCCGATTCCTGTATGCGCTACAGAACTCAGCCGATCTTGTCCCGAACTCGTATTTTAAAGATCTGGAAGGGCTCCTGAGAGACCTCCTATGGGGAGGGAGACCACGTATCGCCATGAAAAAACTGACACTTGGCTGGTATGATGGGGGAATCGGGTTGCCTGATATTAAAAAATATTACTGGGCTGCGCATCTAGCAGCGATCAATCATTGCACGTATGGTCACCCTGACAACCCGGGGTTTCTGATGGATCGTTGGCTTTTACCTAAAGGGACCTTTTTGAGAGCTCTATATTCAAAACCGAAGAAATACCCGCTCACCGGACCCACTGCCCATACAGTTGCAATCTGGCACTCCGCTGCTAAATCAATCGGTTGGCAAAATAAGTTAACGATGGCCACGCCTTTGTGGGACTCACAAAAACTAGGCTATATGGGAAACTCAAAGGGATTTGCGAAATGGGACTTAATAGGGATTTCCCATGTCAAAGACCTTTGGCATGCTGGGGATGTGGCATCCTTTGCTACCCTACAAACACAATATGCCCTGGCGGACTCCGAGGGTTACCGCTACCTACAAATTAGGCACTCGCTGCGAACAGCTATCCCCGACGACTCGACGCCACCGGACGCTTCCCCACTAGAGGACAGACTATTGGATGGACATCTGCCTGATAGGGCCATCTCCCTCACATATCGAAAACTCATCAATCACACTGACAAACCCCTATTACAATTGCGTGACAAATGGACTGAGGACGGAATAGAGTTGGACGATGAAACCTGGCAGGAAGCGGTCTCTTCTCCTAAGACGGTCGCTATCCCAGCGAGACTCAGACTGGTGCAATTAAAGATCCTCCATAGAATTTACATAACTGGTCCCCAGCTGGTACATATGGGTGGACTGACAGAGGGCTCTTGTAGGAGGGGATGCGCACAGCTGGGCACATTCATACACATAATATGGCACTGTGCGCCGATCCAGGAATACTGGCGTAACATACATGCGGTCATGAGTGCAGTGTTGGAGGTAGTAATCGAACCGGCGGCACCTAGATGCCTCCTTAATATCTGGGAACCTACCGACCTCAACACCTATACTAAGACATGGGTCACGCTCGGCTGCATGATCGCTAAGAGAAATATCGCGCAGCTCTGGGGAGCCCCACAGCCGCCCACGGTAGTAGCCTGGGAGCAGGATCTAGACTGGTGTATGCTGAGAGAGAAAACAGTCTATGTGGCTAGGGGTGTCCCCGAAAATGGTCCAAGATATGGGCCTCCTGGAATGCATACCGAGGAGATATATGTGCACCTCCCCTTGAAGACGATAGTGAAGACCCCCATCCCCGTGAACTCCAATGAATTATATTGCTGTACTGTATGTAACCTGATTTTGCTGTAACCCTAATTGATTCTGTGAATATGTACTTTATGTCGAGACTGTTTAATAAAAAGATGTTTAAAAAAA